>JAOVVA010000054.1:2562721-2580422 GCA_028565275.1 Leiocassis micropogon | reverse complement strand
ATAAAGAATACTAAAAAAGAATGAGTATGGAGTGTGCACTAATAAGGGACACTAGAACTGGGAAAGTGTGGAGTGTTCACTAATAAGGGACACTCAAACTGGAAGAGTGTGGAGTGTGCACTAATAAAGAATACTAAAAAAGAATGAGTATGGAGTGTGCACTAATAAGGGACACTAGAACTGGGAAAGTGTGGAGTGTTGCATAATAAGGGACACTCGAATTGAGAGAGTGTGCAGTGTGCACTAATAAAGGATACTGAAAAAGAAAGAGTGTGGAGTGTACACTAATTAGGGGCACTAGAACTGGTGGAGGGAGAGAGAGAGAAGTAATATATGAGCAAAAAATTAAGGCAAAGATGTAAAAATAGAAAATAACAAAGGAAGTGGGGAAAGAAAGAAAAAAGGAATGAAAATGGGAAGAAACAAAGTAGTTAAAACTTGAGAAATTAAGAAATCAATAAGCAAATTAATTACTGTTTAATTTTGATGTCTTATTCATTTACAAGACAACTAGATAGATAGATAGATAGATAGATAGATAGATAGATAGATAGATAGATAGACTGATGAAACTCATGTTCTCTAACAAACCTCTGAGGCCTTCACAGAACAGCTGTATTTATACTGAGATTAAAGGACACACAGGTGAACTAATCAGGTGACTTATGGAGACAGTTGGTCCCACTGGATTTTAGTTAGAGCTATCAGAGTACAGGGGGCTAAATACAAATGCACATCACACTTTTGTAAAAAAAAAAAAAAAGAAAAAAAAAATCTTGTTATAAATTGTGAAAATCATTTTCTTTACACTGCACAATGATGTACCACTTCGTGTTGGTCGGTCACAGAAAACCCCAATAAAATACATTTACAAGTTTGTGGTTGTAACGTGACGAAATGTGGAAAACTTCAAGGGGTATGAATACTTTTGCAAGCCACTGAAGGAAGACAGACAGACAGACAGACAGACAGAGGCAGATGTATTGCATGTTTATGTCTGATAATCACTTCCGTGTTTGTTTGTTTTTAAACCCTGGTGACAGCCGGGGACACGCCCACTCTGTGGACGTCATCCAACATGGCGGCCTACTTGAGCCGGCTGCACCACATCTCCCTGCACGTCTCTAGCGTGGACAGACTGGCGCAGGAGCTGGTGTCTAAGCTCCGGTTCCGGGTGTTCGCCTCCAGACAGACGGCCGGGTCTCGGCAGCTCGCCTTCCGCAAAGGAGCCGCGGTGTTCGTGCTGACGGAGAGAGGCGCACGCGCACAAGGGCACGGTGTCGGGAAGAGCGGCAGTAATAGTGGGGGAGGCGGCGGTGGGGGAGGCGGGGTTCTGAACGATGTGCTGTACGACGTGCGGCCGCAGTACCCCGTGGACAGCGCGTGCAACGTGTGCTTCGAGGTCGAGGATGTCGGGAGGTCGGCGCGGACGCTGCGCGCGCGCGGGTGCCGCCTGCTCGTGCCGCCCACGCGCGTCCGCGACGACGGCGGTCTCGTGACCTACTCGGTCGTCAAGTCCGTCGTGGGCAACGTCTGTCACACGCTCGTGGACACGAGCCGGTACCGAGGGCCCTTCCTGCCGGGGTTCTGCCAGGTCGGGACCGGGACCGAGACCGAGGACGAGGACGGCCGGTGTCCAGTGACGCACTTTGATCACGTCACGTACGCGTGCCCGAGACACAGCACGGCCGAGGTGATGCAGTGGTACGAGAGGAGCTTCGGGTTCCAGAGGTTCTTCATCAGCAGGTACTAGAGTGAGAGAGAGAGAGAGTGAGAGTGAGGTGTGGGCTGTGTCCCAAAATCCTTAATCACTCCCTTACAGAGGGGTCCAAAATATTCTATCATTCATCCAGTTTAACGTAAAAAGGGGTGTGGTCTATTTGACCCCCCTCCCCCCCCAATAAATTACTCCTATACATCCTACTGTACATAGTGTCTACAGTAATGCCTTCTATTCTCCTAATGTCCAGCAGGGGGAGCTGTGAGATTACCCTAAACCATTTACAGGGCAGAATTAATCAGGTGCATTGGTGGCTCAGTGATACTGTAGGTTTCTCACCGCCCCCCCCCCCCCTCCTGTGGAAGGCTTAGGTTTGATTACGACCCAATGCCCAAAACCCCAGCCTCTGGATGCATTGCCGGTCCCAAGCCCGGCTGACGAGTGGAAGGGTTACGCCAGGAAGGGCATCCGGAAGTGTAAAACCTGTGTGCAGATCAGATGGTCCGATCCTGGTTGCATCAGTTAAAGTGCCGTATGTAAATCTGACACAGTTGGAGCTCCGTGATTGGCTATAAATACGTGGCGACCCCTCGACGGGAGCGGTCGAAAGACAGACAACGTTTTTGATCAGCAATAACTCCTCATACTGACCTGTCATTGGTTAGTTACAGGAAATTGTTTGTGGGACACACCACAAAGTGTTTTATTCCTTATCCTCTTGAGACCAGCAATTTCTATTTCTAGTATAAATAAAGAAAAACAGTCAGTCAGAAATTGCACACGTGTACACAACAGTATAGTCTGGGAGGTAAAGTAAGTTTGTATTATACAGGGAAGATGCGGTTAAGAAATTTTCCAGGATACATTTTATAATACATTAATTCTGCAGAATGTAGTTTAAGAATTTTATTTCTAGTATCTTCGCAGGCTGAAGGTTTGTGTCCAGCTGATCTCGATCTGTAATAATAAAGTGGATGATGCACGTCACGTGTTGTCCTGTTTGTGTGCAGTGACGAGGACGCAGAGGAAGGCTATGTCTTGGATCAGGACGGAATCGGTCTGCGTCTGACCGCCATGGAGTACTGGAAATGCAGCGAAACGGGAATCAAACTCCCTTTTAAAGGCGGAAAGGAGCCGGACTGCAAGTTCGTCATTGCAGAGTCTCTGCCTGAGCAGGGTGCGGCGTCACGCTTTATCAGAACTGGGACAGTTTCTGTGCACATGCATGAAATCGGGTCATAATTATTATTTTTCAGCGATGAACATTTAATTACTTTTTGTTTGTTTTTGTGACTCAGGCAGGAATCAGGTGGACACGTTTCTGGAGCAGCACAAAGGTGCAGGGATCCAGCATATCGGACTGTTCACGCAGGACATCGTGTCCACGGTGCAGGTCATGGCCGATGCCGGCGTTCAATTCGTCTCTCCTCCGGCAGCCTATTACACCGAGGTGGGCAGGCGGCAGGAGATAGAGGAGGCGGGGTACGACCCAAAAGCCCTGATGCAGCACGGCATCCTGTTAGACACGGACCTGCGGGGGAACGCAGAGCATCCGAGCACATGCGCAAAGAGGTCTGGTCTGGATGATGATGTGGCGTAATAAACCTCATATAGTCTGTGTCAGGGAGGGAAATCACGAGGGACCAGTTGATGGGATATTATCAACGATACCTTTGTACCAATTTCAGAACTATCATGATACAATATTATTATTATTATTATTATTTATTTGTTAGAGTTCTTTGAAGGAAAAAAAAAAAAACTCGGCAAATAATTTGCTTCTACCACACCAGAAGGACACTGTGCTGTG
The DNA here is from genome assembly GCA_028565275.1 of Leiocassis micropogon. Lineage (NCBI taxonomy): Eukaryota > Metazoa > Chordata > Actinopteri > Siluriformes > Bagridae > Leiocassis > Leiocassis micropogon. Next base: position 2,576,892 of record JAOVVA010000054.1, on the reverse strand, counting down.
AACAGTTTATTGTGAACTGCAACATTGTTTGCTAATTCAAACATATACATTTAAACCTTTTTGCGAGCATAATTTGTTCACGAAGCGTGCTTGTACTGAGACTGAGCATGGGAGACGATTACCCACAATCCCACAGCGCGAGAGAGAAAAGAACCATTGGCTCAGTTGTGATCACGTGCCACTCGGCAGACAAAGCGTATACGTGCTACTCGTATATATCAAGACATCACTCGTTTATCAAGTTAACGTTTAATACCAAATGTTGCCGAGTTGATTGAACCTGGGAACAATCTGTTGATCGAATCAGGTAACAAAGCTGAGCATGAAAAAGGCCCAAACAGCTAGCATGTACAGTTAGGTGCGTACAAGCAAAGCTAATAGAAAGGCATTTAGGATTGGTCCTAATCAGGAAATTGCTAGAATATTTGCTAAATTGTTTAGAAAATAATAGAATATGATAAAATACATACAAATAAATACTTTTATAAAATACATTTTAAACATTAATCTGGGTTAAGAGAGTATCTTAGTTCTTGCAAAAAAGTGATCTTCAACTTATAGTATATAGCCTAATATACTTAAATTCAATTCAATTTTATTTGTATAGCGCTTTTAACAATTGTCATTGTCGCAAAGCAGCTTTACACAATCAAAAGAATTATTTAAGTTTGTATGAAATGTGAATGTGTATGAATCACAATGATAAGACGAGCAATGATGAGCAAGCCGACGGCGACAGTGGCAAGGATCTAAGTCTTCCCCTGCATCAGGTATCATGTTATCATAAGTCATCATGATGCCGTATGTAAACCTGACACAGTTGGAGCTCCCTGATTGGCTATAAATACAGGTAGGAGGGGTCTGTATTTAAATTTTTTCACTTTGTTGCTTAATCCAGACTTCATTCTCCAGCAGATACCTGCTGCAGGTGTTCACCAAGCCGATCTTCTCCGAGGACACGTTCTTCCTGGAGCTGATCGAGCGGCGTGGTGCCACCGGCTTCGGAGAGGGGAACATCCGGGCTTTATGGAGATCCGTTCAGTCTTACATGAAGAAGAAAGAGGATGACGAAGAGCACTTGAATATTAAAAACAAGCAAACTGGACAGCACTGATGTCTGATCGAGTGAACACCATGCTCACCATCAGACTAGTTAAATACGTTACTGTATGCAGGAGATGCTCTTTATTTAAAACTCTGGTTCATAACACTCCTGTGAAAAAATGTGTGTGGTTTTTCAGTTTTGTTTAAATGTTTTTGTAAGACTAATATAAATATATGTTGCTTTTTTTCTTTGAGAGGCGAACTAGTCTGTAAAGTCTTCTCCGGCACTGATTTCCAAAGACTCTCACTCTAGTTCAAGTCAGGACTCTGTGTCAAAGTTCAGTCCAGTTTTTGTGTGAAAAATGGTTCCTCATGCTTCCAAAACCACTCACTCATCATCAGGGTCGCGGGGGACTGGAGCCTATCCCAGGAGACTTAGAGCACGAGGCGGGGTACACCCTGCACAGGGTGCCAATCAGTTGCAGGGTACACACACACAGACACACACTACAGGCAATTTGGGGACACTAATTAGACCATTAGTAATTAGACCTAATCTGCAGGTTTTTGGAATGTGGGAGGAAACCGGAGTGCCCGGAGGAAACCCACCAAGCACAGGGAGAGCATGCAAACAGAGACGGGAATCGAACCCGGACCCTGGAGGTGCCGCTCCTTCACTTTCACAATCTGTATCAGTAGGGAAGAAGAAAAACTCCATAGATGTGATAACCTGTAATGTCATTCGGTGCATTCAGCTCGTCAGCTGACTTCATTTTATTGCCACATAACGTTGCTGAGTCTAGACCTGAGTAACTGATCAACCCCAGATCATAACACTGTCTCCAGAGGCTTGTACAGTGGACACTATGCATAATGGGTGCATTGCTGTTGCAGAAGTGGTTATGTGATTTTCCTATAGACACACAGCTGTTTAGTCCCAATCCCTTGTGTCTCATCACATTGTGTGTGGTTGTGGAAATGTTCTTACTTTTAATTTTTTTACCATGCAACTTCATTAAGTGATCTCCATTCATGATTTAGGCTTAGCACTATCCTTCCAGATTTTGTAAAAGAAAAGTTGTAAAAGAAGGAGTTGTTAGAGGAGAAACTTCTCAAGTATTTGCTTATTTAAACCCAAGTAGGTCCATCATTAGATTCCAATTAAGATCATATTTATTTAGACTCATCGCTATGAGTCGATTCTTTCGGCTCCCAAACGACCCATTTGCTGCATTTTATCTAAACTGGAGAAATTTGCATTATTTTCACCACTTGTTCAACAGCTAGGATGTTAAAAACATATTTTAAAGGAAGCAATATAAGTTCTCGTATAAGTGAGTCGCGTCTCTGCGTTCACTTAAAAGAGTTGTCTCTTCAACTACATCATTAAAAACCTCCACCATTTATATCTTTCCACTAGATGGAGGTGTGTAACTCATTACATCTCTCTGAAGACAGTTTTCCGTCTCACAGCTGCTCGAGTCTTCAGTTCCTAACCAGAACAAAACGAGGTTTAACCACAAAACCCGACTGGAATCTTCCAAAGAATCTCTGAACCTCATATAGTTAACTGTGTAGTCACACTTTGAGATGCACTGCAGTTACCCAACTGATTATAAAACACACTGATGTGCTAAACTACTGCGCATTATCACATAACCCAATAAAAATAAAACATATGGCAATAAGACAATGCATTTTTTCCCTATTTCACTCGAGGAATGTTCAAATGAAAGTCGGACTTTAATTGTACAGAATAACAGAACACATTACTGAGAGTAAAAACTCCCTTTATTTCTCTATATAATCCCCTGATACACTAATGCACTTCACCATCAAGGTAGAAAGTTTACTCAGTACGCCGGAGCCATGTTCGGTCTCCCTGCTTCATGTCTGAAACACTGGCCTCCCAGGAACTCCTTTAATGGCTTTTCAAACATGTGGAAATGCCTTGGAGCGAGGTCAGAACTGTACGGGGGATGTGGCGATAACTCCCAGCCGAGTTCCAGTAACATACAAGTGGTGTTAATGAATGAGTGTGTGTACAGTTCCCACAGACAGATGTGTCTCTTCCGCAGTGACAAGTGTTCATGGGAACGACTGCAGTGAGCTCTGAGTCACCTCGTCAGGGATCGTCATTCACGGATGTACAGGTTTCTTTAAAACTTTTGCATCTTTCAAATGTTTTACTCCTCAGCTAAGAGTCTCATCACTGTACTTACCGTACTTATAGGTGGTTGTTTTGGTAGCATATTAAGTGGTCACTATTGCATTCCAAAAAGTTCCTAGGGGGTTACTTGTGGATCAAAGAGTTTTATTTGCCTTTGCGTATTTTTAATGGAGAAAAACGCACTTGCTACTTGTTTCTAGGGGGAAAACAATCGTAAATTTAACCTGCCGCACAGGCACAAGCGTTGTACTGTATGTATCCCTGTACTGTATATTTCCATGTCAGGCCAAAATTATACGATACTGGATACATATTTACAATGTTAGTCTGATCATATGTTATATAACATGCTAACCAGCCACCAAGGAGTTGATTAGCTACAGTAATCAGATGTTATTTCGGATTTGTATTCTTTTAGATGGAGCTTTGCGAGGCTAACAGCTGTGTTTACGGCATCTGTATACTGATGTAGCTGTGATACACGCCTGGCTAACGAGGCAGGCCCCAAGTCAATTAGACCTTATTACTGAGTGAGACAGATCCCATGATAGTCTCAGCATGCTCAATGACCAAACAGCACGGCATCTGAAACTCCCTTATCCCGACTGGCAGACGCCTGCCAGACATCTGATGTCACTTCCTGAATTATTTGCCACGGGATAACAATAGGAAACTTACATTACAAAAATAATAATAATCAATTATATAATACAACAAAGTACAGCAGAATATATCCTTTGAACAGAAAACTTTAAAAGTTCAAAGTTGGTTAATTAGTTTGACGAACTGCTTAGCATAATTAATGTATTCATTATATCTCATGTATTCTCTCTTTGTTTTACTTCAGTGTGCATTTTTTGACTTTACTAATTCACCAACATACTGTAAGCTAAGCAAGCCAGACGTCTCCTGAGGTCACATAAGCTATGCTAACTAGTACATTAGTTAGCATGAGTGGTGTTTTTAGGTAGTTTAGCATAATGTAGGTTAGAAATACTATGCAGCTTTTTTCCCTTAATTCCCTAGTTACCTAGCAACAGTGTTTTTGTGACTTGAACATTAAGGTGCATTATGGACTCTACTAAAGTTCAACTTTAACTAATTTGTTCCCTAGCGGTCACTGCTAAATCTAGTCATACTGTCATAATCAGCGTCTAGGTAAACGTTGATGATTACACCCTCTATAAAAATAATATAACAGATACATGATTAGCATAGTAGCTGTCTAAACATTCTCAACACTGCATTAACGTTGTTGAGATAGTATATGGGTTAGCTTAGCTAATGTGACCTTTCCACCAATACTGTATATTTCTCGTTAACTGCTATTCAGAACAGCTACCTGTATAAGGTTAGCGAGTACTGGGCCAACAGTTATATTGTGTAATAAAATGAGTAGCCAAGCTAACCTTAACTGAGGTCTTTTGCTGCATAAATTAATATGTTTGCTAGCAAACATTAAGATCATGTAAAGGAAACAGTAATTTTTTTAAAAGTATTTTTAAACACAAAATTATATTTTTATTTTTTTTTGTTGTTTTTACAAACTGCAAATAAACTCAAAAGTAAAAAAATATATATATATATTTTCCTCAATATTAAATTTTGTATCCTGGACAATATTATCTTTGAAAAAGACACCAATATCCAGAACATGTAGGCAAAGAGCCTCTAGAGAGTCTAAATTAAATTCTTTAAAATCATATCTAAATTGTTTAAATGATTTATTAAACAAATCTTAACTTATATAGATTTTCAGTTTTAATAAAGCGCTAAATATTATACTAGAAATAATAATAATAATAATAATAATAAATCTTTCAGTGTGATTATTGTTGTTGTTCAGGTCTAAAATATTTAGGATTGATCACCAGAATGATTGAAAAAATATTATTGTAATTATTTATAATTTAAGAAATAAAAAAAATCGAGAAATAAAATTATATATAATTTATATTATAAAGGAATTAGAAAGTATTTTCAAACGTTCTAATGGTAGTTTAGGTATACACTTTTATTTTGCAAAGAAAGTAAAAAGTAAAAAAAGACACGCTGCTTTGAAAATGGCAAATAAGTCTACAGAGCAACAAAAATCTGAATGATGATGAAGGGATTTAAAGGTGATTTATAATTTATGGAGTTGCTAAAGAATCTAAAATGATGTAGGCAGAATGTGTGTCTTCTGTGTGCATGTACATGGATTACTGCCTTACAGCAGATGTTTTGTCCAGATTAACACACGATCATCAGGGTTGGGTCTCACACACACACACACACACACACACACGCTCAGCAGGAGTTGTCACACTCCCAAGGCTGTATCGGTGAGTCATCAGACCTTTGTTTATAGTTAGTGCTTATACTGACCTTGATTGCGATCTGATTATTGCCCAGTAAGCAAAAGAGTGACTTCGCTGACAGGCTGACCTACTTAACACACACACACACACACACACACACACACACAAACACTCTGCATGGAAACCCACATTTAACCACGGCTCAGGTGCAACAAATACCTAAATGACATGATTATTGTGTTGATCATGTTTTTCAGCAGAAAAGAAAGACATAATCACAATAAACATGATGATTGAAACACTTTTAATTCTCAAATCTGAAAATATTGATCATTAATTATGCAACATAAATGATTAGTTTAGTTATGCGCTTGCTCTAATTCGTTATTGTTTCTATAGTAACAACTCATTCATGGATACTTATACAGTAGATGTTTTGCATAGCCGATGATGAATAATATAAAAGAAAAAAATAAAATTATACATTTTTAAAAAAAAATTAAAATGTTGATATGATGAAGTAGAAATTAATCTCTAGTGTCAGCACTTTGTAACAGTCAAAAGTAAAGCTGTAACTTTAAAGGGTACCTATTATGCAAAAATCACATTTTATAAATTTTTAGACATTAAGAAGAAAAAATGTGAGAGGCGCCTACTTTATGTCTCTTTTATTTTTTTTTATTGGCAGGCGTTTCAACAAGGTAATCAGCTTTTCCGCCTAATGTGACCTCATATAAGAAGAGCCACTCCCCTGGTTTTTTGGCTTAGCTCTGCTGTTCTCTGGATGGGCGTGACTCAAAAGCATCTCATTTACATAGACACTGAAACACTGTGTTTGGAAGAGGAGTGAAACGGGGAGTTTGGGGTATGAAAAAATGCATTATCTGATGGGCATTTCAGCTGGCGCATTAAAACATACACACACACACACACACACACACACTACTTGTTAGATTTGTGATACCTGTGCTATCTATCTATCTATCTTTTCTATCTATCTATCAATCAATCAACACTTGGAAAGTGTTTAATAATCTCCAGGCTACATATTATATCTGTTCAAAACACAATATATCACCAAGTAATGAATAGAGAGAAGACCGTTTTTGTCTCTTAAGATACATAAATGTGAAGGTCATTATATTGTGATAATAACATTAGCATGTCCTTTATTAATAAATAAGAATTTGTAAACATGTTGGCAAACTACCATAGCAAAGTCTCTAAAACAGATTGATCTGAAGTGTTTTCTTACTTATAAAGTACTAAGGTTTATCATATATCACCTATTAAATTGTAAAGATCATGGTATCATTAAGTTACACTTATTAAGTTATATTTATTCTGTATTACTATATAGAACTCCAGGGCATTACACTAACATGTACCTGTTTTATCTGGCAATGTGTGTAATAATAATTCTGTAAATTTTACAGATACTCTTGTTTTATAAAAATAAAAAAATCCAAATTACCATAGAATTTCTGTATTACGTCCTAATGCAACAACATGTTGGTATTCCTGGAATTACTGGAAAATGATTTAGCAAACTTAAATATTATCTTCAGTCATCAACTAGCATAAACACTGCACTTGTATTTTCCACTTCCCTAGCAACAGTATTCTCATGACTATATTCAAATGTTCAATTTACTAGCAATGTCAATGCTGACATTATAATTTACTGTAATGGAAAAGATACGAGAGTCTTTTTCTACCAATTTAAAAACACATTTGAGGTAAATGTTGACATTTCTGATGATTTTGTCTCATTTGTACTGCCTGGACATCTTTATGCTATGTACAAACATAACAGTTACATGTAACTATATGTAATCTTTTCTTACTGTTGTAATAAACATATCTGAGGTAGATGTTGAAATTTCTGATGATTTTGTGTCGTTTTAATACACCTTTCTGCTGTATAAAAACATAATAGCTAGCTTAATTATTAATCTAAGGTTTAGGTTATAACAAATCTTTCTACTTATTTAAAAACATATCTGGTGTGAATGTTGACATTTATGGGGATATTGTGGAATTTTAATAAACCTTTACATTGTATAAAAGACATACAGTAAGAGTTATATGATAGCTAGCTAAATTACTAATATTAGTCATTACTCATATTTTTTGTGACTTAAACAGTAAACCTAATGGGTGTTCTGTTGTCATTTGTTTACTATGCTATCAGTTAATGTTAACTGGAATTATAATACAATTATAGGCATAAAGCGTATTTTTCTACTTATTTAAAAGCACATCTGAGGTCATTGTTGACAATTCCGAAGGAATTTGGCTCATTAGTACTGCCTGCACACCTTTACACTGTGTACAAACATAGCAGCTACACAACCACCAGCTAAATTATTAGCATTACTTAGCAGTTTATAACTTAACATTAAGCCTTTTGCTCTTATATTTGTTTACCGAGCTACAAGTTGATGCAAACTAAAATAATAGTGCAATTATAGCTATATAGAGTTTTTTCCTACTTATTTAAAAACACATCAGAGGTAAATGTTGACATCACTGTTAATATTGTGGAAATTCAATACACCTTTACACTGTATAAAAATTATAGCCATTATACAGTATGATAGCTAGCTAAATTATTACTCAGTAATTACCTAGCTTTTTAATGACTAAACAGTAAACTAATGGGTGTTCTGTTGTTTTTATTTGTTTGCTATACTATTCCAGTTAATGCTACCTGGAATTTTAAATGTAATAAAAGTTATATTTATTAATAAAAAAATATAGGAAAATGTTAATGTTTCTCATTTTTACTGACTGTATACTTTTATACTGTGTACAAACATAACAGCTAGCAAAATTATAAGTATTAACTAGCATTACCTAGCATTTTTATGACTTAAACAGTAATCCTTTTGGCATTTTGTTTACCATGCTAGCAGGTGATGCTAACTGCAATTATGATGTAATTATAGCTATATAAAGTATTTTCCTTCTGTTTTTAAAAACACATCTGAAGTAAATGTTGACATTTCTGATGATATTGTCTAATTTCTCCAGAGTGTACACCTTCACATTGTGCAAAAAATAACAGCTACATGATAGCTAGCTAAATTATTACTTAGTGTATATACTGTATTTACCAGCTGCCTAGCAACCTTCACAACACTGACCACAAGTTTTTTGACCACACAGTTACACATACTACAGTATGTAGGCCAGTGCTAAAGGCTCATACAGACAAAAGAGGTACTCTTATGACTATAAAGCATGTCATTTTTAATGACACCATTTTCCCGCGATCCATACTTCCTCTCCTCACACACTCTTTGAACTCCATCTAAAACTTTACATGGCACAGAAAATGTGATAGGTGTGTCCGTGGCACTAACACCCACAAATAAGCTTTGTTGTTCTCGGCGAATGTGAACCCGAGCGCTGTGTCCTCCTGAAACACCTTAAACCGATGGCTTAAACGATATGTGACATGGACACCGGGTGGATCAGTTGACGTAATGCAGATTGGGTAACTGAAAGGTCTATATTCCTCTTTTTAGTTTCTAGTGTTGGTTGCGAAACAACATTTCTCAATTTTAATTCGAAATAAAAAAAGATTGGTTTCATTTCAATATAATAAGTAATTATTTATATATTTGGAGCATGTCCCTTAAATATTAATCAATTAATTATTGATTTTAATTAATCATTAATGATCATATTATAAGAGCCTCACTTTTGCTACTAAGTTTGAATATTATACAACAGTTAGTTCTGACCGAATAGTCTGAGTGTATGAGAAGCATTCCACGAGTGCCGATAATAGACAGTAACAGCATTGGGACGTTTAACTATATGCATCACTCGGCATCCCAGATGTTCTACAGTGGTTAATTACACTAACTATCGTGGGTGAAAGTAGGTCTGCAGTACTGAGGAGAGAGTAGCCAAAACCCACATTCACAACCAGTCACAGAAGCACTTTCAGCAAGAACACAAACCCTACATGATGGACTAGCTTTCCATTTCACGCTATTTGGGATTCAACCCCTTAACCAAAAAGTTAAGAAATATGATATTGTAAAGCAGAATAAGTGAAAATATGAAATAAACCTCATGCTGTAGGTTTCTCAGGACTGTCCCCTACCTCCATGCTTTATAGTCCTAACATTTCGGCTACCTAGTACCGCTAAGAAAATCTACATTCACCCGTTAATTACAACTTTCGGTCTCTAACTGTGGGTCGCCCGCTCCATCAGGCGGGGTTAGTTAGTTCCAGGCCCGAAAGGATATGTGTTGTAGCAAAAAACCTGGTTAAATAAAGAAACAAATCATTATCTGTTTATAATAAATTGTGTTTGTGTCCCTGTTGTATACAGCCGTGCCACAGATGTGCTGATATTCATCACAACGGCACTCTCTCTCAAGTGATATTACACACAATATAGTTTTAGATATCATTTATGTTTGATTGTAATCTTTTTGCATGTGCATTCTAATTCATCTAATCGTCGATACCATTGTACCCTGTATAGGTTACAGGGTCGCAGGGGCCTGGGGCCTATCCCAGGACACAATTCATCGCAGGGCACACACACACACACACACACACAAACACACTACAGGCAATCTGGAAAGACTTATTAGCCTAATCTGCATGTTTTTGGACTGTGGGAGGAAACCGGAGTACCCGGAGGAAACCCACCAAGCACGGAGCACAGACCCTAAGGTGGGAATCGAACCCTCGACCCTTGAAGGCCACATTACAAAACTCATAAATTTAAATATATATATTTTTATTTTTGTATATTTCACTAATATTCTATTAATAGATTGTATTATATTATTATTACTTAAAAAAAAAAAAACGTTTTAGTATGGCAATTAAAAAACAAACCCAAAAAGTCTTACACAAACTGCGTCATCGCTAATCACTTTTGAGTTTTCTCAGTGGGGTTGTACCAATCAGACCGGAGGGGGGGGGGGCGTGTAATCTGTACGATTATTTTGTCAAGAATGAATAAAAAACTCGTACATTTTATTTAACTGACATGATATAAATTACATTATTTTGTATGCGATTATCTTGTTTGGTCAAAGTTCTTTGATTTATTTGAAAATCAGACTTTCTCAATAAACCGCGCACCCCCGCAAGGAGTCGCGAATGGTTTGTCCCGCCCTCCACTCCTCACTCCCGCACTGAGAGACCAGTCTGTCTGTCTGTGTGTGTTTAGTAGGAAACATGCAGCAATAAGGAAACACAGTAGTGCACATCGGTGTGAGTGTGTGTGCGCTTGTGTGGTTGTGTTTGTATGTGTGTGAGAGTGTGTTTGGCCTGTTTTTTTTTGTAAACTTCATAACTTTTTAATCGCATTCTGCACTAAAGAAACCAGCGTCAGGTTGAGTTTCGGGATGTTGTTCGACTCGAAAGCGTGAAAAAAAATGTTTGTTTTTGGTAAGTATCTTGTTTTTGAATCATCATCTTAAAATCTCAAGAACTAACACCATGTTCATGTTTTGAGTGTTTTAAGTGCTTCCAGCTCTTTGGGTGCTGTGATAACTTTTACTTTTGTCGTCAGTACGTTCAGGACACGTCCAAATTGCTATGAAGTGCACTAGGTAGGGCGCATGCGCGGCTGAGGGTTTAGAGCAGGAGGTAGTGCGCATGCGTAGGCATCGAGCAGCGGATTGGGATCGAGTCCTCAGGCAGTGGAAGGCTAACTTGAACTAGCCTGTAGCCATTGTTTGCCAAGGCATGTTTTGAACCTGTGTGTACAGTAGTATACATGTGTCTCTGTAGTATAGGAGTATTTTATTATTTTAATGATTTAAGCTTTGATGTAGTGTGTCAAATTGTATTTCATACTTTATTTCATTACCATCTTGTAAGATTTACAAAAAAAGAAAGTTTATTGTGTACTCTTACAAACTTTTATAATAATAATAATAAAAAAAAAAAACACTTGTCATGAGTTTTCTAATTGAAATGCATTGCTTTACCCTGTATATTCCTACACATGCATGATTTGCTTTATCATTTAAAAGTAAAAAAGTTCAATCTGGTGATTTTTGATGATTTATTATAATTTTTTTAATGCGTGTCCCAGTTCTTGATGAACATTAAGAATTAAGATCAGACATCACTTTTAACACCATCTTAAAGCAGATTAGTCTTTGTTTAACCCCACAGAGAAGCGACACAAGTCTGAATCCCTGTCGTAGGGGGGCAGCAGGATCCACGCCGGGGCTAATGAGCAGGCCGTGCACGCATGGCAACGTCGCAGCTCCTATTCTTGTCGCACCAGGATCTCCAGCCGCGCATGCAAATTAACAGCAATTATCCGTCTGGTTAGGGCTCCGTCATCCAGACTTTGATCTGCTGCATAAACTCTGCGTTGTCGTGACGAGCGAGTGCCCTCGGTTTACTTTTTAGGAACTTGGGAGTATTGGGGGGGGGGGGTTAAAAGTCTTCGTGTTGTGCCATCCTGGGAAATTAATCGACTTCAGGATGGCGTGATGAAAAGGAGTTTGATTATGACTGTCCTGTACCTGAGAGCAGGTTGTCAGTGCTAGTTAGTTATTTTATGCAAAAAAAAATAGTGCTGGGCGATATGATCTCGATTCAGTTGAAAATCTTACCCTCGATTATGATTAATTAACGATTATTATAATTATTTCCTGGCTTTTTCATTGTTCAGTCACACGGTTTGTACTGTAAATTTGCCCAAGTTTTAAAGCTGGGATTTTTTTTTTTTAATGAAAGACTTTCTATGTTTCTTCCTTGTCACAGACTGGAAGGGGCGGAGTCATGTGATACACACTTGGTATTGTGGTTTTGAGGGGCCAGTATTCACAGAATTGAAAAATAATTGACAACGGGCAAGATTACTTCAATTAGTGTTCCTGAATTTTTATTCATTTTTTTATTAATTAAACAGCCCTAGTTCGACTAACGAATTTTTCAACTTTACGATGCACATAAAGTAGGAACTGTATTTCACATTTGATACATTTTGAGCTCCAAGCTAGGTTCGGGTCAGCTGTAATGTTCTGTCTGATAGTTTAAGTGTATGCTATTCAATTTCTTACTTGCGATATTTTCAGCTTAAGGTGTGTTTATCGGGACTTAAATACTTAGTAACTCTAAGAGCTTTTATAATTTGTAAAATATTATAGCGTTGCCGGTGCAACAAAAATATGTGCAGATATTTCAACTTTTTAGATTTTTCTAATTTAGGCTGGTGTGAAATCATTTTGTGTTCAGTAGAAGCTGTACTTCAAAGTATGTACATTTTGAGCTAGAATAAACTTTGATGTTTTGGTAAGTGAAGTGTATGCTATTCAACACAATTTTCAACTTATGATATTTTCATCTTACGATGCATTTATCAGGACTTAAATACTTAGTAACCCTAAGAGCTTTTGTAATCTGTAAAATATTAGAGTTGCCAGTGCTAGCTATTTCCCACAAAAATATGTACAGATTTTTGGTTGACTTAAATTTTTGTATTTTTTGACTTTACGCTGATGTGAAGGCGATACACGTTCAGTAGAAACCGTACTTTGAATTATATACATTTTGAACTTTAAGCTAGACTATGATAGGCCGTGATGTTCTTGTAGGTCAAGTGTACAGAAGTGATGGGATCATCAGGGATCACCCGATACAATATTATCACAATACACGGGTGCCGGTTCGATTTGTATTGCAATTCTTTATGATTTTATAAATATCCCGATTCTATATTTTGTTCTTTTAGATTTTGTTACTATTCCAAACAAACTCAAAGCAAATAATTAACTCCTATCTACAACACAGGATGATGTGATGCCTGCCAATCTGTGAATCATTTAAAGTGCCATCTATAGGATTATAGAGGACCTACAATAGTTTGAGACAACTTTTGGAGATTAGGATTAGGAAGAGCAGAGAGCCAATCACATGGCAACTTCCGAAGATTCCGAATCTCATGGACAGTAGAGCGTACGGGAGATGTGAAATGGTTGGTTGTAAGCGGAAGGTTTGAGGTGGAAACTAAAGCTGCGTTCGGTTTGACACGGCAGGTTGGCTCAGTAAAGGCACAAGTTTATTCACTGTTTGAGGATAAACTGCCATGTTGACTCAACATAATTTCTAGACTTGGTGTTGAGAAGAATTTCCAGAGTTTCTGGACGGGAATTCCAGGCTGAGGGTTTTCTCAGTCATAGTTGGGGAAATTCTGACTTGTCGTTCTGATTGTTCACCGCTTGGACTGGAAGGCGTTCACACTGGGCTACAATTTAAAAATATAAAATTCATATTCCGAGGTTAAACGATTTCTTCTCTTTCTGCGGATACTGTACACATTTGTGCATTTAGGAAAGTCAGCAGATTTAGAAATTATCGCAAAACTATGCTCGTTTGTCAGTCTTTTAGTTAGGCTGTGACAATTTTCATACTCGTTTGAGTGTACGTTGATAAGCCAGTAAATGATAACGCACGTTCCCGACTCGGCTCATTTGCATATAGTGACGCCCACAAAACTCCTTAGAAGGTAAAGCATACCTTTATACTAGTTAGTCCGCTTAAGCGCAAGTTTTCACGAACTTGGGAAATCCAGACAGTTATTTTTTAAATTACAGGATTTTCATGAAAGTTTAATAATTCAATAATTTTCCTTTTTTTTGTGTGTGTGTCAGCGATC
>JAOVVA010000054.1:2528023-2552967 GCA_028565275.1 Leiocassis micropogon | reverse complement strand
GGGGGGAGGGAGTGCTTCAAAACGACTGTATTGACGTCAGGGCTGAAACCATGATAAGGAAATTATGCCACCGTCTACGTCTCTGAGACATCGCAGACATCTTATGGCGACGTTTGTAAAAGATCCAGATTAGAACAAAACAAAAAGGGGCGGTTTAAATTTTTCCACTTCTCCTCTGCTCGTTTGGAGGGAAGCGCTGTCCGCCCTCTTCCACATGCGTGAGTATAGCTACGTATATACAGCTATGTTAGGAAAAAGAAAAGTCGCTCACAGTTTAATTTCAAATTTTATTTGTCACATACAATCAGTACGATATGCAGTGAAATGCTTACACGACCGCCCGTGACCTTAAAAATGTAAAAACAATTAATAAGAAATAAATAATGGAATAAAATAGGAATAAGTTTAGCTGTACAAAATAGAACAGAATATAACAAATATTTCAAAAAAATGTATAAGAAATCCTAAATCTTAAAACTTATCTATACAATATAGAAAAAATATAAAGATGAATTTAAATGGAAATAAGTCCATAATCGGCAATGTGCAAAAGTGGGATGGAAAGTTAAGGGTTAGTGCAACTGTGCATGAGTGTACAGGTGAGTTATGTCCATAAGTGTCCATTACTGTGCAGTGTCCAAAAATGCAGAGATGATTAGTCCTGTATGGTGACCATAACCGTGCAGGTGATGCTAGTAACAAGCTAACACATTAAGTGCTAACTTTGTTCGATGTTAAATGTCTTGTCTATCACTTGACTCTTTAGAACTTGAGAAAAGTTGTAAAAAGTACGAAACCGTACTGTACTCAATCACGTTATCGATCAAGGTGATTAATGCTTAAAGTCTGGAAGCTAACTAGCTAGGAAAGACGGCTAGTTTAGCGTTACGCAAACATCCGTCTGAAATCTGTCTCGCCGGGACGCGTCGATCTCGCGCATCAGTTTGACTTGCCGTCAATTATTTAATCTTGTTAACGTTCAGCTTTTATATGATCAACGATATACATAAGAGACTTTAAATGTGAATGAAATTTTATATTTTTATCTGTTAATAGAATGAGAGTTACGAATACAAATAATTTACAGGTTCAGTTTTTGTTTTATTTCTAGGAAATTAAGAATAAATTATATAAATTGAAATGTATATAAATTACCACTTTGTCAACACACTAGTAGCGTTTTGTTAAAATAAGACCAGCATTTGTATTTCATTTATTCATTTCTTTTTCTTTTCCATGCCACACTTCTTCTTCTTTAAACCTGCAGCCCGTTCAGGTTTTCACGTAACGCCGACCCTTCTGGATCACCTTCTATACATGTTTACGTATATATTTTTTGCTGGAACATTTCAGCAGGACGGGTCTGCCGGAGCCTGCGGTGATGTAATCAGGCGAGGGCGAGCGGTCGGTCCTGAGAACAGCCGAGTGTTTGTCGGGGAACCTCTGGAGTACATGTGGCAGTAATCAGCAGGGTTCGAGCGGCAGGCGTATTTACCTCGCAGGAGGAAAAGGGTGTATGTTTTGATAAACGCAGGGTCAGGGCTATTCCCAGCCCGCGTCTCGATGAGCTGATTACACGCCCCGGCCTTAACCTCTGAACACGCGGCTCGCGATAGAGACGGATTACACGACCGACATAAAGGCTCCGTAAGACTCACGAGTGCTTTCATTAGCTTTGATTTATTGATCGGCCAAATTTAGGAACGCCACAGACTAATTGTAAACCTGACGATCTGCTGCTTCCCTCCCAAAACTTTAATCACAACTCAGAGACCAAGATAAATAAAGAAAAACATGTCATTTAAATCCTATAGCTGTGCTTTATTAGTTCTCATTACTGTTTTTTTTTTGTGTGTGAATATTTAATCCTAAACATTTATGGTAATTTTAAGCTTAATTGCAAAATTAGCAATTAATTATAAACTTAACAATCAGGATACGCTTTGTAGAATTGGACTTGTGATATGATTTGTGCAAAAGCAACATTATTCACGGGAAACCTTTTATTTGCGAGTAGAACGAGATCGTGTTAAATTAACATTAGAGAGTGCAGTACGTTTATTGTCGTAATTCGCAAAAATATGATTATCGTGTTGTAAATTGGTGACATTAGTAATATTTTTGCGCGGCTGGAGCGGATTATCTGCGTTCACATTATTTATTTATATCTATATGTCGCAATATGAAATTTTCGCCTTCAAGAGCTCGCCTCGCCAAACTTCAGCTGTATCATGTACGTAAGGAGTCTCCAGTGTCGGTGCTTTGTAATGCGAGATGGGGGTTGGGGGCGGAGCTCATCGATTCGGTTACTGATTGTAATTCGTTTTCCTCTTTAGATTAATTTTTAGTTTATGTACAGTATGTTTACATGAAGAATAACGCTTTATGATGGTGGTTCCATACGAGAAATACTAACCTACACCCAACAGTCATGTAACAGTAACCCTACATGTTCACACCAACCCTGGAACTGATTATTTTCCTGTCACAGCACCACGCTGTTGTGATTTATTCCTCTCCAGTAGGATACAATAACAATAATGAGACACGTCTGCGTTTAGCCCACAGTGTGTGTGTGTGTGTGTGTGTGTGTGTGTGTGTGCGGTGATTTGATGGCGGCGTGGGAAGTCGAATGCTAAACCCCGCATCTTTTCTTTTGTTTTCTCAGGGTCAGGAGGGCTCCTCTCGAAAAACATTCCAGAAGTAAAAAGGGGCCAGATGGGAGCGTGAGCAAATCATCATCTACCGTGTAAAGATGGACGCTCGTGGCTGTTCCTCTCGCTGAAATGGGCTTTTGCGAAGATGTGCGTGGCCATGGTGATCATTCAGACTAAAACACTGGAAAAGAAGGTTGTCGATGATGTAACCTCCAAAGACTCGAGCTTGGACTTGGTAAGAATGAAACTCTCCGTCGCTTAACAACTTTCTGTTTCTGTAACGCCGCGTTTACGCTGACGTCTTCGCTTCCCTCGGGGGGGGGACCTCGTCTTCCTGTCACGACTTCACGGGAGCGAGCGGATGTCCACTACAAAGGCTTTAACATTCATGAAGTTTACTTGGGAAGTGATGTCAGGGTTTGCCAGTCAGAGTTCCATAGAGGTTCCTGTCATTTTCCAAAATCTCCAATCCCTCAGGCTTCACGCGCATCCCAGACGAGCTCTCCAGTCACGAAAAGTGGAGAAAACAAATCTGTAAAAATGGTTCATACGGGCGACTAATTTATAGTTTTTATAAATATTTAAACATATGTTGTACTGCTGTTATTAGTTACTATCTAACGTAAGGCCTTATTCCTGAGTTACTGTCACTTATCACAGACGCTCGTCTCCTCTTCCGGAGCTGTTCCTAACGCTAACGGTGTTATGTAAGGTTACGCCCACTACATCCTCTTCTCCAATCAGGATTTCAGCAACAAAAAAACAAAAGAAAAAAGCAACATGGCATGGACACAAAATACTCACGTATACAATACACTCCAGAGTTGAGTTCTCTGTTCTGATTGGTCAGAAGGTGTGGATTAACATAATAGTGATCTACCTTTATTTCAAATCACAGATTAATATTAGTGTTAATGATATTAGTGTAAATGTTAATGCAAAATGTGTAAAAGCCACGCCCCTTAAAGCCCCGCCCCTTATAGCCGATCAACAAGCACGAATGCAGGATTAAAGTGGGTTACAAGTTTTACTTTCTTATACGGCATGGAAATTACAATGCACCTTAGATTAATTAAGTAAATAAATAGAATGAATAAAAATAAATTAATCAGTCAGGTAAAAACATCCAGGTCATACCAACATATCCGATAAAAAAGAACACAAATGGAAAGGATATATACATCTTTTTTCCCATTTTGATTTTGGAAACAAATCTTTTTTTTTTTAAAAGTGATTTTTCTTATTGTCTATTTTTATTTATTTATTTTTTTTTATTCTAGCACTATTTTGGTAGCTTTTTAACAAGTTGAGTTTGTTTCGTTTTAGATGCTATGATCTGACTTCAGCGATGGATCAAACATAAATGCATAAAAAAATGACATTAAACTATCTGCTGTACTGTTACGTCTTTTTGGAAGACACAGTGACCATGTCTTGTCAAGCATAAAACATCCCCAACTTCCTAGAAAGTGTTTTGAAGCACTGAACTAACACCATTATCTCTCGTTAATCTCCAGCAAATTATGTCTAATTGTATTATAGTTCGGTTTAAACAAAGCACAAAGTTTTAAAAGCTTCAAAATGCGTAAATCGTACAAGACTCAAGTTTTTTTACAATCTTTACAAAGCAGCTTTTTATAATAACAAGAAAAATTTTTTTTTAATTAATTTAACCGTCAATCCCACCACAATTAGCTACTAAACCTCATTTGCGAAGGAAATATCTGTACTGATGATACCAATTTTTAGTTTTAAAATTTTCAGATACAAATTTTCGTGTAAAAAGTTTGAATAAAATCGCGTCTTTTAACTACGGACATGACCTGAGCTGGAACTAAAAAACGTAATACGGTACTATTTGTGCGCTGTTTGTGTTTTCTCATCACGCAAAATTCAACCTTGGCATGTTTTTTTTTTTTGTTGTTGTTTTTTTCTTTTAGATAATGCTACTGTTTAATATCATGCGCATTATTGTTGTATGGCTAGCTCTAGCTAACGGCCAAGCCTTGTTGTTGTTTTTAATGTTGCTGATAAGAAAATCACAATGTTGGAATTTTTGCTGATTACAAGCTTCTGGCTTCTAAAAAAAAAAATTTTTAATCCGAAAGAATTGTGAGGTCACGTAACAAAGGAACGCGATCTAAAAATGACGACGCTTTCCATAGTCAGCGTAGTCAGAGGTTTCCCATTATCTACCTTAGAAATAAATATGCTAAATGATGTCGACTTTGTGAGGATGTAAGGTGGTAAGTGAGAGTTGTTTCCAGGGAAAACACTGATCCCTAAACTCTACAGTGTTGAAAACTGAGATTTTTGCACTTTTTTTTTATTGCACTTTTCACTTTTTTCACACACACAAGTCAAGCGTGTTAGAGGACTGTTTTTTTTTTTGTTTGTTTTTTGTTTGTTTTTTTTTACAAAAAACAACCTCAAAACACCTTTCTCTAATTTTAACCTTGACCCTTTTAACCGTAGCCCAAAGCTACACCTCGAGACCCAGCGTGCGTCTCGGCTGCTAGCGAGCATCTGCTTTCAGTGCACCAGTTTCCACGGGCTGAGAGCCGGTTGTGGTTTGCATGAGCTCGTCATTGTTGGCTGCGAGCTTTTCAGCACCTAACGGCGGGTGGGTGGGAGGGAGGCTTTGGTTTCCTGTCTTCATTGTGCACGCACCATCGACGCGGTGGAGGGGTTTCACTTGACGCTTCTTGCTGGGTACATCGACCCATTTGTTCACGCCGTCTCCTTTTAGTGACCACAATTGTCCTTTCACGAGTTGTGGCTCGTGAGAAAGCTGGGGTCAGAGGTCAGGTTTGGGCATTGTCTAGTTCCTTTTGGAGAGTGTCAAAGTTTAGGGGTTGGGATTGATGGTTCTGGGGGTAAGTCCTTGGAGTTGACCTGCCGTAATTTTCATAACCCGATTTAAAAAAATTTTTTTTTAAATGGACGTTTTTTCTTTCCACAGCGCGAGCCATCGACCATGAGCCAGGGAACGGCCCTCTTCTCCTGTGGAATCATGGGTAAGTGGTGTAACCCATTCTGGAGCATTGTTTCCCGTGTTAACCTTTTGCTTTGTAGGTCATCGCCCGACATCACAGCTAATTGCGCCCTTGGCAGTTTGAAGGATCCCTGGAACGATCCTCCACCTCTCAGAAAAGCCTAAACCGAAAGGTGCCGTGGTGTTCAGCTCCCTGCACAAACACCTGGGCCGGCTCTGCGTGGAGCTCTGTCACCTGATAGCGCTGTGCTTTAATCTCGCAGATGTTACCACTTCCGATAGGGTTCTCCTAAGGTGAAAGCTTGCTTCAGTGTGTTACATAATATTCTCTCCCTTTAACAGAACACTTCGCTTCTTCACGCCACTATCACTATCAAAAAGTTCGTTAGGTTCATTAAACACCTATAAATGTGCGTATAAGTAATATGCTAAGTAGTATGCTAACGTTCCCAAATTCGCAAACAACTACCCGATTAAATTAAACTAACTTTTATCCTCATAGCTAGATCAGCAATCTCTGTCAAAACCTTCAAGCCTTGGTGACCTCGTTAAACGAGTTTATACGTAGCCCCGCCCCTAAATCCAAAATATACGAACAAACTCAAAGTCAAACTTATTTTTTATATTTGTATACACAATCACCCCAAAAAAAAGTACTCACACTTCAGGAAAAGTATTTTAAATATTTTAATTCTAAATTTATTGCTGTACGTTATATATTTTATTAGGATGTAATAAAGATTTAAAAAATATATACGTTAATGTCCTCAAAGGGCAAAGTTTCAAGTTTAACTCTTGATTTGCATATTCATTGTAAAGATATAGTTCTAAACTGTTAGGACTAAATGTTTATATGTAACATTTTCCAAGATTTTTAATTCATGTTCATATTTATCTATATGAACCAGTAATTTTGGGGGGCGGAGCTATGTATAAGATCAGTTAGTGGACGTGATGTCACAAAATAATCCGTACCACTTTGAACCAATCACATCCAGTATGCAGATTATTAGATCAGGTGGAAACACTTAGCCGCATGCTAACCTGGCTAGTTAGCTAATCTGGCTAATATCAGTGTACAATACAAGTATTATTGTAGGGGTCTGGCTTGTGTTGTGGGTCTAAGTTGACTAGCTGGTTAGCCAAGTCAGCAGGTGTCAGACTGGTAGACAGCATGGGGTTGAGGATCTGAGCTGAATAATTTGTAGATACTTCCATTTCATAAAGTTATTGTTATTATTTTGGGTGAAAATAATCTGGTTGTGAAACGCTAGTAAACAACCCCAGAATGACTTTTTGTGCTAGCGTCTAGCCCGGGAGCCGAGCGCCATGCCCACGCTGGCGTACGCTCTCACGGGCGCTTATTGTTCGCCCCTGACCCCGGTCTTCCAGCACAGGGGCATTTTTGTTTCTGACTTCAGAAAAATTCCCCCTCCCTCCCTTCCTTACCCCTCCTTGTGTGGAGTGAAGCGCTAATTTCCTGCTCGATCTTAGCAAGGATTTATGCGTGAGGAACCGCCACCTCGTTCTGGCGAAACCCTGACCTAGAGAACACAGCGTCCTGTGCAGCAGTCAGAAAAGCAGATTTTTTTCCTTGGTGGGAACTTGGCCGAGCCTGTCCGTCAACAAGTGGTTTAAAAATAAAAACAGGAAGAAGCGCAACGCTCATTAGACGAACGTTCCGGCTTCGCTTTTAAACATCACGCTGACGTTTCCCAGGTGCGCCACACGACCGCTCATGCAACCCTGTTCGTTATGTGGATATAAACGTCTATGTGCAAGCGAGTCGGCGGCGCCCGGGACTGAAGCTCACGTGTCTAGACTGCTACAGATGGTTGTGGTGTATACTGGGACGAGGCCCGTCTCCGGTCCTGGCAGTCTGCCACCAATCAGACGCAGCTATTTCTGTTCCACTTACACAAAACCCGGGCTGGTTTTTACACTCTCTTCCTTTCGCACCGTAACTCCCCCCCATCACACACACACACTTAGGTTTACGAGCAGGCAGGTCTTCCTGAAAGCGTGCTGTACACCGAGACCCCTCTGATAATCGAGGTTTCTCTCTGACTCTCATGTTTCTCAATCGTCTACAGAGATGAACGTGTTCTGTTTGAGTCGAAGTTGGACTTGTGAGAACGGTGCAGTATAACAGAACACATTACTGAGAGTAACAACTCCCTTTATTTCTCTATATGATCTCCTGCTACACTAATGCACTTATCCCAGTGCCTCACTAGTGCTTGGACACCATCAATGTAGGAAGTTCTCTCAGTACACCAGAGGCACGATCGGTCTGCCTGCTTCACGTCTGAAACACTGGCCTCCCAGGAACTCCTTTAATGACTTTTCTAAACATGTGAGAATGGCTTGGAGTGAGGTCAGGACTGTATGACCGTGGCGATAACTCCTAGCCAAGTTCCAGTAATGTACAAGTGGTGTTGGTGAATGAGTGTGTATATAGTTCACACTGTGTCATTCCGTAGTATTCTAGCTTATCTCTTTTTGTATTGGTTTTTAGTTTTTTCTATTTGTTTTCTAGAAATGTTCTCCATTATATTCTTTCTGTTGATTTCTGTTGAACTTATTTTGGACAAGTCCTTTGTCCTGTTCAATTCCCATTTCTAATTCTAATGTTTCGTTGTATATTTTATCGTACTCTTTTCTGGCCTGCTTCATTTCTATCTATTCATTCTCTTGTATTATTTTTCTTCTATTCTGTTTTATTCTTCTACTTGAATTCCTTAGAATTTTTCTATATAACAGCACATCACCAAATTAGCAAGCCAGCTCACTTAACCCCAGTAGCCAGATTGGCATCCTGTAGTAATTTGTGACATCACTAACTGAACTGATATGTTGCCCCACCCCTAAATCCATATTATATTGAGGTCCTGAAAGGGAAACTTGATGTCTATGTTGTAAAATATCTTATGTCAAGATTGTCGTTTTTGCTCCCAGAACTTTTAGTAAAAAAACATCAACCAGTGCAATAAAGTGATCCATAATAAGGCCCTAAACGGTTAATTAATAATGACCTTATAATCAGAAGATTGACACTTGATGTCTGAGAGTGGTGTCCTCACTCGTAAAGATGCCACAGAAAGAAGTGATGGTGTAGGTTACAGGTAGGGTGATGGTGGGGGACTCGGTCCGGTCGTCCAGCGACGCCACGGGAAACAGAAGCTACAAAGATGACCCGAGATGGCCGCCTCCATTACAGTCGAGTCCAGTTTTTTTTGTTAATCATGAGCAGTATATTATAATAGTATTAATAAAGCTCTCACTGTAATGGCTAAACCCTTCCTCAGTAACGTGACAGACTCGGTGTTGGGACTTGTACACCAGACTCATGATCGTTCATGGCTTCCTGTTTAAAGGGCGTGAACCTCAGCACTAATTCCTGGTCCTAATCCCCTAGTGTCATGTTTATACATGGATATGTCTCCATTGTTATGAGTATTACCATGGAGAAGCCTGAACTATATGAGAAATACCTATGAAATGGTATTCTGTGTAATCTGTCCTTCTGACTCGTGCCAGCTTATGATTCAGAATTTCCGAAAAAGCCAAAACGCTGTCCTCATGCACTAGGTGCAGCCCAGACAGTAATGTCGATAATGCGGCACAAGCTGAGACAAATGTCTCGACCTGAAGTGAGACTAGTATGAAAAAAGAGAGGGAATGTTTCCATTTGCATTCTCGATGTAATCTGCTCCTGATGTGATTTCTACACTCAGTTTTATCCACACAATCAAAGCATAAACTCAAAGTAAGAGGCGGCCATCTTGGCGCCACTCCAAACAAACTTGACCTTGAACTCCTTTAACAAACTGGTGGTCATGGTAACGGTTTGCATCAGGCATATCTCACAAGCCCAGGTTTGGAAAAGACGAAAAGTTGAGATGATAATATGGCATTCTCATTGTTTGTGTTTGTTTTTCAGACTTTGTTAGTGTTGCCCAGCGTCCTGTGGGTTCAAGTCTGGAGAGCCTGTGGGACTCGGGTGCGAGCAGCGCCAGCTCCATCAGTGGCCTTCTCCGGGACCTGAGCTTGAGCGAAGCGCCGTCACCCAGCAAGCGGCAGTGCCGGTCTCGGTCCTGCTCCGACGAGCTGAGCTGGCGGTCCCCGTGGCGCCCGCAGGCCTCGCGGCTTTGGACGGCCGTGGAGAAGCGGCGCTGTCACAGCGGGGGGGCCATTTTGCCTTCGTCTTCATCGTCGTCCTCGTCCATCTTCTCCAGCATGCAGCGGAGCTCCAGTTTCAGCTTTCCCGCCCGCTCGAACCTTCCGGAGACGGCGTTCCCTCGGTCGTTCACAGCAGTGACTTTTGACCCGTCTCGCTCGTTTTGCTATTCTCATGAGAGGATTTGCCTGGCCGAGATCGACGCCGCCGCCCCGGAGGCCGGTTCTCCAGACTCCGCCTCCGAGGCGGGAGGACTCGCACGGAGCCAGTCACAGCCTTGCGTACTGAACGACCAGAAAATTGGGATGAAGCGTCGTCGACCGGACGAACCCCACAAACAGAGGCCGTCGCTCGATTTGGCGAAGATGACCCAGGTGAGTTAACGTGTCGAACATTGATCTTAATGAAAAAGTCTATCTCGAGCTACGCCCACGTTTGGTTGAAGAAATCATTCGTGATTGGATTTGACAGTTGTTGGTCAGAATCTCAGGGAACAAGATCGTTAAGTAAGATATGCTGGTCTTGTTTATTTATTTAAAGTCTCATCTTAGCATGTGAAAAAATTTCTTGAATCTAGTCAAATTTATCTGTAATGAAACCAAATATATCATCATTAAACTTATTTCTGGAGACATTGTTTTTAAATTTTAAGCGGGAATTTTTTTTTTAATTGGCAGATCATTTTTTCATCCGTCAGTAAAATAAGTTACTTACAAAATTTACACTTAAATTAATCTAGAAATAAGCTTATTGATCATAAATTTGCACTTGCTAAGATATCACTTGCAGTTTGTTTGTTTGTTTAATTATTTATTTGCTGAGCTTTCTGACTTTCACAAAAAGTGAGAACTTTCTACGTTACACTTCTCTTTCACGAATCCCTGTGGTCCTGCACTGTAGGTCGATTTGATTCATTAAATCATTGGGTCAGGTTTGGGTTTCGGAATCGATTTGTAATTTTTTACAATTATTTCAGTAAATTTATGAATCTTAAACAGTCTTTTCAAGAACAATTGACGAATTCCTTGAAAAATATCACTCAGCTTTACAGAAAATACAAACTGTTTGCATCTTATAAAAAACAAACAAGCAAACAAACAAAAAAAAACAAATTTTTGCTTCAACTTCTTCTTGGGAGATTAAGGAGCGGTCGGCGCAGTACTGCCACCTACTGGACCGGAGGGCGGAGCAGGGAGAAAAGATTATGGCTTTTTACGAGACACGACTTTTAAACAAACACCACCACAAGTTACAGTGTTTCAGTGTTGATTAAATACTTTCAATAATTTTCAAAACTACTCAAGTGTTAAATGTTGATGCAGAGTAAAAAAATAATAATAAGAGAAAACTTCTAGTACAAAATGCAAAGGATATACAGTCATACCGGATATTTTAACACGCCTCTGTGTGTGTGTGTGTGTGTCACTTTGAGTCACCACCACGTGCATGCTATAGATACCACACTTGACAGGATGAGTGGCTTTTTTTTTTAATTCTTTTTTTTTTTTTTTTTTTAGGTCGCTGAACCAAATCTGAGAAAGTAGCTGTAAATTCCAGATGTTTAATATGAGTTAATCCGAGGTCACATTTCTGAACAGATGATGTTTACCCACAGCAATGAGCACGATACTGATTTTAAACAAAATCCTGAGACTTTTCATGCCACGGTCCCTCATTGATCCTTGATTCTGCATTCTGATTGGTCAGCAGAGAAGAGGTGGTGTTGATTAGTTTTCTACAAGAGCCGCTCTTACAGCAGTGCAGCCGTCGGAACACGTGACGTATAATTAATTACACGTTATGTTTTCTATAGCAACAGCTCGTTCACAGCTTCCTTCGCTCGTGGAAGGAGTCTCCAGTGTCAGCGCCTCTCCGTGAGAGCCAGAGGTGAGGCCGTGCGCTTTAGGCTGCTAGACGGAGAAGGTTACAACACGTTTGTGGTTTCTCTGCAACAAAAAGACGAGGTGAAAGCCTTGCTGAGGGGAAGTATGCTAGTTATGAAGCTAGGAAATGAAACGCTAGCTGCTATTAATGCACCTGCGAGATCCTGCGAGAGGTTGCTCAGTTAATATCTACAGATTATTCTTCGATCTGAAACGTTTCTCATTTTACTCGCGAGCTCTGTGGAACGTCTTGTGCATTTTTATCTCTTTTTTTTGTTTGTTTTTTGTTTTTCGCCTCCGCTCTGATTCCCTCTGATTAAAACAGAAACCTCTTTTGTGTCGGGTTTTGAGCTCACACCCAAACCTGAAAGGAAGAAGTGAGTATGAAAGGCAGAAGTGCTCGCTGCACTCGCATGCCACATCCCGACCTTTTACATCACAACCACACTTTTTTTTTTTTTTTGATTTTCACTTTTTATGTCTTTTTTTTTTTTTTCCCCTCCGTTTATAAGCGAGCGACAGGGCTTTTTAATCACACGGCTTTGTTGTGTTGGTTTCATGTAAAATGTTTCAAATTTAAAGATTTTAATAGATAAAAAGTGGAGAGAATCACCAGGGGGTCACCTGATACGACGTCGTCACGATACCCGAGTGCCGATTCGATCTGTGTCGTGAATCTGTAAGCTGCACCATTTTATTAATATCCTGCTGGAACCCGTCAGGACGAGGCGTGCCTGGCTGCATCAATGGTTTCCATGGCGATAAACCGCGCGCGCGCGTGTAATTATACGGGATTAGTAGATGTGTTCACTAAACACACTCGGGATGGAGTGGGAAAAGTTCAGCTCTAGTTAGTGTGTGAGTGTGTGGGTGTGTTCATGTCCGGTTCCCAGGATGTACCTGATACAGGTGACACTGGATCTTACAGCAACATTGCAAACTCCTCCCCTTTTCATCCTGCACTTGTCAGATTCACTCAGATCCATCATACAGCCTGCGATCCATCATGCATGTCTCTATCTCTCTCTGTCTGTCTCTTTGTCTCTGTCTGTCTCTCTCCGTCTCTCTCCCTCTGTCTGTCTCACTGTCTCTGTCTCTTTGTCTCTGTCTCTCTCTGTCTGTCTCTTTCTCAGTCATGCTCCCTCACTCTCTTTCGGCATTAACGTCTTTCTTCTCCTCCTTCTCTCAGTATTAGTGTCTCTCTTTAACACCCCGTCACACTCTGATGAGGACCACTAAGTTCCCACAGCATCCTAAAAATACTGCATTGAGAAACGAGGTCAAAATAGTCTAATGTACATTTACGTTTCAGGTTCACACTTCTTCCTAGTCGCGACCCTGTCAGGTTCTTAAAGCGTCTATCATGTTGTCATTAATTTCCTCTCTCTCGCACACACATGATCACACACGCACACCAGATTTGATAAGATTGCACCGAGTTATGATGATGATGATGATGATGATGATCCGATTGCACCACGCTCTTATCACACGCTTACTACATTGTCATGGTGTCCAGCAGGTTGGAATAAATACCGCGACCCGTGTAGAGCTTTTCATTAGAAAACCATGATGGTGTGAGGAATTGGATCCGGTTTTATTTATTTGTTTATTTTTCCTAGTATTTTTCTCCCTAATTTGATCGTAGCCAGTTCCCACTCCTCATTAGGGCACTCTCCCATTAAGACTACAACTACCAACCAGGGAGGATGAAGAGTACCCCCTGTTTCCTCCGAGCCACGTGACGGCGCTTCCTTTCGAACTGATGTGAGAGTGTTGGAGTGTCTCCCATAAACCCCTTCCCTCTGAGAGAGCTCGGCCAATCGGCTCTCTCCCCCGGGCTACAGCATCACCAGGGATTCGCACTCGTGATGATGGGCCGAGCTCGTTAGTGCTGCGCCACTAACGAGTATAAACTCCATCAGTGGTAGTGCCAAGACACAAACCAGGAAGAGGCATGGTTAAAAGCCGGTCGCTCTCACCCCACCCAGTAGGATGGATTTTGGATCCGGACTTCTCTGAACACGACATAGGCGCGCTACGGTGTAATGTCGTTACCGATTTATTTTTCAGCTACAAGTAAACCGATTTGAAGCTGTTTCGTTACGTTATCTTTGACCGTGGACTTTTTTCCATATAGAGGAAGCCATTACTACAGACGAAGACACGAGAGATCCGTAGTGATAATCCTAGACTTGGTTTGTCCCCTCTTTTGTGACTTAACCCTCTGAGCCACCACTGCCCCCGAGTTACTGACCAGAATGTCAGCGGTTCGAGCCCCAGATACACCAGGTTGCCGCTGTTGGACCCCTGAGCAAGGCCGTTAACCCTACCTGCTACAGGTCTGTGCTTTGACCCCAATTGTGCTGGAATATGTGAAGAATGAATTTCCAGTATGTAGTAATGTATATGTGACAAATGAAGGCTTAACCTAACTTCTCCGCCTCTGCTCCGAGACACGCCCGATTTAAGCTTGAAACCGAGAATAAACGTCTCCCTCTCTCATGTTTCTTGCAGTACACTTACTCGCTCTCCGGTTTGCCTGCTGCGGGATGGAAATCGACTCATCGGTTTAAACAAATGAAGTATTTTATAGCCGCGAGTCTGCTACGAGACGAGTCAGGACGCCGACGGGTTCCTGTACCTAGAGCATCATGACTTTAAAAGGTAGAACTACCGGGACTAACCCTGGTCTAGACATATTTAGGGTGTGTCTGAGGTGTTTAGGTGGAACCATGTTGCTAACACGATCTAATTAAACTTTCTGCAAGGCAACACTGGACCGCGCGATTCGCTCAAGCTATATTTCCTGCGTCCGCACAAAACTGTAACCGATTTGGGAATTCTGTAAAAATTTCCTCTGAACATTAACCTGTTATTCATAAATACGTCAACCATGTAGAATAAGTAACTCTTTGATGTTCTAACCAAATGATCCAGGATCCGGGACGGCCCACGCTCATTAAAATACCCATATTTATGGATGTGCACGAATAGATGCAAATTTAGAGGAACCTGAAAATGAAATGGTCGTAGTTCTCTTTTTATTTCCTCACAGCGATGCTTGTGTGATCGCAGCTGCCTTGTTCAAGCTGTTGGTTTTTCTCACCGTCTTGCTTGTTAAACAGGATGGACGCTTGTATGTGCGTGTGTGTGTTTTTCCTCTGTGGGACAGAGTTGTGGAGGTGAAACATGGCCTGATTTACAAAGCAAATATTCTGTCTCTGAAGCAACGAAGCTTGACCACAGCTAGCACTGTGTGTGTGTGTGTGTGTGTGTGTGTGTGTGTGTGTGTGTGTGTGTGTGTGTGTGTGTGTGTGTGTGTGTGTGAGAGACAGTGAAAATGATTAGAAACACCTCCCCGTAGGTGTCATTTCTTACTCTCTCTCTCTCACACACACACTCTCTCTCTCTCTCTCCCTGTAATTCTGAGCCATGTGTTACTTTTGATTTTGAAACGTATTAAAACATAACATCTCATGTGTGAGAGCACGATACTTGTAGGCAGATACACAGGGATTTTCCTGGCGTAGACGCTCTACATGGTGGTGAAGCCTAAGGATGGAGGCTTGTTGTCGCTTTCCTCTTGCTTGCCTCGCTATGAACAACTTGACTATTTAGATCTGATGCACTGTGTAGGAGAGTCAGGATGGGTGTGGCTAGCTGGGTAACACTTAAGCGGTTTGGTAGCACAAATTTATAAATATCATCTTTCATTGAAAAATACTATAATGTCCAAAGTGTCCCTCAAGGCTCGAGTTTAGGTCCGCACTTGTCTGTTTAGATCGGGTTTCTTATACATGACCTGTTTCTTTTCTTTGCAGTATCTCAGCTTGTTATGAAGCTGGAGTCAGGGTGCATGTTCAGCCATGATACTGCTCCCCTGGAGCAAACACGGCTAAGGGCGCGACAGTGGCAGTTTGATGGTGCTTGAGCTCAAATCCCTTCAGACTTCTGAATGGTAACCCAGTGTGTTACCCCTTTGAGCCACCACTGCCTCAATCTTAGCTAATTCCCGCCCACCAGTCAGAACATTTACATAACGATATCAAAATTGTACCAGCGTCTAAATATACAAGTGGAATAACGCTAGGAGGCGTGTCCTAAAGCGTATTTAATGTGCCTGATGGCAAGATGAACCGTAGCTCGTGTTTGGGAATAAGAAACTGTTGTATGGTGTATTTAAAAAAAATAATTTGCGCATCAGCATCTCTTTTTTTAAAAAATATCTAAGTAAGGAATCTGCATAATCGGATAAAAGTGCTGAAGTGGAACAAAAGCGGAAAACCTGCCGAGCTCAGAGAACAGGCCTCTTCTGTCAGGCCTGCGGGCTGTAACACAGGCGCAACATGCGGAACGCTCTCTCTCTCAAGTTTGGAGTTCAAAGTAGATATGTGGTAAAAATAAATTATAGTTTTTGTTGTTTTGTTTTTTTTCCTACCATAAACAAATAAGCTTCTTTGAAGATCATAATGTTTTCCTATTTCTTTCTCTAATAATAAGTTGCATGCTGCCATAATTTTATGGTAATAACTCCCACCCTTATAAGTCCCGCCCTCTGTTTTTGGTTAGCCAGTGTTTTCATTATACAGCTTACATTTACATACTGATCCTGATTGGTTATCTTTTATGACATCATAACCTGTTAATGTTAAAAATGCCATGTCGGAGATAGTTTTCCTCCGAATGCACTAATTGTAAAGTGTCCTTTACAATAATTTTTTTTATGTTTGAAATGTTTGCTGTTCTGTTTGGACTACACCGCTTTACAGAGATCATACTTTCCGTCCAAAGTCGCTTGGGGAATTTAACGATTTTGGCGAAATGTTTCGGTTCCAGCTCAGGAACATTTTTATTTAAAGTGATCACATTTCTCCCTCTTTCTCTCTTTCTCTCTCTCTCTCTTTTACAGAAACAGAATTTCCAGAGCCTCAGTTGTAATCACTTTAACAGCAACGACGGCTGTCAATCATGCCAGACCCCGCCCTCTTTCAACAGCCCCGTCCACCAGAGCAGGAAGGCGTGTCCTCTCAGCCCTAAAGAAGACGACTCGTCCGTTATCGACGAATCGGACGCCGACTGGACCAACGGGAAGGATCAGGAGCCTCCGTGGGCGGGGCTGTGCGGGTTGAAGAGGGACGTTTTGGGCGGAGAACTCGATATCGAGCAGATCGAGAGAAATTGAGAGGTTTTTTTTGTGTGTGTCCTCGACACCCTCGGGTTCTCGTGCTCCTCCGCGTTCCGGTGGGGGATGAAATCGGACTCAGGAGAAACGGACGCTCACAAACGTAATTGTGGGACGTTAGGATGACTCAGGTTGAATCTTGAATTAAAAAAAAGAAAAAAAAAACAGAGTGGATTGTGGGATATCTCTGTTTCTACTCACACTCTGTTGCAGATATTGTAGCTTTTTTTTTCTTATTATTCTTCTTTTTCCTCCTTTACTTTATCTTTAAAAGAAGGATGAACCACGGGCGAACGTTCTTAGAGTCCCGCCTGTCTGCCTGCCTGTCTGTCTGTCTGTTTGTGCTGAATGAGGAGTGAACGGAATGAAAATATAAATCTATATTTTTAAGGATGTATTCATTTTTTTTTTCTGCTCCGTTCATCCGGATGTGCGCGGCATCGCCGAGAAGGACGGAAAGGAAACTAGACGAAGGTCATGAGAGACGACTGCCGTTAATCTGCGGACTTGCTGTTGAACTTGCACTGGCATTGATGCACACATTACATGCATACGCACACGTACACACAGCACACACACTCATTCACTCACTCACTCACTCACTCCCTCACATACACACCTCACAGTGAAAAGCTTGGAAAAGGGTTTCAGGTTGAATGATAATTTCAAGCTAATAGAATTTAATTCCTCTTTTTACGAAGTGTAACATAAAATGTACTTATTTCTACATGAATAAACAATGTTTAAAGTGTGTTTGTAAACCCTGTGTGTGTGCGATTGTGTTAACACATCCCATTATAATGATAGTACAAATGGGCGTGGCTTATAAAGCCTAGAGAATGTGAGAAATCTAAAAGCTTTTTGATCTTGACCATTCCTTTAAACATCAAAGCTTCTCGTACTTCAAAAGGGATACGAAGGTGTATACTTTTATCTCATCATTGTAGTGGTATTCTAAAAGCTAATTAAAGATACAAGAGCGATCCATGAACTTAAACTCCACCCTTAAACCTAAAATATTTGTTGTTCGGTGCTGTCGTATATAAGTTTATTTCTTTGACACAATCTGTGGCGGTTGTCACCGTTATTGCTAGCACGGATAAATAGGTACTGTATTTAATAACTTTTTTTTTTAGTGATGTCATAAGAAATTCCAGCATAGATGTAGTCGGGATGTTGATGCATAGTCCCAGAATGCAGTGCAGATTTACTAGGAGTAGCTAGTTGGTGATCTACAGGATGGCGAGTGAGAAGATGGCGGTGATGATGGTGATGAAGTCTCTGATAAGCCCTGGCTAAAACTCAGAGTAGGAATTGCGTGTAGGAATTACATCTAGGTTTGCAAGCTGTTTAAATGTTAAATCTTTCCTACAGGGAAGTCAGAGTTTCCACCAGTCAACTGATTTAATTTCACTGGTGAAAATCTAGATTCATCGATCAGCCAAAACGTTAACCACCACCAGGTGAATTAAATAAGTGATCATTAATTATACCCCAGTAAACTGGTGATCTGCTGCCAAAAAAAGGACAAATTCCCTGCCAGCCACTACAGCATACCCTGAGGGGCCAGGGCTGCCCTGGGGGCACAAGGGCAACCTAAAACCTAAGGTGGTTTTTATTGTTAATGGTTTTAACATGTGAGTGATTCAGGGTGAAGTGTTCCGCGAGTTTAACCTAGGGTTAAGCTCCTGTGTTTTCCCATACACAAATTACAATACTGTACAAAATACGCTATTTAATTTAATTACCGTCTGGCTGCCGCACAGGATTAATGGATGCGTAAGGGTGTACAGGTTGAGGGTTGCTTTGGGCCAATAAACGTGTTTCACAAAAGTGCTTGGACATAATAAAGGTAGAAAGTTTTCTCAGTACCATGATTTTATCAGAACCATGATTGGGCTTCCTGTCTGATTCACATCTGAAATGCTGGCCTCCCAGGAACTCCTTTAATGGCTTTTCCAAACATGTGGAAATGTCTTGGAGCGAGGTCAGGACTGTACAGGGGATGTGGCGATAACTCCCAGCTGAGTTCCTGTAACGTGCAAGTGGTGTTGGTGAAGGATTGTGTGTACAGTTCACACAGACAGGTTCGTCTCTTCCACAAGTTGGCCAAGAGATTTTCAAGGATCAGATGCAGAATGTTCACAGGAACAACTGCAGTGGGCTCCAAGCCACCTTAGCCGTGATCCTTATTCACGGACGTACGGCCTTCTTTAAAACGTTTGCACCGTTCAAATTTTCTATTCTCATTACCATATTGTGCTGTTAACGTCAACGCCTTTTATGCCCTTATTCACCAGAAATTTCAGCACAAGTACTGGCTTCAATCGAACGCCCCTCGTACATATCTCTTTCTTCTTTCTTTCTATTAAGGGAGAAAAATGTGTGCCCGGTTTGGTATGGAGGACCTCCTTTTGAGCTCACTCAAGGATTTTGATGTAATCTGACCCACTGAGATCTTTCTCATGTGCTGCCCAGTTCCTAGACAACATGGCTTCAGCTGCTCTATACACTCCACACACAGTCTCTCTCTTTCTCTCACTCTCTCTCTCTCTGTGTGTTTAGGAAATGAATTGACTCTCTGTGGTCTCAGTCTGTTTACACTGCATGTTTGTGGAAAATAATATTTTAATAATATTTCATTAAAGGGTTTGTCTAATGTCGCTTTAAAGCCAGCAGAATCTGCACTCCCTGGTCCGAGTCCCTGACCGATCTCACCGGTGTGTACACAGTCATCTGATATACTCCAATATTCATGATGAACAATCAGTGTTCTCTGAGCTGTGTTTAGGAGACAGGTGTCTGAGTTATAGATGTACCGCGGCTAAAAATGGAGGAGCTTAAGCCAGATTTGTTCAGGCAATACTTCTTTCTTCTTTAACACAACACTCTACTTGCCAAAATGCAGTGCTTACAATTAAGCATAAAAGCAAAAGCATTGTGTAGGGATGGCACGGCGGCGTAATGGGTAGCACTGTCGCCTTGCACCTCCAGGTTCTGGGTTTGATTGCAGTTTCAGGGTCTGTGTGTGTGGAGTTTGCATGTTCTCCCTGTGCATGGTGGGTTTCCTCCCATAGTTCAAAGACATGCAGATTAGGCTGATTGGTATTCCCAAATAGTCGTAGACAGCTTCTAATGTCCAATCTGGGGCTTCCCTCATCCAATCCAGAGCCTGTTCCATCCAGGCTGGTGCGTTTACCGTTCAGTTTATAATGGCCAGCATGAGGCTTTTTTTTTGGTCAACCAAGGATCTCTTTCATCTGATCTGTCCTTGAGTATTTTCCATCTAGCCTTTGGCTTCTAATGTCCAGCATGGGATCTGAAACTTCTGTTGTCCAGCCCGGGCCTTCAGATGTCCAGCCTGGGGCTTCTGATACTAGCAGGAGGCTTCCTTCATCCAGTCTACTGCCTCTTCTATCTAGCCTACTGTGTCATTCATCCAGTAACAATCAATTCCTTTGTCCAGTCAGGGGTTTCTAAAATTCTTCAAGTCCACAGCGTTTATTAATCCATTCTTGCAATTCTTCCACCCAGCCTGGAGCTTGGCTCTAGCCTATGCCTGTTTCGCATCTGTAGATTGTGGATTTTGTCTAACCCATGTTTGTTTTTCATCCAGCTTAGGGTTTCCAAAACCATCCTTGTGGACACATTGAATATGCAGTAAAACCCATTTTTCATCATGAAGTTAAATGAAACACAATTTAAGATACAGATCACAGAATATTTTATCAATCTTTTCAGTTGACTCAATTGCTGATTAAAGCAGGATATTCTTGATGGAGTGGGATAGCAGAGTGTGGGCGGTTGTGTCCTGAATGACTTACAGATGACTTCCTCCCTACTCAGAGGAGTGGTGGAAAATAGAGGCCCTCAATCTTTGTCTGGTGAGTACAATGAAAAACCAAACACAACATCCATCCTAAAAAATGTGTTCATCCATCCAGTCTAAAGTCTTCCATTCACTCATAAAGCTGGGGCTTCTTATTTTTAGCCATTCAGCTTCTTCCATCCAGATGTCCATTTTGGGGCTTTTAACCATTCAACACCCTGTCTGGGTCTTTTATGAGCCAGCTATCCACCGTGGAGCTTGTTCATGACACAGGTCCAAACTTCCATCCAGGCATCCTGTCTAAGGTTCTTGGATATAGCACATGTGTTCCATCCAACCAAGTGCATCTAAACATCCATGGTGAAGCTTATGTCTAGTGTAGGGATTTTGAATGTCCAACCAGGGGCTTCTTCCATCCATTCTAGAGCATCTTCCATCCAAAATCCAGCCTGGGGCTTTCAGTGAGGTGCCTTTTGATATTGACCTCCACCTGGAGCCTCTTCTATCCAGCCATGGAATCTTAGGCTTTTTCAATCCAGACCTCTGGCCTGATGTTTCTCTTGTGCACTGTTCATAACAGTCTATACAGCTGTACCTTTATCATCTGGACAGATGGTCTAACATTGGCCTACGGAGTACTTTGGTTTTACCAAGTTTATGGTTGCCACAATGACTGCAAGATGGCCTTGACTTGTGGCTCCACACCCAAATTGTCACACCACAACCATTGTCAAACACCTACACCACCATGCTTGACTGTAGGCATTGAGGGGTTTGTGCTGCACTTGGCTTTTATGATTTCTTTGAGATTCTTGTTAGTAAGATATCATTATGAGAATATAATAACATTCCTGATTACATTTTGTAATTGATGTGAATATGATCAAGGTAAATTATAAAAACATTTAAGGCCTAATTAATAACCACAAATGACAGAAAGGTGGTATCACTGATGGCGTAAATTTTTACTTGTTTGGTAAATAAATACAGATGAAGTAAAGTTTACGTGCTGTTGGTTACCTTATAGGATTTAAGAATGGATGAGGACCAGATGACGTTTTGTTACATCTGGATTTGTAAAGCCATACATTCCTTTCTCTCATCACTTTATTTTTGGAAAAGGGTTTGTGTTCTATGACTTGCTAGTTTCTTGGGTATTAGTGTTATAGCTAGAAGCAAATGTCAGAATGTAGCATGTTAAGCTGTGAGAATTTTAATGATTTAAGCGGTGTTTGGGGAACTTGAGGGTGTAACCTGACACCCTTTATATGTCTATCTCTACCACACACACACACTGCTTTCCTTTATGCCGGAGGTCTGTGTGGTTGTGTCATGGCTGTCTGTAGCATGGCTGAAATGATAATGTAGCATTTTCAGCACACTGTGACATTCAGACCAGAGATCACTGAAGAACAGAACTGTGTTATTGTCTCAGGGGTACGACTGTGCTTACTGTGGCATTTAACCTTCCGGTTGCACTCACTACTGTACTGATCTTCTGTCTCTGTGCCCACGCACCATCTGCTTGACTTTTACAGCAGCATAAAAGTAACTTTGATTTTCCACATAAAAAACAGAGACAAAGTCTCAGGCTTTGGAATCGCCCTAAACGGAAATGAAAATTATGGATGGAGATAGATACGTAGATATCAGTGACATAATCATGTTATAGTTAAATAATATAACCTTGTTTTCTTTCATGAGCTAATTATAGGGGGAAAATCACGTATAACACTTGGAACAATTCTTATTTTGGGGGTCTAATCTCAGACTAAGCCAGTCTTTTGTTTAGACTTTTGTACAAGACAGAACAAAAGTCAAAACAGACAGGACATTATACCCCAAGCTAGATAGAATATTAAACCTGAGGCTGGAGAGAGCCTGGGGTATAATCTTTTGTCCAGTTAGGGATCTAAATCTTCTATCCAGCTTGATGTGTAAGCATCTATTCAGCCTGGGGTCTAATATCTTGTCCAGCCTGGGGTCTAATCTCTTGTCCAGCCTAGGGCCTAATCTCTTGTCCATCCTGAGGTCTAATCTCTTGTCCATCCTGAGGTCTAATCTATTCAGTCTGGCATCTAAGCAACCACCAGCCTGTGGTCTAATCTTCTTTCCAGTCTAAGAATAGATTTTCTGTCCAGACTCAGGTCCAATATTCTATCTAGCTTGGGGTACAATCTCTTGTCCACAGTAGGGATTAATTGCTTATCAAATCTGCAGTCTAATCTCCCTTCCCACATGGGGTCTAATCTGTCAATTCTGTGGGTTCATGTTGGTCAGCCTAGGGCCTTCACCTCACACCTCCTTTTTGTCCTTCTATTCGATGGCTTCTTCTGTAGCGGAGGGGTTCTCCTATCCAGCCTGAGAGCTTCTTCTGTCCTGCTCGATCTACCTAAACTCCAGCCTAGAGTCTTTTTTTTTTCCCAGCCTCCTTTGTTCAGCCTGGGACGTCTTTTAACCTGAAGTATTTTTACTCCATTTTCTGTCCATCCTCTGAGGCCTCTTTTGTTCATTGTAGGGCCTCAACTCCACTACTCAGACTGCGACCTCTTCATAACATCTAAAGTCTTCTTCTCTGCAGCTTAGGGTCATTCTTTTGTTGAGCCTGGGGCCCCCGCATCACTTGCCAACCTGTGGGTGTTCTTCCTTCCAGAATTCTGTCTATCATGGGGTCTCTTTTGTTTTCCATAGACCCTCCACTCTACTGGCTGATCTCTACTGGGCTACTTCTGTCCATCTTACATTGCTTCCACTCCACTAATCAGACTGATGTCTGTTCTAGTTTATTCTAAGGTTTCTTCTATCCTTCCTGGAGTTTATTTGGACCTTCTTTTTGCCATCCTAGCTCTCCTTTGATCCATCTTGGGGCCAGAATAGGGCTGTTTCTGTCCAGTCTGGGACTTCATTCTTAGTTTTGGTCCAACCTAGGTCCTACTTTTGTTCAGTCCGGGGCCTCCATTATCACTAGCCAGACTGCGGCTTCTTTTGACAAGCCTTTGGTCTTTGGATTTCTTCTGTCCAGAAGACATCCAGAAGGCTCTTTTCTCTAGCTTGAGCCTTCTAATGTCCACCCAGGGGCCCTCTTATGTCCACCATGAACCCTTTCCTGGGTAGTCTGGGGCTTTTTCTTACCTTGGCTCTGTTTTACACTTTCACAATTTCACAATTATGGCCACTTGATGACTGCATTGTCCATTATGTACTGTTTAAAGCACACACACAACTAATGTTGCCCTTATTGTATATTAAGTGTATTACAAATGCTGCATAGTAGTCCTCTCTTTCACCTCTCCCTCTCTTTGTGTGTTGCACTTAAGTTGCCCTGTTGAATGACAGATAGTAAAGTTAAGGGGTGTGAACTCACTGCCTGAATGGAGTTACATTACAGAGAGAAATCTGACATCACCCGAGAGATATGAAGCCAGACAGAAGGAGAGAGGGGTGAGAACATACACACACCTACATACACAAATACACACACACTAAGACACATCAAAACACACTAAATCATGTTAGCACTCACTAACATGATTTAGTCATCAGATAAATCTCTTAAATTGTAACACATACGAAAACATCTTACTACACTGTAGTGGTGGGTTCTTCAGGTTCTGAGAAGAACCCATTAATTGTATTCATCTACGCTGAAAAAACTGCAGTGTTTCTCTATATGAAAAGGTGGTACAGTGAGAAAAACCCTGTTTTGGAAAACTGACATCCCTTAATCATCCAAAGAAGGCTTGAAGCGTGCATTTTTGTTGAAGCATGTGTGTGTGTGTGTATTAACTGGGGACGTGACGTGTGGGTAAATCTAACTTGTGGCCTCATTGGAAAAAAAAAAGTTCTTTAAGGATTCGTCAGGTAACTGTAGGGTCGTTAGCTTCCAAAAATTGTTAGGGAAGAAGTCCTGTAGCGTTGCGCATTTTCTACGTTTGAACCTGAGGGCAGTTACTAAGAAAACATCACAATGCACACACACAAACAGAGAGAGAGAGAGAGAGAGAGAGAGAGCAAAGCAATAGGGGGAAGGGAGATAGAAAGTGAGGAAAAGAGACATGGGAGAAAGGAAAACAGAGTGAGTGGGAAAGCGAGATTGAGGGAGGAGAAATAGAAAGAGAGAGAAAGAGAGAGAGAGGAAGCAGGAGTTATTTTCTGAAAAAAAAAAAAAAATATATATATATATATATATATATATATATATATATATATATATAT
>JAOVVA010000054.1:2507642-2519902 GCA_028565275.1 Leiocassis micropogon | reverse complement strand
AAACCGTTGGCTCAGTTGTGATCACGTGACGCTCGGCGTCAAAACAAGAAGCGCATGCGAGATACATGATACTCGGTGCTCGTAATCCAAGACTTGTTCGTTTAGTCAAAATTTATTGAAAATCTTTGATCGTCTTGCGGAACACTCGCAAACCGCGTTACTCGCAATCCGAGGTTTCACTGTAATCAGATTTCTATAGGGTTCCTATGTGTTCAGTTTTTCTATATGGCATGAAAGTGATATTAAATTAAATGCAAAAAACTTAAACATCTTACATTCTGCACTTCAGATGAGGTGAGTGGTGCACAATAATGTGACGTGGAATTAAATAAGATGAGAATGAAAACAACACAACACAATCTAAAAAAAAAATCACATAAAATATGAGATTCAAGTGAAATGACGTATGGAAGTATACATTCTGAATGAAATTAACTTGTACAGTGAACAACAAATTACAGAAACAAATCATAATTGAATCAAAACAATCAGAATTGAATCAATTCTCACACAGCATGTGTGTAGATATGCTTTTTTTTTGCATTTAGATAAACGATTTATTAATTTCTAAACTTCATTATCCTCATTTCCCATCAGCTAACGTTTCTCAGAGCAACAGAAACCTGCCTCAGAGAACTCCGCCGGCTGTGGTTGACACCCAAGGCGCTGGTGTAGATGAGATAACACCCCTCTCAGCTCATATCTCACAATGTATGCAATAGTTAACACACACTGACTGTTCACTGCCTCTTTTTATCCTAAACTAATCGTGATACGTCCTGTTGGCACTTTTACAAACTTCAGCACTAAACTTCTGTTGCTGCCAGACTATAACGGATAACTACTGTATATACGTTACAGGATGTAAATATGTCTGTCGTCTGAATCCTTACATCTAGACAGACGGCTTAACGCCTCACCCTGAGGCAGAACAACATGCGACTACGTGAGCTGATGAAATGCAAGGCCTGTATGCAAATATCATCAATACTTAAATGTAGTGAACACGGAAGGGATGAAGTTTGGACTAAGTAAATGGACTAATTGAATCAATGGGTCAGTTTTTGATTCAGAATTGATTCAATCATTTTTAATTGAATGCAAATTCTTTAAAAATACTCCATAGCTGTTGCAGAAAATACTTGCAAATTTTTGTATTTTGCAAAAGTATCGCTTCGTGTCCTTATTGTTTAGAGTCTATTAGCAGTCAGCTCAATACCGCCACCTACTGGACTGGAGTGTGACGCGGAAAAATTGGCAGGGGAGAGAAGAATGGCTTTGAATGAGACATGGCATTTGAACGATCAACACCACAAGTTACAAAATGTACAAGAGACCACAAGTTACAAAACCCCACACGTACAAAACACCACAAGTTACAAAACTTGATGAAGCGTACATTCTGTTTGATTTCACTAAAAAGCACGTCATACTTTCATTTATTTTATACCACGTCCCCCATAGTCGACTATAATAATGTTTTATTAACCATAGTTTTGAAGTTCCTGTGTTACAGCAGCTGTAAACACTATTTGTTCACTATTTACCTCTCCAAGCTCTCATTAAATTAACAAGACAAAAGCAAAAAAACAAACATAAAAATGCACCTCGTCATAGAAAAAATTAACATTACCTTCATTTTAACTTGTTTGTGTAAAATGTCTGCTTTACAGTGTGTCGGTTTAAATGAGCTGATGAACATACTAAATACGAAAAAGATTTCTAATGGGACAAACCTCCATGTGTGTCATGTATTCTGTAGACGTTTAGATTTATTTACTGAACATTGTGATATTCGTGATCAGATTAAACGCTACTGAACTGCTGAGTGTGCAAAAAGAAACTCGAACGTTCCCACAGTGCTGAGGAATGTCACACGGCTAACACTTCTGCTTTATTTCTATTGTATTTCTCTAAACTCTCTGACTATAACAGCTCGCAAAACCAGACATGAATCTATAAACAGTTTTAAAAAACCTAATTAACTACACAATGACACGTTTAATCTACAGACAAAACAACACATGATCCAGTTCAACCAGCTTGTGTACACGCATGTGACACAGAGACACGGGTTACAGTGGGTTGCAAAAAGGTATTTGCCCCTTCCTGATCATTATTTTTTTTTTTTTTGCATATTTGTTACACTTAAATGATTGAGATAATCAAAATGTTTATGTTACACAAAGATAACTTAAGTAAATACAAAATACAGTCCTACATGTGAAAATGTAAAATGTAGTGAGCCTTTGCAGGAGTGGCCGGTCTACCAAAATGATTCCAAGAGCAGAACCACGACTCAAACAGGAGCTCATAAAAGAACCCAGAACAACATCTAAAGAACTGCAGGCCTGTTATATTCATGATTCAACAATAAGAAAGAGACTGGGGCAAAAATGGCGTCCATTGGAGAGTTCCAAGGTGAACTTGTTTAGGGGGCAATTACTTTTTCACACAGGTTTGGACAGCTTTTTTTGCCTTAAAAAATAAATTCAGGGAGGGGACACACACAATGAACTGGGCGTAAACAGTTGTATGTCCATAAGAAAACCACTCATCAGAAAAAAGTCTTCAGCTTGCTAGAAGACAAAGTTAGGACTTTGGAGCGATGGAAAAAGGGCATGTGACTTGATGAGTCCAGATTGAGCCTATTCCAGAGTGATGGGCGTGTCAGGGTGGGGGGGGGGGGTGTTAGCTGGGCTGTAAATATAAATATCACATCTTATACAGAGTGATAATCTTTTTTTTTTTTCAGTCAATCCCGCACTCCATTGCACCAACTTCCCGTAAACTCAAAAGACAAAGAAAACGAAGAATGTACTCTTGCAAAACGAGGGTAACTTGCAAGAATTTGCAGAAGATGCAGGCGGTTTGTAATTTCTGTAAAAACTGGTATATTTTATGGGATTTCGTCAGTTTTTAAAAATGTTAGTCAATCCTGAATCGAAAACTGACCACAAAAATTAAATCGATTAAATTGCAAAATTATTATATATTCACGCAGCTCCAGTACTGATGCATCTTTACTTTTGTTTATTTACTACACCAGTATCTCAACTGCTACATTTCAGACACCTGAGAAACATATCCACAATGATTGACCACAATAAAAAAGGGCGAGGGGGGGGGCGTCAAAGCAAAGTTGTTACCTAATTTGTACCATCTTGGGTTTTGGTGTTGGTATATAGTAACATAAGTACCAGGCAGAACTTGGATCACTCATCCAGCCATCCGTTCATTCATTAATGGTCAGGAATGTGGAGGATCCAGAGTCTAAAGTTATAATATAAGGGCCTTTAAGGGGTTTATTACATGTAATGAATAGGACCAGCCAAGAGCAGGGATCTGACGCTAAACCCAGACGCTGCTCTGTGAACTCCGGTGGTCTCAGGATGGGCGTCAGAGCATGAAGAGGGATAAGAAGTTGAGTCTAATATCTTTAGAAATAAATACTTGTGTACATGAACAGGGTTTTACTGAGAGAGAGAGAGAAGGCCGTTTTTGTAAGGGAGAGAAGAAAAGCAAGCTGAGCAAATACAGGTGTGTTCGTATGTTACACAGAACGCTGTAACCATAGAGTTTTGCATCGTTTCATCTAAGAACATATCACAACCGTTCTTACAGAGACGCACTGGAGGCCATTTGCATACAGAGGAAGTCAGGTGAAGACAAACACACCAATCTTTTACAACAGCCTCAACTGTTCTCCTCCCACCTTTCACCTCTGAGTCTCCTATTCATCAGAGAGACCATCAGTTACAACATGTAAATGGATCAGACGCAACCCAAAGTTAGACCATAGCTGTGAGCTGAAAAGTGTGTGTGTGTGTCAGACACAGGGGAAGATAAAGAGCTTCAGGGTGTGCTCTGTTTGAGAAAATGGTGTCTAAGCTTTACCACAGTAGTGTTTTTTTTTCCTGCCTAACCAGATTGGATTAGTGTTTTTACTTCTCCTTTATGTGTGTGCATGCGTCTGACGCATTGTTCTCCGCAACATCAAAGCCTAAAGCTGAGTTCCATGTTACAGGTGTGGAAAGTTCAGGGCTGCACCTAAAAAACTATAAAATATATAAAAAATATTAAATATTTAACTATAAAATATAATATATTCTGCCAGCCCTATCCATCATCGCAGTACATGAAAACCACTGCATATTCATCATCCCATCTCACTCGGCATGTACCATGTCAAAGACGTCGTATCCCTTCTCAGACACGTCACACACGTTGTATCGTATGTCATGCATGTCATGTCCCTTCTCACACACTGTATCCCGTGTCACGCACGTCGTATCCCATGTCATGTCCGTATGCCATCTAACACATGTCATGTGCCTTCTCAGACATGTCATTTATCATCTCAGTCACATCATTTCCCATCTCAGATACGTCATATCCCACCTCGGACACGCTGTATCCCACCTCGGACATATCGTATGACATCCAGGCACGTAA
This sequence comes from Leiocassis micropogon, assembly GCA_028565275.1. NCBI lineage: Eukaryota > Metazoa > Chordata > Actinopteri > Siluriformes > Bagridae > Leiocassis > Leiocassis micropogon. Next base: position 2,515,447 of record JAOVVA010000054.1, on the reverse strand, counting down.
CATACCATCTTGAACACACCATATCACATCTGAGTAATGTCCCTCTCAGATGGGAGAAGCTGTTCACATGGTGGACTTTATCAAAAAATAGCAAAGCAGGCCATCCTGTTTGTAGTTTTGGAGATTCTGTGAACATGTGGAGGAGGAAAAAAAAAAATCACTCAGGTTCTTCTGTGCTTGGTGAAACCCTGAGAACCCCAAATGACATCTTGGGTATGAAAAGACCATCTCAGCAGACCCACACACTAAAATACTGCTGTTTTCAGGGGTTATTTAAAATTTAAACAGGCAGAATGTATGTGTTTTATAATTATGCAAAAGAAAGGCATGTCAAGGCAAGTCCTGTTGCATCACATTGTTAATACACACAGATGCACAGGTTGACTCAGCCCTTTAAAGCAGTAATTATGGGTTAATTATGGGAAGGAACTCCTGCAATGTACAGCCAAGGATAACTATTATTTCTGTGGAAGCACGGATATTGCTCTGGGTGTTTAGCAGGAACTTGCATTAGTGTAAATTATAAAGTGCAGGATGACTTTCCTCAACCAGGAGGCATAAAAGTGAACCACCAACAGTCATTAATGAATGTAACACATAATCAGGTACACTTTACATCTCTCACTCTCTTATTTAGTGATGGCCAATACAAATTACAGAGAGGCAATAGAAGAAATACATTTCAAGCCATTGCCCAGAAAATCTTTAATTACTTTAGTCTAACAATATTCTAGTCGCATAACAACCTGTAACAACGCCTTGCTTGCTAATTAAACCACACACGCTTAATTATAGAAAGCGTAAGAAGAATTCAGACCTACTCATTGTTATAGAACAAGCAAGAATTGGGTTACCAGGCAAAGAATTAACTGATTCTATCATCCAGTTACCTACTGTCTGAGTTTAAAATTACACCAGTTCTGAAGAAAAGCATTTCACAGTGTGACTGTGATATAAATATTTTGCCCCCCCCATGTGAACCCCCAAAACACAAACCAAAACATACACACCAAAAACAAGAAACATACAAAGATCCAATACACAAAAGCACCAATACAGAGAATAAAGAACCAACCACAGAACCCATACATCAGACGCATCATAGAACCAAACACATTACAGAAATGTACATCAAACATTACATCAAATACCAAAGTATACAATAAACACCATAATCAAACCTAAAATAACCCATAGAATCACACACATCAAAGAACCTGTACATCTAACACATTAATGAGGCCATATATAAACACCTTAAAGAGATCATACATGAAACAGCTTAAAGAGCCCATATATCAAATACATTAAAGAACCCACCTCAAAGAGCCCAAACACATAAAAGTACCAATAAATCAAACACTTCAAAAAGAACATATATCAAACACATCAAAAGTACCCATACAACAAACACATCAAAGTATCCATACAACAAACACCTAAACAAGACCATATATCAAACACATCAAAGAACCTGTAGATCTAACACATTAAAGAGGCCATATATAAACACCTCAAAGAGATCATACATCAAACACCACAGAGATCATACATCAAACATGTTAAAGAGCCCTACATCAAATACATCAAATAACCCACCTCAAAGACCCCAAACACATAAAAGAACCCATACATCAAACACCACAAAAAGACCATATATTAAACACATCAAAGAAACCATACATTAAAACATCAAAAAGCCCATAGATCAAACACATCAATGAGCACATACACCAAACACAAATTCACCCATACACCAAACAACAGATCAACAAAACCAAACACTAAGCATTATACAATGCATTTGATCAATAACCCCATACACAAAACAATATATTGCGTGACATCAAAGAATACATTAAAGAAATCCTTCACCAAACAATACCCAGAAGAACCCATCCACTAAACAGGACACTAAAGGCGTAAAACACCAAACACCAAAGGAACCAATACAACAAGGAACACATCCACTAAGTACCAAACACCAAAGAACTGCTGAAGCTGAAAAACAATATTCCAAAACAAACAAATGCATAAATATCAATCATTCTACGTTTTAACTAAATATTACAGCAAAAAAAAAAAAAAAACATTATTAGCTCTGTCAACTAGCTATCTGGCATAATAATTTTAGTGAACCCATCACCAGGCTTCATATCTAATTCCAGACCCCAATATTGAATCGTCATATCTTGGAGGATTTGTACAGGAAAAAAAAAACATAGGAAAAAAAAAACCCAAATCTCTATAATTAGATGTGAAGCATTTAAACATTATTGTTGCGGTGAAAATGTAAACCAGGTAATTTACACGATCAGAGTCAAAAGCAGGGTTAGATTAGTTAAAGGTCAAGCCCTCCATAGGAGCCATTTCCAGCTGCTCTTAAAGGCTTTAAAGACTTGAGAAGCCTCGATAAGACTGACTCAGGATCAGTTTTTGCTCTCAGGGCTTTATTCTGTCTCGTTAGCTCAGCTGGATCGACTGATCAGGCATCTACACAACAGGCGATTTTCTTCAAAGTGCGCCGTGCATCCTGTGCGCTGCGTGGGGGAACCTCTGTGCTGAAGCACAACCTTGGAGATTAGAGAGGATCAGGACTGCCGGTTATTCAGCGCTATGACCTCACACAGCGCTGGGGATTAATCCCAACACTCCAATTATACATTGGGCTTCCTCAGGTTTTTAGATAGGACACAATAAGTGAAAGGTAACCGTTAGTATAGAAGACTTAACACATTTTACAGCTGGAGGGAATACCACTGATCAGAGCTGGCCAAAGTACATAAACCCTGTACTTGATTAAAAAGACAGATTACCCAAGATAAATATTACTCAAGTAAAAGGAGATGGCCTTCATTTACTTGTGTAAAAACTATTTTATCTCTCTCTCTCTCTGTGACTATCTAGAAGCAGTCCACTGATTTCAGATTCTCTGATTTTCTGATTTGATGTTAATACGTGTGTATTGAAAGGAAAACATGTCACACATTTATGCGTGATAGTCAGCAGGTAGCAAAATTCAGACTTTAAGTAGTACACACCACTGTCGTTAGGTAACGCTATACCATGCAGAAATGCCGTGAAGTAAAAGTACAGATATTTGCTGTAGCATTTATTGGGGTAAAAGTAAAAAGTATCCTCTAATAAAACTACTCTAGTAAAGTATAGATACGTGAAATAAGTTCCCTAAGTACAATAATAAAGTAATATGAAGTATCTGTGCTCAGTTACCTCCTACCTTAGGCACTGGTGTTATGCTCAGGTACCTTCATGAACAAAGAGTTGTGTCTAGAATATACGTTTAAATGTGAAAATTATATATGTTTATGTTAAATGCAAAAATGTATCTAAAATACAGCAATTTTGGATTGTGCTTGGTCTAAATGTAGTAGTGAAGACAGTAGTGGAACTACAAATTACAGGTTCATATTAATGTGTTTGTTTGAATACCCTATCGTTTCTATAGTAACAGCTCCTTAATTAGTACCTACTGTATTGGTACCTTTTTTTCTTTGCTTCATATCATCCTTTGTCTCTTTTTCTTTATTTCCTTTTTTCTATTACTATGCTTCACTTTTTTTTTTTCAAACTTTACTTCCTTCCAAATCATTACATATTTGCACTTTTTTTCAAAAACTACATGTTTTTTCATTTTTTTTTTTTCGTTCTATTATATTCAAAAGGGTATAAAGAGAGGCTGGTGAGGGGACGGGTGTTTATAGCTGCAATAACATTAAGTGACTTGTTCTGCTAACACTAAATAGATTTTAAGAAAAGTTAGTAAATACTTTTAATCATTGAAAACTGTTGCAGTTAAAAAAAGAAAAGTTTAACACTTTTTGTTGTAGGAAAATAATCAACCCGGTAACTCGGGGTGGTAACAATTCCTCCATCAGCTTCATCACCTCACCCTGAGGTGGATTATAGGAAACAGCTACAGTACATTATCTCTACAGCCAAGTTTCTCACGTTCTGTCAAAGATCCGGTGTTGGATCTGGTCATAGAGTCCCGAGAGAAACTGGCTAAAGCTCAGTATGGAAAAGTGGAAAAGGGGGTAAAAGTGGAGTCTCGATTAGACGCCAGATCTCCCTGATCTTCCCACAGCAGAGAGTCATTAGTGGTTAGCGATAAGTCTTCAAATACTTTAATTCTCGGGGTATTTCTAATCTTAAAGTGCCATCACAACAGTTTGGACAAGGAAACAAATAGTTGACACACCTTTGTGTGAAGTACTTAGTTATTAGATGATAAGTTTTACACTGCACTAGTGTGATCATGCGATTGTGTGGCATAAAAACAGATTAAGAATGTGATAATATCTCCGGTCACGTCTGTATAGAACTACAGTTTTGATCTGGAATGAGATGTTAGATTAAAAATAATGTAGTTCAACCAGCTAGACATAGTTTTTTTATTTGTTTATTTATTTTTATAAATGCATGTGCATGATTAATTGTCCAAACAATTAAACGGTTGCAAATTCCACCTGGAACCTGAGCAGGGTCTAGTTTCTGAGTTTGTATGAGATCATATCTGACCAAAACCTCTTAAACACCATCACCAGTGCCTTGTGTTACTTTTAAACCACAGGACTGTTATCAATTCTATCGCTTCATTCTATTCACCTTTATGCCTTTTTATACTAATAATCCTCACTTTTGTTCTTTTTTTACCTTCCATTCTTCCTTCCTTTCTTCCTGCATTTCTTTCAGAAATGTCTTTCATTAAGTTTATTCCAGACACGGTATTCCTCTGAGGACGCGTGTGTGATATGTTTAGCGCTCAGATGTGAAACAGATGCTGTTCAGGGTGATGAGGTGTCTAGAGTGTGTTAGACATTCTGCTTTTTGCATCAGAATTGTAAATGTCTCTCTTTTCATGGTAAAATCCTTGAAAGCCCTGTCTTCAATCACCTGTCTCTGTCTCACCCAGAACAACCACCAGGATCTTCCTCACAGGTCTGCTTTTAAAGGAGCCCTCATGGCCTCTCCACATGGCCTTTCGCAACATGACCATGAAGCTCCATGCCCGTAGATCAGCAAACCTGTCATCACTCCTCATTCTCCCTGACCTTTCAGGAGCCTTTAACACAGTCAACCGCACGATTCTCTCGTCCATCCCCATGAGTCCTGGAATTGCTGGGACAACATGCCACGTGGGGGAACAGTTTGGGAGTGGATATATATCTGCTCCATGTAGACTCTCCACTGGTGTCCCACAAGACCCAATAATCGGTCCCCTCCGTTAATACGTTGTCTTTTAGGGTTTTCATATCCTCACATGGATTTTCAGACCATGGCGATGATGATATTCACCTCATCACCACCTCCTCCATCAGACACTCTGCGTGGACCTCAGTAAGCCTGGAAGCTCATAATACTATGACATACTTTGGCGCCATTTCCCACGCCAAAGTAATTAACAGAGGTAAAAGTAGTTTGAAATTTTAACTGTACTATGTAGCCAAAAGGTGAGTAGAATAAACCATGGAGGTGGTGGACAGTCCTGAAAATCTTATGAGATTAACTTTATATTTCCACTTATTCCGCTTTCGAATATCAGCTCCGTTAACTTCAGAGTTCCGGAGTTAAATCCCAAATAGCATCAAATGGCAAGCTAGTGCGCTATGTAGGGTGTACACTTCCTTCTTCAACACAACAAGTAGTGCCCTTGATAAGGGGTTAGAGGGGGATTTGGGATTCAGCCTTGTGTTAGAAGCTAGTTAGCTTTGTAGTCATAAATAAGTTCAGAGGCGATTCGAAGCAGTTATTAAAGAGATGGCGTGTTGTTTAAGACTGAATAACGTTATCAGATGTGCTTTCTTGATGAAAGTGCTTCTGTGACTGGTTGTGAATGTGGGTTTTGGCAGGCAGCTGCTCTCTCCTCAGTACTGCGGACCATACAGACCTACTCTCACCCACGCTGCGACTGAATTAACCACTGTAGAACACCTGGAACGCAGAATGATACATATGTTGTGCGCCAAAGCAGGGCATCATATGACTTAGCCCTGAAAAACCAAAATGTATAGACTACGAATTGTAGGTTTGTGTTCTGTTCATGGATTTCTTATATTCATTCTACATTGTCAGTGGATATTTAAAAAAAAATCTTTTTATGAAGCCCCTCCACTTTTAGCTGGCAAAAGTTTTTACACCTGATTTTGAATAAATCGACACTCGCAATCGTGCACAATCATCTCCTTCAATAAGTTATCTTTTGTTATGGAGTTATCTTTCACTTTTCAAAGCGGTTTGCTGTTCCATTTGCATTAATGCGCACTGTAAAAATGCTAAAAAATAATGTGAGGGAGACCTACTAGTGTGTGTTTTTTCACAGCCAATTCCATGTGACAAAGTGTCAAGAAGTCACATTTTGGTAATGTGACTATCGCTTATCATAAGTCTTTTACATTTTCCTGGACTGTTTCCATGAAAGTGGGTTGGAATTTGCTCTGCTTCTATGGAACACCACTCAATCACACTGATAATGTCACTGATCAATCAGAAAACAGGGAAACCTGTTACCTCACCCCTACAGACCAGCCTTTGTGCCAGAGACGGTTTGGCCAGCGCCTGCACTGTTGTGACAACCGACTTTTAATGTCCCATTAGATAAGTGATGGAAAACATTATGTGAAATTTGAGATAACAAAGGACCTGCCGATGATATTTGGCATGGAGGTTGGTGGTTTTAATAAAGCTAGAAAACCTCTGGCAGCTCCAATGTTAGTGCTTTCTGACATGATGTTTTGAACATTTTAGTCTTAGTGCCTGATTTAGTGAGCTAGCTTGAGGTGTGTTTTTGAGGGAGATCTGGATCAGGACGTCTGGCTTGAAAGTAAATCAGTTTTGTTTGTTGAATAAATCAAGGTTTAAATCATGTTTGTATGGCATTAATCAGGTAGGAACATGCAGAGTACATAGTGTGTGTGTGTGTGTGTAGTCCAAATTATGTGTGTGTAGTCTAAATTGTGTGTGTGTAGTCTAAATTGTGTGTTGCATAGATCAGGGTTTTGTGTGTCGCAGATCAGGTTTGTGTGTGGTGCAGATCAGGCATGTGTGTAGTGTAAATCAGCCATGTGTGTGGAGTAAATCAGGCATGTGTAGGATATGAGATAGATCAGGTAGGTTTGTGTGGCATAAATCAGATTTGTGTGTGGTGCAGATAAGGCATGTGTGCAGTGTAGATCAGGCATGTGTGTGACCTAGATCAGGGTTTTTTTTTGTGTCATAGATCAGGTTTTTTGTGTGCTGTCCAGATCAGGCGTGTGTGCGTACATCAAGCACGTGCGTGGTGCAGATCAGGAATGTGCATGGTGCAGATCAGGCATGTGTGGGGTGTAAGGTAGATCAGGTAGGTTTGTGTGACATAAATCAGATTTGTGTGTGGCGCAGATCAGGCATGTGTGTGACGCATATTAGCTTTGTATGTGTGCAGATCAGGCATGTGTGTGGTGTAAATCATGCATGTGTGGGATATAAGGTAGATCAGGTAGGTTTGTGTTAGCATGAGTCAGATTCGTATGTGGCATAGATGTGTGTAGCGTAGATCAGACATTTGTGGCATGGATCAGGTTTGTGTGTGGTGTAGATGAGGCATGTGTGTGATATAAACACACACAGACACACACACAAAGACAATCAGACACGCACACAAAGACAATCAGACACGCACACATATACACCCTCAGACGTAGATCAGGTTTGTGACAGAAGAGTTCAAGATGGAGGTGGGTCTGCATCAAGGATCGGCTCTAAGCCCCTTTTTGTTTGCTCTGGTGATGGACAGGATGACAGATGAG
>JAOVVA010000054.1:2456684-2469115 GCA_028565275.1 Leiocassis micropogon | reverse complement strand
ATACAGAGGCTTTTAGTATAGAACAGGTCATATACAGAGGCTTTTAGTACAGAACAGGTCATATGCAGGGGCTTTTAAGGTATAATTAATATAATTAATATCTGTCATTAGTATTCTAGTATTCATGTGTATTTAACGCTCAATGTTTCCTGAGCAGTTCTCAGTCTATTTATTTCTCTCTCTTTCGCTTTCTGTGTGTGTGTATATGTATATGTGTGTGTGTGTGTGTGTGTGTGTGTGTGTGAGTTATTGTTATCTGCTCACTGTAATAAACCTGCATCAGGGAGGGAAGAAGACAAACTCAGATTCGCATAACTATCTTCTCCCCCGTTCCTGCGGGCAGTGCTGAGAGAATGAAATGAGAGACATCTTCGTCTCGATAACTCGTCCACCCGGGCCGTATCTACTCTCCGTCTGAGGCCAACATCAACAGGGACAATTAGCATTCTCTGCTCTCCTGTCTTATCTCTATTCACACATGGTGAACATGTTTCACTGCAGTGAGATTCATTCAGGACTCGGAGGAAATGAGAAATCTGTTAGAACACAGCCGCTCATAGTAATGCCTTGCTTTTACATGCGTTACCTCAAGGGGGCGCAGGTGCCCTCAAGTGGTCCTCGGTTATCACTTGACACTGAAACTGTTATCAGATCTGAGTGTTTTGCAAGGTGAGGTTGGTGCGGTTCTTTTTTCCCCGAGTCGGCAGATATGCAGCGTCATCTGATTGCACAACTGTAGAAATATATCACACAAAACATCTACTGACTCATCCCTTCTTTCTCTCTCTCACACACACACACACACACACACACACACACATACACACACAGTACATGCATCATTCTGGCTTTCCAGAAGGCCACTGAATTCTTGTTGTGTAGAACATTGGATCCATCAGAAAAGTATCACCTCGGTGTAGCTCAGTGTGACTGCAGGAGCTTTACAGGAGTCTCACCTGAACTTTTAGTTGCGTTTTTGCACCGGTTGAAGGTTGAAAACATCCCAATTACCTGGAGGCAGTTTTGACTCATATACGTTTACTGGAAAGACTGTTTTTACAGTTTGCCGGCTCGATGACTTGTAAGTCCCTGTACACATCCATGGACATGCGACTTGGGACATGTTTAATTGTGGATAAAGGGGAGGGGTTATGTATAGTTATATAAAGGGGGTGGGGCTTCCCCTTTTGATTGTCACTGTAAGCTCTCATCTTCAGTGTTGCTGTTCTCTGCTCTCAGTCCCTCGGCTTTGATGTTTGTCTCCACACACAAGTGAGTACGAAGATAACTTTTCTATATCTGGAGTAAACTTTTAGTTACTTTGGCCATAAAACATTTACACACTTCTGTATTAGGAGACTGATAAATACGTCCTAATGTGTGTGTGTGTGTATCGTGTATCAGTCTTTCTTCTCTTCTTTCTCAATCGTTTTTTTTTCTCTTGTGATTCCTTTTTTTTCAGTCTTTTCTCTTTTTTGCTGGCCTCTCTTTTTCTTTTCTCTACTGTCCTGTTTATTTCTGTCCTTACATTTTCTCTCCTCTCCTCCGTTTCCCCCGTCTTCAGTTCTTTTCCTCTTTCTTCTTTCCTCCCTATCCTTTCACTTTTTCTGTGTTCTCTCTTTCTTCCATCTTATTTTCTGTCCTCTCTTCTTCTTTCTTCTATTGTTCTCTTCTCCATTCCTCTCCTGTCCTCTGTTCTTCTTTTCTTACATGTCCTGTTCATTCCTGCTCTTTGATGTTATTTCCCACTGCTGTCCTGTCCTCTCGTTTTCTTTACTATCTTCACTTCTCCTCTCCTCTCCTCTCCTTTTGAGAAGTGTAAGAGGTGTTTTATGATTTTAGGTCGTCCTGTTCCACCTGAGATGATGTAGGAGAACCGGAGCATCGCCAGTCTCTCGTCAGCGTTCCTCATGGATACAGCAGCAGATGCACACCGGCTCATCTTCCTCCCTCTCCTCCTCTTCCTCCTCCATCTGCTGTGTGCGTGTGTGTGAGGAGGAACGTGATCATGGCTCACACACACCACGGCTACAGTCCCCTCAGCACTGAGGAACATTGCAAGAGGATGCTACCGGTGCAGGTACACACACACAAACACACACACACACACACACACACACTTTGAGGCTCAGTTTGTTGAGTTGTGTCCATGCTGCGGTGTGTTCCAGCTGGACTCTCTCCTTGGGGTCCCCAGAGAAACCCTGCAGATGTTCTCCTTCCTGAGACGCTCCAAAGTCTACAGCTTCATCTTCGGCCTGGCCGTCCTCTTCCTCGTCATGGCCTCGTACGTGCTGAGCAGTGAGAGGAAAGCCTTCCTCGTCCCCTCGCCCCTCTATCACACCCTCAACCACGGGGCGCTGCTCTCGAACCTCTCCTCCACGCAAGACCCCGCCCACATCGCTCAGGCGCTGCACCGCATCCTGTCCAAGCTGGAGTTCAAGTCCAGGAGGAAACCGGATCCGGCAGCGCTGGTCCAGAGCGAGCCACACGTGAGCTACACCGTCTCTCTACGTCCGAAAGATCTCAGACGCTTCACATCCCTTCACTTTCTCTTTCTCCTGTCGTACTTCTCTTCTCTCTTCTCTTCCTTTTCTGTTCCTGAATATTTTTTTTTCTTTTAAACAGCTTTTTCTCTTCCTTCACGTTCCTGTCAACTCAGGAGCCATTCAGTCCTTCTCATGTGTGTGTGTATGAGGGGAGGCAACATTCTCACAGGAGTAGTGAAGAGTGTGTGTGTAAACACGGCTGTGCGTGTGTGTGTGTGTATGTGGGGGGGGGGTTCTGTTTAACAAGAGGCAAAATTCTCAGAGGAGCAGTAAAGCGTGTGTGTGTGTGTGTGTGTAAACACGGCAGAGTGTGTGTAGTGTGTTGTTGCAGGAGTTGTGACTGATGATGTGTTGATGCAGTGTGTCATCTCTCTCTTTCTCTCTCTCTCTCTCTCTCTCTCTCTCTTTCTCTCCATAAAGCAGCAAAAACTTCTCATTATTTTGTGTGTCTTTGTTTCTCTCTTCCTTCCTTTTATTTCCCTTTTCTGGCGTCACTCATTTTTCTCTCATCTTTCCGTTCCTTATCTTTTCCCCTAAATTCCTCTTCTCTCCTTTTCTCTAATCCACGTCCCTCTCCTCTTCAATCTTCTTGTGTCCTTTGCTTCACTCTTGTGTTCTCTCGTCTCGTCTCGTCTTCTCTTCTTTTTCTCCTTTTCTCTTCTCTCCCTTTCTTTCATCTCATCTTCTGCCCTTCCTCCTCTCTTTTCCCCTCCACTTCTCTTATTTTTACTTTCCATTCCTCTTCTCTCCTTTTCACCTGTCCTCTCTATTCCCTCTCTCTCAGTCGTTCCTCTCCTCCGCTCTGTCTCTCAGTGGACGCTCTAGAGGAAATGACTTGTTTGTAATCAATATGTAGTTTGATGAGAAGGTTCTAAGTAATTGGGTCTAGCTTAATCAGGACACACACACACACACACACACACACACACACACTCACACACTCTTTCTTGCACACACATTTGCAGTGGAGATCGAAAGTTTGGGCACCCCAAGTAAAAATGTGCATAAAGAATCCAAGGAAAGATGGAAACATCCCCAAAAGCCATCAAAATGTAAATGAGACATTCTTATAATATGTCAAAAAAAAAGTTGGATTTTATTTTCATCATTTATACTTTCATGAGAAAGTATAAATTATAATATAATTTTTATAAATTATAAAAATGCATATTATAAGAATGTCTTATCTGCATTTTGATGGCTTTTGGGAATGTTTCCATCTTTCCTTGGATTCTTTATGCACATTAATACACATTTTTACTTGGGGTGCCCAAACTTTCGATCTCCACTGTATATGTGGTGCGTATGGTGTATCAGTCTGTGTTTGATCTTATTTGATATTTATGCGTGTGTGTGTGTGTGTCTGTGTGTGAGAGAGAGAGAAGTTGTCGTCTCCACCTCTCTGACAGTCTGGTTCTCTCGCCTGAACAGATGTTCTCTGTGATTCCCCGCCACTTCCTGCCAGATGTGAAGAACCCGTGTTGGTACGAGCAGCTGTCAGGAAACGCCAGCGTGAACCCGTACCAGAGCAACCTGTACGCCTCTTACTCGCGCCAGTCCCGCCTCATCTTCCACATCCTGAGGAGAAGCTTCTGGAAGCACGTGTTACGGCGGGAGGGGAAGCTCTACCGCATACGCTGCCTGCCGTACTTCTACATCATCGGCCAGCCCAAGTGCGGCACCACCGACCTGTACGAGCGGCTCCGGCTGCACCCGGGCATCCGGCTCAGTGGCCTCAAAGAACCGCACTGGTGGACCCGCAAGAGATTCGGTTAGTGCACACACACACACACACACACACACACACACACAAAAACACACACAAACGCCCGCACACACACTCTCATGCGCACACACACACATACACACGCACACACACACACACACACACACTATCACAAACAAACACACACAAACGCACGCACACACGCACTCATGCGCACACACACACACACACACACACACACACACACACACGCATACACACACATACAGTACACACACGCACACATATACACACATGCGCGCGTTTATACCCACACTCTTACACACGCACACACATGCTTACACACGCGCGCGCAGACAAACACACACAAACATGCAGATACACAAACTTTCACACTCATACGCACACGCGCGCACACACAAACTTGCACCAGTGACATCATATTGTGGGCGGAGATTACATCTGCATTAATGTTACTGTATGTCAATAAACCAGATACAAACTGCTTTAAACAGAACTGTGAGACAGAAGCACAGCGTGTGTGTGTGTGTGTGTGTGTGTGTGTAAAAGGAAATTGTCCAAACACACAGCAATTTGCCATCTGGCCCTGCAGCGTTCAATCCATCGCCACACAACACTCAAACCTCTTCACAGCACCACAACTCGCAGCTAATTGCTAACCAACGAGGGTTTCGCACACACACACACACACACACACGTGCCACCTGCAGCCGGCTTTTTATATGTAACTACATTGTAAGCATGCAGCTGGTTAAAGACTCTGCAGAGATGTTTCCTCTCCAGGAAAATCACACACACTCAATTCAATTTTATTTGTATAGCGTATTTTAACATTGTCGCAAAGCAGCTGTACACAATCAAAATAATTATTTAAGTTTGTATGAATGTGTATGAATCAGAATGTTCAGATCGTCTCTGATGAACGAGCCGACGGCGACGGTGCTGAGGGAAAAACTCCCTGAGATGGTAACAGGGAGAAACCTTGAGAGGAACCGGACTCTACAGGGAACCCATCCTCATCTGGGTGATAACGGATAGCAGGGATTGATCTGCACTCATACTGTATGAGACTGGACTCTCACACACACACACACAATTAATATGGAAAGCCACAGTTTCCTGTTTTATGTAAGATTTTATCATCAGACAGAAGCTGCGTTAGAAGTAACATCTGTGTGTAAATGTGACTTTTTTCCTTCAACATTTAAGACATTAGACATGATGAACCTGCAACACACTGTTTACTACACACACACACACACACACACACACACACACACACACACACACACACATACGCATTTTTACTCAAACTTTTTTTCATTCAGCTTTTGTTTAAATAAGTGAATTGAACCAAATTGAATCAAGATCAGATTGAATCATGTTGCGAATATAATTACTAATATAATCACAAATTAAGCTTTTTGAACCTAATCAAATCATGAATTAGGTAAATCGCAAACTGGTTGTTTTGAATTGAATCATGAGGTACGTATTGTGATTCAAGTCAAATTGTAAATTCATTTGTTCCGGGGCACGTTCGTAAGTCAGGTTTGTTCTTAAGTTCGACGAAGTGAGTCTTATACGCCTTTGACACAATATACAATGTAAAACATACCAATCCACTGGACTTAATTTCTGTCCCCTTTCCCCACACTGCCATCATGTGGCAAAAAACTTTAACCGTGCCTAAGGAAATTCTGCGCTTTTAAATCGCGAGGGGAATCCCAGACCCCTTTATGTCTCAGAGCTCTTTTCCATTGTATTGGTCTGTGAATTCTGTTTTGTTGAGGATTATTCACCATCAGGACACCTTTACAGGACAGACATTTTCTGGACGTACTGTACTGTATTGTGAACGAAGTCTTCTGAATCAAATTGAATCGTTAATCAATTATTTCGAATCAATTTGGGTCACAAATAAAGTATTGTACATTGAATCGAAATGTGATGTAAGTATTGTGAACACAAATTACAGTATGTACAGCGGTACCTTGGTGTACGAATTTAATCAGTTCCTATGGCGAGTTCTTTTGGCGACTTTTGTATTGCGAAACACATTGTCCCATAGAAAATAATGTAAATGCCGATAATCCGTTCCAGCCACCCAAAAATATTACCAATGTTACCAATTTCCAAAACTATATCATATTTTTTGCATATAAAAACAATTAAAACATTTAGAAAAAGCATGTAAAGAAATTAACATATGAAATAAATAGACATTGAACCTCACTTAACCTTAATTTATGATTCCTCTCTGCACCGGCTGCTTTAAAAACCAAACTGAAAGCGGCTCCCTTTTCTTCTTGCTACCGTCCTTGATAACATTCTTGGGACTCGTGGTGCTACGTCTTCACTAAGTCTTACACAAAATGCCAAAAAACCTAAAAAATATGTAAACTCACTTCTCTTGGCCTTCCACGGATGCAAACAAGTATTAAACGGCTACTGGACAGTACACGCAACCTGGCCTGCATTTAGTTTGGCTTGGATTGTTGTCTCGTATGCCAAAAATACTTTACATGCCGAGGCAAATTTCTTGCAACATTTTTGTTCTTAAAGTGAAAATTCTTAAGGCGGGACGTTCGTATACCAAGATACCACTGTAGTGTGACTCGAATCGTGGATTAATTTTGTAAATTTGATTGAATCATGAATTAGGAATCATCAAGTCACATTATTAATTAAGAATCGTGAATCGAATTGAATCGAATTATGACAGGAGTGTATTATTACACCCCTTAATTTGGTAAACAGGTAGAAGAGCCAGAACTAAGCACAAATAGATGCAGAGAGAATGACGAGCACGAGCAGCGCTCTCCTCACTACAGGAAGCTCTCACCTCACACGGGGAACTCATGACTACTGAGCTAAATCTTAATCAGTTCATCAGTTCAAGTGTCAACACACGCTGATGATGTTTTCTTCGCACAGACCCCTCTCTCCCAACACACACACACACACACACACACACACACAGAAAGAAACAGGGACTCTGTTTTTATTGGATAAAAATACCTTTGTTCCAAACAGAAGAGAGAAGACTTAAAGAGAATAAAGAGATGAAGATTATTTTGGAACAGATTTTGGGAAAAGCAGTCAGAAGTTATTTTGTTTGAAAATAATTAAAAGGATGCACTGGAAAAAAATAAAAATAAAAATCCCGGGCAAAACCACCGATTCTGGTTCTTTGTCTGTTTTCGAGCGTCTGTTTGTTTGTCCAGAGAGACAGAGTCTTTTCATTCAGTATTAGTTTCTTCATTCCCACATGATCACACAAAATCATACGTGGGAAGTGTTTGACCTCTGATGGCCGAGCAGTCCAGTGTACGTAGCTCAAACTTGGACATAAAAGAAAACAAAATGGCTGGCGTGAGTCGGCTCCTGCCAAGATGACTTAAAGCGGCTCTACAGAAAACCTCTGGGAGACGTCACGGAGGGTGTGTCCAGTCCTTGACAGGATTTGTCCGCTCTACATTGCCCAATTTTGTAGTAATCGCTACAACAACCTGCAACTTAGAGGTTTTTGTTCTAAAGTAGGAGTCGGCGATACTGCAGGAAGATTGTTGATATTTAACAACAACCAAACAGCCAAACGAATACACGCCTCCACTTCAATCCTACTCTGAAGAAGCTCCGCCCACAGCTGACTGATTAATATTAAATGAATCTGGAATAGTGTTGTGCATCATGTTGTTTTGTTTATACATTTGTCCATTGCACTGGATGCATTGTGTGCATCAGGAACAGCATCGGCGTTTGGCATTGTCACTCCAGAGAGGAACTTTGGATCAGATAATTACAAACGAAACAGTTATTTCAGAACATTCCTCATGATTCAGACTGATGATAATCTTAACATAACCTGCATTTTTCTTCATTTTTAGATTATAAGTAAAAAAAAACAAAAGAAGGTCAGCCAATCAGATCTGCTCATTAGTATGGCATCTCCAAGAAGATCAGCCTTATAGAGCTGTAGTAATCTACGTACTGTATAAACAGTTTCATTATAGTGTTGAATGTTTTGTGATTGTTCTTCCTCACTGCAGGTATAATCCGTCCCAGTGATGGACTCCACGCTCGCTATCCGGTGGAGGATTATCTGGATCTGTTTGATCTTCCAGCGCATCACATTCAGAGCCAGATGTTGGCCAACAAGCCTGCAGGAGTCCATCGGGCCAGCATTATCACCGGTACGATAGTGCTGTCATGTAGAAACCTTAAGTCTTAAGTGATGTTGGAACAATAATATTTCTAAATCTCTTCTGTGTAAATGAGCTCCAAGATTGTAGAGTGCAACAAAGGGCAAAAAAAACATTAAACAGACAATTTTTCAGATTTCTTATATTTAAGGGGCGTGTCACAAAACAAACAGGCCAATTAGAAGAATCGAATCATGTTGGAAATGTATTTAGCTAATATTTTGCAGCTTTAAATATGAATGATATACAGAATAAAAAAAAAGGAAAATAACAAGTGACATGAGTGTGTGATGAAGCGGAGGACCTGCTACTGTCTGGAAGTTGACTATTTTTCTACAACAGCACAATCTGAAGTGTTTTATTCCTCTTATACCTTAGCAGATCAACAAAAATGGTTTATTACAAATGTTACTATTCGAATTTTAACCTCCTCTGTCCTGAAGATGTCAGAAAACCGAAACTTACAGCTTTACCTCTGACTGTTATAAAGAAGCACTGACACTGGAGACTCCTTCCACACATGTAACATAAACCTTTCCTCATTCATGAACAATGCATGACTTTTCACACGTCCCTGCAAAATGGTTTGAAAGAAATTGTTAGGATTTTGTTTCATTACATATCCCCTAGACACATTACGTTTCCCCTGGTTTCCCCAGGCATCTCTTTCCACCTTTTCCTCCTCACTCCTTATATGGCAATACTTCCTGTGGTTCATAACATACAGTACCGTAGGTACCCAAGTCCTTTGTATTGACTCATGAAATGACCTAGGACACTATTGCCTCTGTCCAATCACAATCCAGAGTGTAATGTTCATGTAACGTGTGATAAAAGTTTGCACGCCCCTGCTCGTTTTTTTTTTTTTTACTACTTTCTGACCTTTTAGAATAATAAGAGATAGACATGATTAAATGATAATAATCAAATTATGAAGTAGTCAGGAAAATAATAAAATAAATTGCATTAATTTAAGTTATTATTAGTTAAAATTTTTACAATCAGATCTAGATTAGATAAAATCTAGATCAGAGCTAGAAATTAGATAATTATTTTTTTAAAAATTCTGAATAAAGGCGGCACGGTGGCATAGTGGTTACCTTGCATCTTCAGGGTGGAGGGTTTGATTCTGGCCTCAAGTCTGTGTACATGAAATTAACATGTTCTCCCTGTGCTTGGTGGGTTTCCTCAGGGTACTCCGGTTTCCTCCCACAGTCCAAAGACATGCAGATTAGGATAACTGGCTTTCCCAAATTGCCCGTAGTGTGTGTGACTTGTGATGAATTGGCACCTCGTCCAGGGTGTACTTAGGGCATTAGCGTCTCCTGGGATAGGCTCCGCCCCCGTGACCATGAATACAGGATGAAGCGGTATAAACGATACATAAATGAATTCTGAATGAAATTAGAATCAGCATCATCTTTAACATTTCTCTTAGCAACTCATTTCAAACATAAATGTATAAAAATGCAAAAAAGTGCAGCTTCACACTTTTGCCCCGCCGGTGTCGATGTAGTGTTTATTTCTTCTTATTTGCAGCATCGAAGCTTAAATGATGAGTCCGCTATCAGATAACCCACAGCTTATTTTCCCAATACGTGTTTCTCATCAGCATCCTGTTCGCCTGATCTTATCTCGCCACACGATTCTCACTTCTGATTACACAGCATCACCTCTTTTTTTTTTTTTTCTTTTTTTTTTTTTTTTACACCCAGAGCATTTCATGTTGTACCGCTGATCTTAAATCTTAAACCCTCAGAGATTCTCTAACTGGATAAAGAAATTCTGAAATGGCAAACCTAAAGTGCTAAAGTGAAAAGGATGTTGATTCCCCCCTTCGATTAGATCTAGAATGTTCTGATAATATTTCTGAAATTTCGCACTTTATGAAACTTTTTGCGTAATCAGCATTAACCTAATCAACATGAGGCAGAATGTTTTCACAAGTTTCTCATCTATAACACTTGTTATCAAAACTCTTGTTGAATTCTGGATTCTGATTGGTCAGAAGGTGTTGATTAATTCTCTACAACAGCAGCTCTGACATGTGCACATGCTTGATTTAATACATTAGCGTTTCCATAGTAACTGAAGGATGCTTCAGATATTTTTTATTATAGCTTTTTTGCAGTGTCAAGTTGTATGTTTTTTTTTGTTGTCATATTAACTTGCTGGAGAGGGAGCGAGTGTTTAAAGCTGCTATACCATAAGAGAGAACAGGAACGAACTCAACTTTCAGAATAAATTGAACTCTAAATGGATAAAGCGTTACACGTGTCGTTCTTTACGAAAAAGAAAAATACAAATCGCTGTGTTAGGAGAGGAAAGAACATTTCAGGACGTGCCTTTATAATAAACTCATTCAACTCCAGGATTGTTAAAGTGACTCCGCTTCATCACACCATCCTAACATTGATAACCGCATGGCACAGAGTGTTTTTCCCTTACTTGTGCTTAATGATTTGTGAAGTCAACCTTGTGGTTTGTGATTGGCAGGCGAGGCCAGCGCTTCCACCATGTGGGACAACAACGCTTGGTCTTATCTCAATGGCGACGCCCCAGAGCCGGAGCCTCCCTTCCTGACCCAGGACTTCATCCACGCCCTTCAGCCTGAAGCGCGCTTCGTCGCCATCCTGAGAGACCCTGTCGAGAGGTCAGAGGTCAAATATTACATCATGGTGAATGTGTTATTAACCACGCCCACATGTCACATGGAACAGACTCATACTGTAGAAAGCTAATGAGAAATGAGCAGTGCATGATTTTCAGTAAAAAGTGAGTTTTCTTGACATTATAGCCTGCAGTCAGGAATGTTACTGGGGTGGTTTAGGGGCGGAATGTTACTGGGCTGGTATCAGACCTCTGGAGCGTTCTCGGTACCGCTCTCAGGGTCAAAAAGTGGTTTTATTCTCTGCCAAACTCTCATGATAAATGATTTATAGTGTAGAGAAAAGCTGCAAAGAGCAGTAAAAACAACAAAGTGTGTCTGAAATAGTTGACATTTAAGATATTTTTAAAGATACTTTATTGAATTCAGAATATCTTTGCAGTCTCTCTCTATATAAATATTTAAAACATAATAGTTTTCTTTTAGATTATTCTGACTTTTTAGAGCTTCAGGGTGCCTATACTTTTGCACAGCACGATCTATTAAAATGGGCCCCTGGTGCATCAGTGTGGTTTATATGTGTTACTGTAATCAGAGAGAAAAAAATGGTTAAGGCTCTGGGTTACTGATCAGAAGGTCGGGGGTTCAAGCCCGGCACCACCAAGCTGCCACTGTCGAGCCCTTGGGCAAGGCCTTAAACCTAACTGCTCCAGGGGGCGCTGTTTCATGGTTGATCCTATGCTCTGACCCCAGCTTCGTACATGTGTCAAATAATTGACAAACTCTCAGAATCTTAAAATGTGCTAAGAGTTTTTTTTTTCTTTTTTTGGTCAGCTTATCACTCATACTATTTAACACCTTCTATGTGTTTTAATATTTTTCAGTATCTGTATTTTTGATGACTGGAGAAAAGATTCTCCAGATTTTTTTGATGACTGGAGAAAAGATTGTATATGAGGAGGCCACGCCTCGTCATATACAATTTTTTCAGGCACAGCTTAAAACAAACGTTTCGACTTTCGAGACGTATACAATGTTCGACTGGAATCTGTGAAATATGACTGTAGGTATATATTTAATCAAAGCAGGTCCAGTCCAATTTTTTACCAAAGCAATGAGGAGCGGACATATAAATATATACTAGCTTTAGTACTCGTTGTTGACGGTTAAAGAGTTTGTAGAAACAGTTAAAAGGTTAAAGCTAAAAATAATCTGCTGATCTTTAATGTAATCAGTGATTATTATTATTATTATTATTATTATTTGAGGTTGAAGCCCATGTACATGTCTGTGTGTCTTTCTGTACAGCAGAACTCTCTGTCTAA
>JAOVVA010000054.1:2408334-2423033 GCA_028565275.1 Leiocassis micropogon | reverse complement strand
CAGACGCAGACGGTGCTATAACATAATGAATTTTATGATGAAGGCCTAATATGAGCTTCCCCTGTTTCAAAAGCTAGGTTTTTACGTCATACATGCACAAACCAACACTTCCGAAAACCATCTTGATTTGTTCTATTACTCATCTTGTTTCCCCCAAATAATTTTCTCGAAAATGTCTTCAATGCACAGACACTTTTTATTTTTCTTTCTATTTTATCTATCTATAGTGTAGAATTCACTGGTTTCACATCTACTGGTTGAGCCACACACTCCCACATTTTTTTCTTTTTTTGGTTGTTCCCCAATTTTGTACCTAATTTAGCCATGTCTAATTCCCACTCAATGTTTTAGGGCTCTCCCACATCAGCGACAGCGACAGGGAGCGTGTAGGCTAACACGCGTGTCAGAGGAAGATGCTGATGACATCTTTTTGAACTGTCGCTCATGCAGTGGTAGGGAGTGGCGTAACACACTCGAAGGGCAGCTCTATCCATTCTCGTCCACCTGTACCAGCTGACAGATGCCCATGATTGATCTGTATGATAGATGTGGGAGTGCGAGCATTCAATCCCTCGCCTCGCTCTAGGCTACAGAGAACTGTCATAGAACGTGTGATATCCAGATGATAGTGGCGAGCACTTTACTACTCAGGAGCCAATCTCTCCAAGTTGAGCGAAGCTAAGATAATCTTATTGCACATTTCAACAAGTAGGCTTGTGGTATTCTTAGTTCAGACGAAAGTCTTAATAAAGTGTCAATAAAGAAGCAGTGGTTTACAACTGTGAGACTCAGACACAGAAAAAAAAACTTTAGCCCCCCCCCCCCCCCCCTGCAGGTGTATTTATAATTTTCTTCCATTTCAGTCCAAACTGCAAAACGTAGCAAGTGAAAATATCTTGAATCTAGTCAAAATGTTGTAATATTTCTCATTATAAGAAAGTATAAACAAAACAATATACAAAATCCAAAACATTTATGCCTGTTTATGTCTAATAAGACATTGTTTACTGCATTGTTTAAGCATAAATGTCTTGTTCTTGTCCTATTGGCACAATGCCTAATTTAGCTTATTTTTAGGAATTAATGCTTAAAAATTAGCTAAATTGTACGGCCAATAGAAGGAGAAATTTAGTTAAATCAGGGGAGAATCAGGGTAAATAATCTCATATTTGGTTGGCTATATTTTTATACTAAGAAATTGTACATACATCTGGCTAGATTTTTTTCCTGTATATGGAGTATTTTGTGTAGATTTGTGATGTTGGATCCTCCAGTGAAGTCCATCTCAGGTGCAGCTTAAACCATTGGAAAATGGTGAAAAGAGTCAAGATACAGACAGTGTTTCTGATAAACCACTTTAAATACTTGAAAGGTACATTTGTTGAAAATTGTCTTAAGTTTATATATGGGCTCAAAGTCACACCCATCACTTATTCCCACTAGTCCCCTTAAAGGACACGTTCAACACCCACCATCTACAGGTGGTTTAAAAATGTTCAACCTTTACTTCCTTTACTACAGGTAAAATGCGCTTATAGACTTCCACCAAACCCATCATGATACATAGTTCAGAACTTAACAGCTTTAAAGCTAATCTAATCTTCTTTCTGTCCGCCATAGGCTCCTGGAACTTTGGCCTGCAGTTCCTATAAGCCAGCACTGGGGGGTGCTGTGTAAATGTCTGGCCTACAGTAAAGCAGCGTGCGACCCTTTTGTCTACTCACTGCTACGGCACCAGTACCGGAAAGCCTGCGCTGACATCATCAACCGGATCCTGAAACGCAGATCTATGAACTCCTCAGATGAGTGGCAGCGAGCGAACGGCCCCAACACTGTTGTTCAGGCCATGGAGCTACCGGGAACCCTGAAGGAATGTACAGCATAAAATAAATATATACAGTATAAAAACAAACAAAAACCGCTGGGTGTAAAGATCAGGAGGAGCTTCTACGCACAAGAACCTTAAAGATTCCAGTCTACTGGCGGGTTCTATGAAAAACGATTCACTGGAAATTCCAGAAAGGGTTTCTATAGTATTCTGGAATGTTCTGGAGGGTCCTGTGTTCTGAAGTGGAAGTTAAGCACTAGAGTACATTTTCTAAATCTGAAGATCTGTAGAGTTCTGAGTTCTGAAGAGTTCCACATACTGCAGTAGGGTTTTTATTTTATTTTTTACTTTATTTTATTTATTTATTTTTTTTGCACAGGGGTTCCAGAGAGTGTTGTATTTTCCATGTTTTGAGGAATTCCCTTCTCTTAAATATATTATTTTATTGATTTCCAGAGAATTCAATCTCTATTTTTTACATTGTAAAGAGTCTTAACGAAAGAACTGGAGAGCTTCATTTTTCTAGAGCGGGGGATCCTTGATATGTCGTCCTTATATTGGAACATTTTGGATTGTTATGAAGACGTGCATTCTCACTATGCTGAAAGTTCTGAAGAAGTTACGTCGTGGAGGATGATACCTTCTTCATGAGGTCTACAGAATTAAACTCTCTACACTGATAGATTCCAGAGAGTTCGCCTTCCAGTATTAGAAAGATGACAGTTATAGGAATTACTGCTTGAGTCAGTTCGTTAGAGTGAATGATTTTTACAAGGTTTCCAACAGCATGATTAATCTAAAAAGCTAAATTTCTAGAGAGCCAAGTCTGAAATGTTGAAGCCAAGGGAGGTCTAGAAAGTTCAGTTCAGCTCGAAAATGGAAGATTCTACAGTTTCTCAGAGGTTCATCAATCTAACCTACACAAAAGAATCCAGACGCCCCATCGCGTGGTAATGTGAATAAAGACAGTTCTGGAGAATTCTGGAGAGTTAGGTGAGTTCATTTGTCCACATTAGGATATTCTAGAGTTGTTATTTAGACTGAGGTTCTATAAACAGATTTTCTCCAGAAAGTACTGTGAAAAAGTTTTAGCCCTGCTGCCTAGAACGCAAGACTCAAGAGCATTGTAGAAAGTGCATTCTGTATGAGTGTTATTTTGTCTAGAACTTCGGGAGAGTTCAACTTTCTCTAGAATTGAACATTTTATTCTCTAGATGGAGAGGTTGTACCTGGGTTTGATTGGAATTCCATCCAAGTAAAATGCAATAGGTTCTAGATAAAGTAATAGTCTTTAGCACACAGTTCAAGAGAGGGCTGAAGACAAGTCGATACAGGTCTCATCCACAGCAGTATATCCTAAAGTGTTCCACGGTCTGGAGCTGAAGATCTGACACTGATTTACAGAGAAGTTACAGAACAGAAGATTTCTAGAACATATATAGTTCTAAGATTTCTGGAAAGCTCCTCGCTCTAGAATGTGAGATTTAAAAGCGTTCATCATTGAACACAGTAACAGTCACACATATCAGTCACAATTATCGGTTCTTATAGCGATATTGACTTGGCTGTGTGTTGTAAGATTCCTACAAGAGCGGTGAACTGAGAGCACAATGCCGCTACAGGATATATGTATTTTTGTTTTAAAGGATATTGTATGGATTTCTTGTATGGGCGTGATCAAAACGGACCAGTGGAAGCGTACATTTATCCTCGCCTGTAGGACATTTCGAGACGAACGACATTTCATTTCACGATAAACACGAACAGACGATTGATCTGAAATGTAGCGCCAATATCTAGCTCAACCTGTTCTCCTTAGATCGTCTAGAGTCTTGTGCTGCTATTGCCTGTGATGTGTACCGAGAGAAGCTTTTCACTTCATCAGGATTCATTTGAACAACATATCCCTGTTGGGTTTTAGAAAAATGAAGTCTTATCTACTGACTCGGGACAATCTGAGACACTGGACCGTACTGCAGAGCGAATGGTGGAGGAAATCGACGTGGGCTTCAGCAGAACCCTCTCATCCATGAACGGCACCATGTCTCTTGAAACTTCCATTGTTCCCCCGCACAGGCTCAAGCCGACTCTCTGAGAAACCAATTAAACCACGGCTGGCAGCTGAGGGAGAGGAAAGAGGGAGAGAGAGGGAGAGAGAGTGCTGCGCGACGCTCCCTCTTGGCCTCTCAGACTGTCGGATTAATTGACAGAGATTCCCTGCTCCAGGACAGACGAAAGGACAAATCACCTCCGCTGTGTGTTTAGTGCCTTCTTCCTCCAGTGTAATTGAATTTAGATTGAGATCAGCTAGCACCATGGCTAATAATGCGAGGCTATTTATACTCGAGCTGTGGATAGTGTTTATTCGTGATGATCAGAACAAAGTGTGCTTTTGGACTAAACTTAGAATTTGTAGCTCATTTTATTAGATCGAAACGTTGTCACGTTACGCATGAATCTCTTTTCTTATCTATGAGTACTTTGACCTAGCAACCAACTACCTCTATGTGTACTTAGCTCAGTTTATAGCCAGTAAAAGATAATGAGTTTGTTTTTGCAACAAAAAAAAAAGAATAATAACCTGTGAAATCGAAACCGCTGTTTTAGGATATGATGTTTCCTCATAAACAAATTCGAAAGGAAAAAAACACAAAAACATAATCAGCATCTTAGTAATACTGCAGCAGTGTTTCAGTCTCAAATCTGATTGGTCAGAAGCTGTTGATTAACTTTCTATAGATGTTTTAACTTCTAATATGTTATCGTTTCCATAGAAACAGCCCATTCGCAGCTTCAGATAAATAAATTATAAAAACAGGTGTTTATCATAGTTGATATGATTAAGTTTTTTTTTAAAAAGGAAGGAGTCTCCAGTGTTAGAGGAGGTTTTTTTAAATTTTTGGTTATATGACAAAATCATTTTTTTTTTGTGTTTTTGTCTTATTAACTTAAAACCGAGGCTGGTGAAGAAAAGATGTTTGTAGCTGCTATAGCATAAATGAGAACAGGAGCTTGTTTTGTAAAAGATAAAGTGTAACTATAAACTTTTAAAAAAGGTAGATTTTACTTTAATTAATGTTTTAATTAAAACTGTGTCAAATTGGAGGTGGTGTAAGGGAAATAAAATATTTTAGAACTTCCATAGTAACCTTGCAAAATAATTAGTTTATTTCATATTTAATAGCTAGCTAGGCTTATCTATTTTTCATTAGCTAACAGTATAAAATACACTGCCAAGTCTGGGTTATTCTCTACTTCATCCTAGTAGAGAATTACACCTAATCTAGCATAATCTAACATCATAACTTAGGCTAGGATAGCATTGAGAATGCTCAGAGCACTTAGATTAGCCTAGAGATCAAAATCAGCTAGCAAACACAAAGTTTAGTTTAGAATAAAAATGTGTAGGTAAATCCTGGCCGCGCAGGGCATTGTAGAGGATCAGATGTTTAACCTTGCGATTGGTAGCTGATTGGAAGTGGCTGCTTGCTGCTGCCCCCTAGCATCAAGATAAAGTATCGCATCCAGTATTGTTACTCCACAAAAAGAAAAGATAAAAATTCTGCATTTAGTTTACAATTTCTAAAATAATAATAATAATAATAACTCCTGATCCTTGAAAATGTGCAGACTTACAGAAGAGACGCATCTGTCTGTGTAAATTGTACACACACTCATTCACCAACACCACTTGCGCATTACAGGAACTCGGCTGGGAGTTATCGCCACATCCGCCATACAGGCCTGCTGACCTCGCTCCCAGACATTTCCACATGTTCAGGTCATTAAAGAAATTCCTGGGAGGCCGGCGTTTCAGATGCGAATCAGACAGGCTGATCATGTCTACAGTGTACTGAGAAAACTTTCTGCCTTGATGGTGTCCAAGCACTGGTGAAACACTGGGATAAGTGCATTAGTGTATCAGGGGATTATAGAGAGAAATAAAGGGAGTTTTTACTCTCCGAACTGTGTTCTGTTATTCTGTACAAACAAAAGTCCCGCTTGACTCGAGCGCCGAGGCAATTGTCCTGATAAGTAATCTACCAGGATGCTAGTTACATGATCTCGTTATCATGTTATCAAATGTGCTTCGAGTTAATCATTTCCACACACCCACGCCGACTTTCCGCTCTCGACTCTGAAGTGTGTATCGGTTACACCACATCACACAAAACAGCCACTTATAATAGATGAGAGGATGTTTCAACAGGCACACACTCGACCTTGTGGGCAACGAAAATGAAGCCGGAGTGATTTGCTCAGAGACGCGTTTCCCGTTTTGTCTTTAC
Source organism: Leiocassis micropogon (assembly GCA_028565275.1). Lineage (NCBI taxonomy): Eukaryota > Metazoa > Chordata > Actinopteri > Siluriformes > Bagridae > Leiocassis > Leiocassis micropogon. The sequence continues at coordinate 2,416,916 of JAOVVA010000054.1, read as the reverse complement.
GCGGTCCACAAATATGGACGCACTCATTCTGATGCGTTATCGTTCCCATAGCATCAGCTTTCTCAACAAGGACCGACTGTGATACAAGAGGAATAAAACACCAGCGCGTTACCATAGAAACCGCTCATTTATAAATTTCAGTAAATGCACCGCTCTGAGCAGAGCCCCTGTGTCGTAATCTCAAACGCTGCAATGCAAAGTTTCCTTTTCTGTTCTCACTGACATTTCAGTTCCGCTCACGAAACTCAAGTATGAAACTCGCATACAGTATATTAAACAGTAGAATATTAGTTTAAGCTGCCAGGATTGGATGAGTGCCGCTGTAAAAAGCATATTGTGGAAAATGAACATGTTTTAACATAGAGAGTTATGCTAATCCGACATGTTAGGATTGTTAACCCGCTGATGCAGCTTCAAATTAGCAGTTTGTCACATTCAGATGTGCCGACGGGATTTTTCTTTTAGCGCTAAAGATAATGCACAGAAAATCGTGGTTATACACACTGGTGGTTCTCTGATGATAATCTGCTCATTTGAAGAGGTTACTTAGGGTCAGCGTACGGGTGTCTTATGTGTCTAACCTGCAGAAGGAGCTTCTGTTAAAAATGAATTAGACTCACAGCATGAGTGGAATCTAATCACACCGCTGTGATGTGCATCTGAGATGAGGAAGTGAGGAGCATTTTCCAGATCAATGTAACGATCCCGGTCAGTCTAACACCAGCCTTCGTTTGTTTTATCTGAATGTTAAATTTGCTCACAACAATAAAAGGAAAATGATGTCAAGAACTTTGTAAACAACCCAAAACAACAACAAAAAAAGCCTGCATATGATATTGGTGGCTTCTTTCTAAGTTTTTAAAATAACCTTAGATGTACTTTTATCCAATTTGCCTGACTTTTCAAGTGACCAATCAAAAAGTTTAGAATAAGATGCTCAGCCTTCCAGGTGAAGTTGTCTGGAAGTTGTCATGGCAACTGGACTTCTTTTTGTTAGTTCAAAACATTTCGCTCCTCATCCAAGTAGTTTCTTCAGTCTGAGAAAGGTTGATTAGGAACCACAAATATATCCCCTAGGGTGGTTACTCACCTGCCCCGCATAGGAAAGCGGATAATAAGGAAGGCGAGATACAGGGAGAGTTGTTAGGATGTGACACCTCAAATACTCCCACAAGACCATGAAAAGGCTTCACTAAGGTCTGGTCTCCTCGGTAGATCTGTGAAGCTTTCTTAAAGGCAGAGGTGGGAGACGGATCGTGTCTAAACTCTCCACCTCGGAGGGCTTTTTTTTTAACTCCTCTCTCAAAAGATCTAAAGAAATATCTTTCTGTCCAAAATGTGTCTATCACTATCCTACCTGTGTACGCCGTCATCCTCAAACCTTTCTCACACTAAAGAAGTCAATCACCTAACAGAACCCCAGCTTCAATGACTTATAATCTCTTTAAAATTGTTTAAAATTGTGCACTCTACTGAAGCATTGTGCTCTGAAAACTCTTAAGGCGTTTTCACATTAGGCATGATTGATTTGTACCGCGCCCAGCAGGTGGCAGGCGCCATTAAACAAGAGAAGTAGAGAACTAGGTAGTCAATCTTCACTCTATGTCTATCGTCATCTCTCATCATCTATACCACTTTATTCTGTATATAGTGTCGCAGGGGGGGAGAGTATCCCTGTAGACTTACTGTAGGGCACGAGGCGGGGTACACCCTGGACGGGATACCAATCTATTGTAGGGCACACACACATACATTCATTCACGCACTGAGGACAATTTGGGAACGTTAATTAGCCTAATCTGCATGTCTTTGGATCGTTGGAGGAAACCGGAGGAAACCAAACACGGGGAGAACATGCAAACTTCGTGCACACAGAGGCAGGAATCGAACCCTGACCCTGGAGGTGCAAGGAGACAGTGCTAACCACTAAGCCACTGTGCCGCCCACTCTATGTGGAATATTATTGATATTTTGGGAAAATTGTCGACTCTCTCACGTGCATTTCCGCTGTATCAGCTATGGCTGTAGAGATCAGAGTATGAGATTGGCACATGGTACGGGCACACAAAGATTTAAGAGACTGAGAGCACTGATGAAATCGCCTCTAAGCAGCAATCTACTCCCGCTCTCGCGTACGATTGGATTATGTATCTGATCTGATTCTGATAGCTGCCCGAGTTTGCTGTATCGTTCTCGAGACCACCTTTTCCAGAGGGCTCAGGCACGGTTCCCGAACGCAGAACGATTGTGTTCTTACTGATCAAATTGAATCAGACTTTGGGAACAAGTATTCTCAGAAACGATCCAGAGGCCCTAATGGGAAAAAGGCCTTAGTGTTCAAACGTTCATTTCCACTGTATTAAGTAAGTGCTGAGATCAAATCAGAGCGCACCCTTCAGGATTCTGAAGCTTGTAGCCAAAAAAGGTTCCAGATTAAGATCTTAGACACTCATATCCTGGATAATTTTCACCATATTTGCACATTCACACACAATGAAGGACCAAATCAGTTAAGACAAAAAATAACCCAGTTACACAGAAAATCATTTTATGGAAGAAATATTTTCATGGTTGTATCAGAATAGAAAATGTTTATGCCCCTACAACAAGCAGTACAGTTTCACAACTGTTAATTTTCTCTAGCTTTATTGCTTTACCACCATCATTACATATTCATATATCATAAAGTATTTACAATTTTTTTAAATGAGCTCTTCAGCTTGGGTTGTCTAGCTCTTTCCAATTTATTTCAAAGATTTTGTTTCCGTTCTCCGTGAAAGGGGCTCTTTTAATCAAAATCATCACTTTTTAGTCCTTTTTAGACATTCAATTGGGTCTCCAAAGTGCATTTCAAAGGAGAAAAAAACATTTGTGAATTAGATTTTTTCCCCCTAATGTGACCTCTTAAAAGAAGATCCTTTCTCCTTGTTGCTAACCTCTGCTTTTCTCAGGAGGGGTGTGGCTCAGCTGTAACTCATTTACATAACTGCTTTTTTTTTTTTTTTTTTTACACTTTGTGGGATCTCTGAGGCTTGTGTTATCTTCTTAAAGAAATAGTAAAATATTGTTGAGTTTCATGTATGTTAATTTAAAACACACTAAACATTTCGCACTAGAACAGCCATCAAATCTATACCATTTAAACCCCCTGGACCTCTGAAGGTGACGTGTCCTCGGTTTTCTCCCCAGTCCATTTAGTACGAGCTCTTTCACGACTTCTGCATGGTTTCATTTTCCATCTGCAGAACTTTTGCACAGAACAGAATAAGAATACAGGACACTCGAACGAGAAACGTGTCGTTGTGATGTAACTCGTTGAAAATGAACCGACCGTGTGGATACAGTATGTAAAGCGCATTTCTCATGTCCGTGCTGAGGTTTAGTTTTAGAAATTCAAAGGGGAAAGAAATGCGTGAAAAATATTTTTGTGTAACCTATTTGGAAGTTCATAAGAAATGTTTTAGAAGTTGTGATAATGTGGATTTTTTATAGTTATGTAAATAAGTAGATGAACAGAAATGTCTGTATTTTGACCTCGAAAGAATAAAGTACATGAAATAAAGATGATATTAATATTTAAACACTGTTTATTAGTCTTTTCTATCGTACATTTTTATTACCCATAATGCATCAGGGTACTATGAAACTGCATCAATTATTTTACACATATTTGTAATAAATGAACATGTGCGTAATGTAAACATGCACACATAGAGTATGAAGTTGATTAATGTACATGTGGAAAAAATGCTAGTCACTTATAGGTGATAATTAAGCCATTAGTTAGCTTATGATTTGTCTACTGTACGTGAGCTCCATGGCATACCTCTGAATTTTTTCCTCACGCCACGTCTAGCTCAGGGTACAACACTCTGCAGATGCTAATTTATTCTAATTAATGCTAATTACCCCACAAGCAGCAATGTGGCGCTGTCACAGATGGCAAAAGTCAGGTCGAAGTTCCCCGCTCTTTCAGTTATTTTAAACACAAGAAGACTAAAAATCTATCTAATATTATGATATTTTTTTTTTTAGAAAACAACCTTGATCCTGGCTCCAGCACCTCTCAACACAATGTGTGGCTACAGTATGTACAGAACATGTGAACATGGCATTAGCAAATAAATTGCATTCTTAAAAAAGAAAAAAAAAGAAAGAAAAAAACATGAAAGCTTTCAATAGCAGTGGAAAAGGCACTGGCTGTTGGTTGCAACATGCCTACTTACCTCTATTATCCCAACCTAGCTAGATAGCTTAGCTAAGCTAAAAATCACACATCATTCTGTGTCAACTCCTACGTACAAGTTACAACCTCAATGCATAGATTACAGTTAGCTCGTTAGCTAAAGTGATGCACAGCAGACAGCTAGCGGTTTGACGCCTGATTTTTACAGCTGTCACTCAAATTAGCACCTAATTGTGTTTCATTTTAAGAGATTAAAACATAACATTCATCCTGTACAGTTGTCATGAAAGGGAAATCTAGCTATGGAGACCAAAACCATTTTCTGTTCCAGGCTGCAAAGATGTTTATTTCTGTTGTAAAGTTGGACATTTTAACATGGGCCTCGATGGACATTGATTCACTTTTGAAGCAAATTTTTTTCTTGTCCTAGTGGACATTCGAGGAACTGCACATTTTGGCACTTTCATGTTGGATTTTTTTAGAACCAGAGGTTGCCTCTTGGTGTAGACACACACAAGTTATGAGAGAAGACGATCATCTCCTTTTTATTTTCTTTCTCCTCTTGTTGTGTATGAAGATGCCACTTGGGTTCCTCCCCAAGACATCATTATACGTCATTTGCATAGACCCTCCCCTGGCCCGCTGCTTCACCGCGGCCCTCATATTATGTAGAACAAGCATTCACCGAAACACCCCGTTACGTCCAGAAGTCGGATTATTTCTGCAAGAGTTGAATCACCGTGGTTGCCATTCCAGTCAATTCCATACTTCTTCTGGTTTGTTTCTGCCTATGACAAGACTTCCAGTAACAACAGGTAACCCACAGGAGCACCGATGGGATGATCCTAGATGTCACAGATGCTTTACTCAAAGGTACATGTGTGCGTGTGTGTGTGTGAGACACTGAAAAAGCTCATTTCAAACGGGAGCGAAATGGGAGAATTTCATGAACGCCAGAACACATGATCTGAGTGGTGTTTCAGCTGGAGCATCAATACACACATTTTGTTTCATGTCTGACCAAATTAGTGAAATGTATCCCAACATGCTTCGTCCACTTATATTACTTCAAAAAGCTTGGTTTACAGAATGAGTCTTCGCCTTTTTCAAGTACAGGAGGACCAGGGAGGCTCATCCTCAGTGTTAAGACCGCAGTTCAGTAGATTATCCAGCTTCAGACACACATGAGCTACAGTATGTTTACATGGACAATATTTCTTTAATGTGTTTGAAATCATTCCCATTAGAGATTCCTGTTTACATGGACACTGATCTGATAAGATGTAAATAGTTTTACATCGTTTTATGTAAACACCTGAACCAAACAACAACTTTAGCACAGGTTTCATGCCGAATCCCCTTCCTGCCACGATCCACCCATTTTTATCCGGACCTGGAGCCGGCACTGGATCCAGTGGCTGGGGTTTGGGCATCGTGCTTTAATCAGTGCTTTAATGCTTTAATCCGAGTATACACGCACAAAATGGTCGCTGTGAGGTTTTTAATCTACCACAAAGGAGAAGAAAAATATATTTTGCTTCAACACTGAGTTTAGGTCAGACTTCCTATCTTGTCTGATAAATCTCTTGTCCTGCGTTATGATTGGTTACAAGAATTCTGTCTCATCTATGAGTGGTTAGATGCTTTGCTCGATGTAAAATGTGAGCCAGTCAGATCTCGTTTCTCATCCAGAGAGCCAGTAAACATAGGAGGGAGGGACTTGTTTGTTCTTATGTAGTTTACATATCGGGAATGGAAGCTAGAATTCCATCCTGGAAATTTCGTATCATCATGTCACCTAAAGTTACCGCCAACATGGGAAAAACTTGTGCAGAAAGGATGGATTTATTGGAGCAAGAGAGATGAACAGATCATGTGTTTACATGGTTAATATTTACACATTTTAACCCATTATCAAAGGTTTACATCCCCTATCATTCCGAACATTTCTGGGTTTCTATCTACGGCATATCTACAGCAAAAGTGAAAAAACACTGACAAGTGGATGTGCTGACTTGTATTTAGTGAAAACCTAAAACTATTTGATCGTATGACCAGTGCTGGATGTTTTGACCCAACCTGGGTCTCAGAAAGCCTTTCAGAAGTTTCTGTAATGTTTGACATGGACTTAAGCAAATACACAGTAAATAGAGTCCTGGAGACACAGATCCGTTCTGTACGTTTGGGACGAAGCCTCTGTTATTGTTCCGCGTTAACAATTCTCACGTTTGGAGATTGGGCCGCGGACATGTGCCAGCGGCGCACCTCTCAGAGGGCAGTGTGTGTTCTTCACACTCCATGCTTATCTGTAATGAAACAGCCAGCAGGAACTGAAGCTGCAAATGGCTGCGATTTCAAACAGCAGACTTCACACGAACGTGTCCTGTGTTACTGTGAGCAGTTTCAGGTGCAGCGTGTTTTCATTCAGAGGGCAAGATTAGAGCATCGACATGAGGGAACACGGCTCGCTTTCTTAGTGGAATGTGTGTGTGTGTGTGTGTGTGTGTGTGTGTGTACAGAAAGCTTCAAGGTTTCTGAACTTCCAAATAAGGACTCTTTAAAGGGAAACACTCTGCTGTAGATTCTTGAAAACAGGCTTTAGCTTTAACTTTTATAAAGAGTGGATTTATTTTCAAATTTAAAATTGGGAAATAAACAACCATACACAGTATGGTATGCAGTGACCTAAAAAAGGAAATAAGAGAGGCAAATGCCAATAGAAAATAATGTAAAATATAAAATCTACAATATGTATTAATTAAAAGAAAAGAAAGTATAAAGTAGAAATCTGTAAAAATGTAGAGAGTATGAATTGTGTAAATAAACTGTATAAGTATATGGACGTTGTGGAATGTGTCATGTGCCAAGACTTCTTTTATTATTTCAGTTTTAATTTTATATGTTCTTCTGAATTGTCCTCTAAAGGCAATAATAATAATAATAATAATAATAATAATAATAATAATAATAATAATAATGCATCATCTTCTACAATAATTTTGTTACATTTTGTTTGTTACTGTTACAGTTTGATCTGCTTAACGATGTGACCAAGGTTAAGCTGATGGGTTAATGTTTTGATAATAGTTTAATGTTGAGTATCATTAATGGTGTGACGTTACACTCTAATGCAGTAGTTTACATAACATTAGCAGTCCACAAGGTATGTGGAAGAAATGGAGAAGAAGAAGTAGTACATGGATGGTGCAGGTTGGAGCTGTTGAGAGTTTTTCCGACCGCTCTGGTTCAGGTGTCTGATGTGCGCGTACGTGAGACAGAAATTGCATCACAGTTTAACTTTGTTATGTACAGATTAACAGATTATAAGCACAGGGAAATTAAAACCTGAGAACGTAATAGCAGATGTAAAACATAGTTTGCTAAAGATCGATTCATCTGCTTTCAAGAACCTGATAGATGACTTGTACATTAACTTGTGTCACAGAGACACTGTAGCTGTCTGGTTTGTAAGATTTTGTGAGCACATTTAACCTCGTCACATATATATTTTTTAACATGGGCATAAGCCACACTTAATGTTAATATCCTTTTAGCTAAAAGACAAGAATGTCTCGTCACTAGGCTAGGTCTCGCTCTAACACCCTGTATAAGGGATTAAGCAGTATAGACGTGAGTGAGTGAGAAGTTCTGTATATTCAACAAGTTTAAAGACAAGGAAATCCTTGAGGTAAAAGATAGCTGCAAGCATCTATAGATCTAAGGAACATTCATAATTTCTATTTATGACGGTCCTGTCCTTGGCTGATGCAGACAGCTGTTCTCTGAGGACTCGTGACTGCAGTCGCATGATAGTTCAGGACTGGAGTTTCCTACCTGAGCCTGAGCCTCCAATAACGAACTGGACTCAATATGAACTTTAACACATCTCCTGTTATACTGAACTTCCAGCCTCCTAACACACAGGATGACTGCAGATCAATCCCTGCTATCCATCATTACCCAAATGAGGATGGGTTCCCTGTTGAGTCTGGGTTTCTTCCTATTGCCATCTTATAGAGTTTTTATACATACAGTGAAAGTTCTCCCACTTAAAAAGATGAGAAAGGCCTCAAGTATGAGAGACAAAATAATAAGAAAAAAAATCCAGAAAAATCATATTGTAGGATTTTTTATTTTTTATTTTAATTTTACTAATTTTTTGGATTTTCCCCCGATTTTCTCCCTAATTTAGTCGTGTCCAATTCCTCCCAGGGGAGCTCCCACATTAAGCTTCTACCACCACTCAGTCGGGAGGGCCGCAGACTACGTTGGTGACGTAGCTTCCTGTTTTTGTATCGTTGCCGCGAAAGTTTCGCGTCTGTATCAGCGTTTAAATTACATAGCTTTTTCATTTATACAATAATAATATTAATAGCAACTAGTTTTTACATCTTCA
>JAOVVA010000054.1:2390531-2408234 GCA_028565275.1 Leiocassis micropogon | reverse complement strand
CGGTTTGTTTTAGAGTGCGTGTGTGGTCGTTATACCAAGGAGCGAGTTTCTTATCTCTAATAATTTTTCTTTTAACTCGAGCTACATTATCTAAGCTATAACGAAGTGCTGACTCTAAATATTCGGTCACCTGATCGAGTTCTGTGGAGTCAGATGGCAATCCAATCAAAGTCGATAACTCTGGGAGATTATTGATAAAGCTCGGTGTGGTATTTGATGTGAATGTACGTTTAAAGCGGTAGCGCTGTTCCCCTGCCAGACAGAGAATCAGGCTATTACAGTCAATATTTCTTGATTTTCAAGAGAGACGGGGGGGATTCTGCTTTGGGGCACAGGACAAGTTCCTGTCACTCAGGATGATTTACATTCCAGGGCATATAAATATGGGAGCAGACTTGCTGTCCAGGCAAGCTGTGACACACAGTAGTCAGGACACGAAGTAGTCAGGCGATGGGGCCCAGACTGCGTCTTATGCATTTCCTCCCGTATCTCTGCTCTCGGGAGTCCTGGCGAAGGTCCGTCAACAAGGCTTTTGGCCGACCAGTGTGTGGTGTTCAGATCTAATATCTCTCCTGTGAGGAGGGAGTTTCTGTCTCAGGCGCAGGGGACGACATTCCATCCCCGGCCCGAGCTCTTCTACCTTCACGTCTGGCCCCTGAGGGGGACCAGTGAAGAGAGGCTGGTCTTCCAGCCAGTGTAATTGAAACTATACTAAGTGCTAGGACTCCCTCCACTAGAAGAACTTATGCCCTCAAATGAGTGTATTGAAAATTGGTGCATAGTAAAAGATGTAGACCCAGTCCACTGCCAAATTGTTTCAGTGCTGGAGTTTCTACAATAAAATTGACCTCGGGCTTATGCCCTAGTATTCTATATATATTGCCCGCTTATTGTGGAACTAAACGGTTTAGGCCGCCCACTAGAGCAACGGCCCCTTCTTGGGATCTAGCTATTGTGCTAGAAGGGTTGGTTGACACCCCTTTTGAACCACTATAGTCAGTGCCTGTCAGGTTTCTGACCCTTAAGATGGTTTTTCTCATGGCTTTTACTTTTCTGAAGAGAATTGGAGATTTGCAGGCTTTGTCAGCCTCCCCATCTTGCTTAGACTTTGCCCCTGGGCTGATCAAAGCTATTCTGCATCCTCACCCCAACCATCTTCCGAAGATTCCATTTTCGACTATGCACCCAGTTGTTCTCAAAGCCTCTGTCCTCCGCCATTTACAGCTCCGGAGCAGGAAAGACTTCACTTACTGTCTCCAGTTCACGCTCTTCAGATTTACAGTACATCCACCGCGCTAGCCAGTGGCGTAAATCAGAGCAGGTTTTTATATGTTATGAGGGCCGCAGCCGAAGGGCGGCTGCCACTAGACAAACATTGTCACATTGAGTGAGAGATGTGTGGCCACACTTCGCCTCTAGGAATCAGGGCTCATTCGACCAGGGGGATTGCCTCATTAATTGCACTGGCAAGAGGTGTCCCCTTGCAGCAAGTGTGTGATGCGGCAGGTTTGTCCTCTCCGCACACATTTGTCATATTTTATAGTTTGAAAGTCCATGCTACGCAGCATCCCAGCATCACAGCATCCCAAAGTTATGTCTGAGACCTCCTTGGCTATTGGGTGTGCAGACACTTGCAGTGCGGCAGCGTTGGTATTCTAGCGTTTTCACGCAGCATCGAGTGTAGCTTTTAAAAGGGGACGTCTCGGGTTACTTTGCTGTAACCCTGTTCCCTGAAAAAGCGGGAACAAGATGCTGCGCTCTAATGCCGCACTGTATGCATGACTGGACAGCCTTTTAGACAAAAATTGACCTGAGGATGTTTCCGGGTCATGCCTATTTATAACCTCCAGGTGCACCTAATCAAATGACGTCACGAGGTTATATATGCCAAAAATTTTGGCGTGTTTGACACACATGCTTCAACAACCGGTTGCGCAAAGAGCGTCCCCATAGCGTTTTCACGCAGCATCTCGTTCCCGCTTTTTCAGGGAACAGGGTTACAGCAAAGTAACCTGAGACGTTTTTAATAAGCCTGCCTTAAACCTGAAGTAGGCCTGAATTAGGTCTTAAGTCTGAATTAAGCCAACTTAATTCTGGCTAAAACTAATCCTGCCTTACACCTGACTTGGGTCTGGACTCTTAAGTCTTAAGCCTACCTTAAGCAATAATCCTGACGTAAACGTACCATCATCTTGCCTTAAGGACTTAAACATGATTTAAGCCTACCGTAAGTGTGACTTAAGCTACCTTAAACCTGCATTGAACCTTAATCTTCTCTTAAACTTGCATAATCTTAAATTAGGCCTTCCTTAAACCTGCCTTAAACCTGACTAAGGCTGGAATTAAACATACCATAAACCTACTATAAGCGTGTCTAAAACCTAATTTAAGCCTTGCTTATGCCTGATTTAAGACTTCGACCTGACCTAGGCCTGCCTTGAGCCTGGCTCATCCCTTAATCCTGACTTGAATCTGACATAAGCCTGACTTTAGAACGCCTTAAACATGTGTTAATCTCTACCTTTTTTATGCCTTAAGCCTGAATTTACACTTGATCAAGATCTCACATGCTCTTGCCCTGTTGCTCACGCCTTACTCAGAGAGTAACCTCTGACCTCTGACTTTTTTAAAGCCAGAAAACTCGGCACAAACATGAATTTTGCATGTTTACAGCAGTGGAATGTTTGAAACTGATGTCATGAGAATCCTTGCTAAAGCTAACTCTAGTTGAAACACAATACGTTCCGGAGGCGGAGCTTTGACTACACACTCGGGGGAATGGGGGCGGGTTCCAGGATGGAAAAAAAAATTATTGAAATCTTATTTAACACCACCTAATTAACATTTTAGAGACCTAATCTGTGCACATTGTGACAGATATTGCTTAATGCACCTTTAATTAAATTGAATTATGCAGAAAGAACAGAAGGTAGCCATAGCAACCACTGTGCAGTCTACTTCCATTTGTTTAAGGACTTAGTGGGAGCGGGATAGCACAGCTAAAGCATCTCATCCTATGGACACACACAGTAACACAACATGCTTCATGTCTATAAATACCTTTGATTGACCTGGTATGTACAGTACCAAAAGTGTAAAGCATGGTGTTAGTAGCATCACGCTGAGCATTGCCTATTGGGCTAATCCCCTCGCTCACTGGTCGCGGGCTTTGGCTGGAGAATGTAGCTGTGCCACGTGCTTCCTGTGTGTGAACGAACCATCCTCGCTCTTGGAGGCCGCTGTTGCACACACAGCCGTCGTAACTGCCATCATTGCTGTTCATAATCAGCTCAGGGGATTGATTTACTGTGTGTGTGTGCGTGTGTGTGTTTGAGTGTGTGGGTATATGTGTGTGTGTGTTGGGCATCTCCAATCCATAATAAGAGCGATGACTCAAGCCGTAGGTTTCAGGCTGACACACAGCTTCAGGAAAGCCAGGCTTGCAGTGTAAGTGATCCTACACTATGTTTCCAAGAAACAGCGAAAAGCTGGCAGAGATAAACTGCTTCTCCTTTTTGTGCATCCATCTGCAACACAATACGCTTTTTACACTGCCGTTACGCTGCATTATCTTGGCCTGGTTTTGTTTTAGAAGACAAAAATCACACAGTGTATAAACAAAAAAAAAAAAAAAAAGAAAAGAAATGGCAGTGATTTGAGAATGGAGGTTTTATAATGTTGCATGTACGGATCATTAGAGGATCTTCATTATATAATCTGACATTAAGAAGACCCAAGAGTTCAGAGGTTGTTTGGATCATATCAAAAGTCACCCCACTTCAGGTCAGTCTCTCATACTCTATAGCGCTTATCTTCATGTCTTTGGACTGTGGGAGGAAACCAGAGAACCCGAAAGAAATCCACCAAGCACAAGGAGAGCATGCAAACTCCACACACAGTCCCGATGCGGGAATCGAACCCGGACCCTGGGGGTGTGGGTCCACAGTGCTACAGTACGCCAGACTACAATAAGTATCTGTACAAATATAAAACATGATACAGTCTGTTTGTCCATCAGTGGCTTTGATGCAATGTTTATCCACAAAAGAATTTTTTAAAAGACAGCGAGAAGGAATTTGTGAGAAAAGTGCAACCATGTTGAAAGTATGAAACATAATATATGCGTGTGTGTGTTTTTTACTAACTTATTTATGATATATTTAATTCAGATGGAAATATGCAAAAATGATTTTTTTTTCACTTTATATGAAGTGCATCATGATATTTAATTTTTATCAGATTTGCCTAAATTAGGGCAGAAAACACCACACACCAAAAAAAATTCTTTTAAATGTATTTACAACTGAAAATCTACTGGTTTGCACTTCATGCTCAGTTATAATTTGACGACTCACAGATCAGAGCGAATCCTTGAAATCGATCATAATACACAAGGCGGGATTTGTCTTAAAAAGATGAGAAGTATAACAAATAACCAGCATAAGCTTGCTAACAGATCATTAACAGAATAGATGATGGTTTTTAGATAATTAATGAATGATTACAAGAATCAGTCTTTTTCATTTTATTTACTAAGAAATAAATAAAAAGAATGAGTTCTTCTAGAATCAAACAATTTATATATTCATGATTTTAGGAACTGTCTTGTAGTGACACTTCTTACACCGACCCAGATATACTCTCGCACATCCAGCCACGTTTTATGTGATTAATTTTTTTTTTTACCTGGGATTAGTACTGACTACTTAATTATCAATCATTAAACATTATAAAACAGAAGAATAACGATGAACAAGGAACATTGACTACATGATGATGAGATAATGTTGGTGGAATGCACCGAACACAATGTTGCAAAAATGGCTTCAAAACAATATTAATAGCAAACCGATCAAGACTCGAACTCCAAACAATGAGGTCACTGGACCACTAGGGGGCATGATATAAGTGATACACAAAAATAACAACAAAATAAACCGGAAATTGGAAAGCAGCCAAACGGATAAAAAACTTAGCATCTGAGATTTGTTCTGTGAAAATTCGATGTTACAGTGGAGTAAATTGGAATCTAAGACACATCTCACGGTAATACTGTATTTCTAAAAGGAAATGAAACAGATAGGTGACATCACAACACTAAAAGATGTGTGCTATGAGATACACACGCTGTGTGTGGGAAGCTGTTGTGTCTGTCTCAGTCTCCGATCGGAAATCGAATCCCTGTTAGAAACTTAATGAAGAATGGAAGGTCATGTTAATGGATGTGAAAAACGCTTTGAAGTAAAGGTTACAATTATGTTGCTTTGTGGTTGTATTTGCAGCGTTGCGTTTGGGTCACTAATTCAACATTATCGCAACTTCATTTTATCAAGTCATTCTAACCTGGACCGTGAACATCATAACAACATATACAACTAATTCACAACATTCATTTAATGTCAGGATTCCTGCTGGAAATGTTTATTTAATTTCTAAATTGTACGTGTGAAACTTTACAAATAAATAATTATTAAAACGTTTTTGTTTAATAAAAGAAATATAAAAGTTTGCATTTAAGTAAATCACAAAAATTTGTATTATTATTATTTTTTTTTTAAAAGGTGTTTTTTGTTTTTTCCCCCCCCCGTGTTTTCATTCAAAACTGATAAGAAAATAAGAATATTAGTAAGGGTACCTGAGCGCACGTCGTGGTTGATGCCCTCCACACTGACGATGGCATTAGCGATGCCTTTCCCCTGCAGGTCCCTGACCACGCCCTTAATACCTCGATGAACCTGAGAAAGAGAGAATCACAAACCACTGAGTCATTTTCTACAATTTCTGTCTGATCAGCTCCAGTACATATTAATGCTGCTGAATAATCTTTGGTGACATGGGCTAAATGCTAAGAGCTAAACTCAAGATGGTTTTTATGACACATTTTACAGACCACACATTAGATTAGATTAGATTAGATCAGATTAGATTGGATTGGATTGAATTAGATTAGATTAGATTAGATTAGATCAGATCAGATTAGATTAGATCAGATTAGATTGGATTGGATTAGATTAGATTAGATCAGATCAGATCAGATCAGATTAGATTAGATTAGATTAGATTAGATCAGATCAGATTAGATCAGATTAGATTAGATTAGATTACTGTCAGTGAATAAATGCAATGAAATGCTGTACAGTTCAGTGATGGATGAGTCACAAACAAATGATTCTTATAAAATTAAGTCAGAAAAAATTCACAAACACAAAACAACACTCATAAAAATAAAAATTTTCCTTCAGCATCAAGGGACAGAGAACAAAATTCATTAAAACATAAATTATTTTAAATGATTCATTTAACTCATGAGGAATTATTTTATTATGACTTAATTTATGATTAATTCATAAATTGATCCTTTAGGAATCAGTTTACTGTGTCTGATGAATTTAATATTTATTTATTTGTCTGTTTGTTTTTCATTGTTGGCCACGCCTCCTTCACCGAGACTGACACACATTTTATTTTATTGCTTCGTATCGGTCTCACTGAAAGAGGTGTTCCCTCTGTACTTATTAGTCTTAGTGAAGGAGGTGTGGCTTCTATGTCTGTCAGTTACAGTGAAGGAGGCATAGCCCCTGGTCTGTCATTCATAGTGAAGGGGGCATGGCTTCTCTGCATGTCATACTGAAGAGGGTGTGGCCTTGTTTTATTTAAATTGATCTAAATTCATTTGTATTGAATCTTTTATTCAATTCATTTAATCTAAATATGGATGAGATGCTGCAAGTCTGACATTCACCACTTTACACATTTATTTCTCCAGACCTGGAACAGATGCTGCGGTAAATGTGTGAATGTCACGTAGGTGGAAATGTCACTTAGCTTGTAATTCAGGATTGCAGTTAAATATGTGTGTGTGTGTGTGTGTGTGTGTGTGATGCCACACTCCCACTACTAGCATTAATCAGATTTACTTCATACTGAGTAGAGAGCTGTGTAATCTCCAGCTTAACCATGTTAATCATCTGAGGAGTCAGAAAACCTTCATCACCTCTGAGCTCGCTCTTACTGCAGTCATTTACTGAACAAACTGTGTGTGTGTGTGTGTGTACCTGCTCCATGAAGACGAGCAGAGACTCACGGTTGTTCTCCCACTCCTCGGGCAGCTCGCTCTCATGAGGAAACTTGTCACAGCCCACATACATGGACAGCTCGAAGCAGTTGGTGTGGAGGTAGCTGAAATCATTCATACCTGAACAAACGGACACATGCTTGTAATAATGCGCAGATCAAACCGTGTACCGCACACACATCCATAACACACGACACGCTCTGGGAACTAACTGCTTCTGTGGATGTTCGATGGCAAGAAATGTAACTATAAACAGAGAAAAAGTACAATGTAAACTGTAATTTCATTATAATGAAGTAACGAAGCTGTGTGTTTAAAGGTTTGGGAATAAAACAAGTTATTCTTTGACTCGTCTATTGCATATAGTGCGGATTAGCATGATGGTATGTTAATTTATTTGTATTTTTTTAAAGACTCGATAGTCTTTGAACAATTGTATGACATCATACAGGCAAACAAATAAATTCTGAAAGACGTTTATCCATTTAAACCTCACTCACTCCCTGCGGCCGTGTGCCAGGACGCCCCGTTGATGGTGCCGTCCTCCTTGGCGAAGTCGTGCGTGTGACACACCCTGCGAGTCGGAGCCGTCATCAGCCGGTGTGTGGAGGCGTACGAGAACGCCAGCCAGCGGAACACCAAGTCGTCCGGAGTGGGCGTGGCCCCCTTCACAACCCCAGTGAGTCGAGTCCGGTCGTAAGGGTAGGTCACGACCAGCTCGCCGCCCTGAAGATTGCTCCCCAAGACGAAGGGGAACTTTTCCATCCATCCCAGCAGCGCCCGCGTCTCCATGGCAACCTGGCATATACAGTATTAAGATATTCATACAGTATACTGTAAGTGGAAAGAGAACTTGATTAACAGTGCTGGATGAGAGCAGACTGAGAGGAATCTGGATTAAGTTTTTAATGAGCTGTGATTAAAACACTGTTCGTATGCATGTTCGTACAGTAACGCAGTGAACTATATCCTGGATTCTGATTGGTCAGAAGGTGTTGATTTATTTTCCAGAAAGTAATCACAGGTTTGTGTTAATGCACACGTATTGTCATTGTGTTATCATTTCTATAGCGACAACTCGTTCACAGAAATGCGTACAGCGGACGCTCCAGATGAACAAACGTTTATTTGATTTTTTTACGGAAGGAGTCTCCAGTGTCAGTGCTTTGCGACAGTACAGTAGCTGCGAATAAAGAAAATAGTCGAGACTGAATTCCCCTAGCCAATCACATTGCAGAAGGCGGGATTTATCGGACATGATGGGAACCCTGGCGTAAAAAAAAAAAAAAAAAAAAAAACAATCATAAAATAAAATAAAATGATAAAAACAGTTAAGCTGGAATCCGTTAATCAGAATGATTGCAATAAGATTAAAAAATTATTGTCAGAGGTATTTAAATATTAAGAAGCTTCCTACAGTATTTGAAGGTATAGTAGATTTATTTTAAATCAATTTACTAACCAGATGATTAATTTTAACCGATGTATATTTACAGTAATTCATTAATCACTTGTTATGTCTCAGGTAATTTTACAGCAGGAGAGTTAAAGCCAGGGCCATGACAGCGATCAGTGCTAACTGTGACTCATACACACCCAGAAATAACCACAAGAGCTGCACACACACTCCTGAACACCAGCAACTGTGTGTGTATGTGTGTGTGTGTGTGTGTGTGTGTGTGTGGAAATAAGCACCTCGAAAACAGTGCACCAGCCTGCATCTATTTTCTAATTACAGCTGCCATGCTAATGCAAACACGCTCTGCAGGGAGCTCGGCGTTTCTCCTTCCCTTCACAGCCGCGTTGTTTCTGACAGAGACGTCACGCCGGCGGCATCAGCAGCATCCTGTCCTAAATAATCACTTGCTTTGGTTTGGTGAAGAGGGCTAACAATGCTGAGAGCGAAATAAAAACTAGCCATGTTAGCATAAAACCGATCACTTTATTCTGTTATTATCAGCTAAATCCTTATGTTCGGTTTCTCTTACAGTGTGATCTCAGGACATAGACAGATGCTGAGTATAATTTTATTCACGACTCAGCAATACTGTGCTGGCAACGTATCTCTAATGTAATGTTGTTTTACTGATGCTCGTAATGCAGAGCAGATGAAACCAGGGTGCTGATGGTCAGGTAGAGAGAGAGATCAAAAAGATCAGGACTAAAGAGTGTGTTGAATACACACATCCATTAATCAAGAAAATGTACAGATGAAGTTTTTAGACAGAATGAGAGGAAATTAACAGAGTGGCAGGTGTTAATGAGGCTAAAAGTGCTCATTAGTTTTAATGAAATGATGTCTGTGTACAGAATAAACTGCTTATCAGAAAAGTTCTGTGTGTGTCTATGTGTGTGTGTGTGGTGTTAAACATAATGTTGCTGCTCTTAAAGTCTTAAAGTTTATTATTTTCCTATACCTGCATGTCCTGAGTTTTTTTAAATACATGCCAAAAAGAAGGGAAAGAAAATGGAAAAAAGAGAAAAGAAAAAAAGTCCTAATTAGAAAGAAAGATAGTAAAAAAATAGAAAGAGAGAAACAAAATAAACACAACAAGGTAAAGGACAAAAAGAAGAAGAGAAAGAGAGAATGTGTACAAATAAAAAAATGACAGAAAATGTGGATAGTGAACAAAGAAAAAAGAAGCAAGTAAAAAGAAAAAAGGAAATGCCATGAATGTTAAAGAAACACTTTTCTCCTTACCAAAAAAAATAAATACATGAATCACCATGGTAACATTAAAAAGAACTAAATTGTATCAACTTAAAATATAGGAAAATAAAGTGAAAAATGACAAGAAAACCATATAAACAGAATGTTAAAAAATATATAGAAAATCATCTGATTGGAAAGAAAGAAAGCAAAGAAATGAAAAGAGGAAAAAATAAAGACAATGTGTTTAAGGACAAAAGATGTAAAAATAGATAAAAACAGTAAGTGTACAAAGGAAGAAAGAAAGAAAGAAACAAACAAACAAACAAACAAAAATTTAAAAAGGCAGCACTGACACTGGATAGTCTCCTTCTCAAAAATATTGAAGAAACACCTTTGTCCTTACAGAAAACATCATCATGGTAACAGATACTGTACACAAAAATAATTGATAGTTTTTTTACACAACCAAAAAATATCCAAAAAGAAAACAATAGATAAAGAAAGAAAGAACTTTTGGGGGAAAAAAAGAAACCTAAATAACAGAAAAAATAAGAAAAAATATATTTAAAAAAAGAAGCAGAATTAAAGAGAAACAGGAACCGAGAAAGTGTAGAAAAAGAATGAGAGAAAAGAATGAAAAAATTGAAAAGAAGAAAATGCTGACACTGGAGACTCCTTCCATAAATGTTACATAAAGAAAACATTTCCTTAAAAACATCATTCACTTTTAAATCTGTTTTCTTCTTCTTATTATTATTATTGTTATTATTATTATTGTCGTTGTTGTTGTTAATGAACTGTTACTGTAGACTGGATATTATATCATAAAAGTGCTTTAATTAGAATTAACCCTGTGGTTTGGAGCTGCACTCCTGTCAGAGCTGCTCTTCCCAAAAATGAATTAACACCTCCTGAACTGTCAGATTTAAGAATTTTACATATTTAAAAATCAATATTTTATCCATCTGTCTCTGATTAGCTCGAGATTAGCTTGTTATTAGCACACTCCACATCAATACCACTGAGTTCTGGCGGATCTTTGCTAAGTCTCGCTCCTAGCATAGCACTAGCGAGCTGTTTGTTTGTTTGTTTGTTTGTGTAAAAGCCCGTCTGGTATTGACTACAGCTTGCTGGAGTCTGCGTGCTGTCTGATCGTCTGTTCCTTGGCTTGCAGATCGATGGTGATGTCTGCGTGCCCTTTAGGGCTCGACTGCTTTGTTCGGTAAATCCCTGCACTGACATCTGCTCCGGCCAGATATCAGATCAGTACTTGTTGTATTGCTTGGGTGCATGTGTGAGTGTTTGTGTATAGATGACATTACCGATCCGTTTTTGGACTGGTACCACTCAGGAACGGGTATGTGGTGGTTCTGGAACTTGCGTGGAACCCATTTCCGAGCCTCGGCTTCCCAGAGGATTTTGGTCAGGTCAGGGAAGTTATGGTGGATGTCCATGCCGTCCTGACTCCATCGACCCAGAGACCATCCGCTCAACTCCGAGCCCTGGGAACACCGCAGCTTATAGTGTGGAGCACGTAGTCATAGCGAGGTGCTTATTATGGGATGTATTTAGTATATGAATGTACTGTACATGGGGTGTTCAAGTCAAATTGCAATTAAGGTTGGCATGGTGGTTTAGTGGTTAGCACTGTGGCCTCACACCTCAAGGGTCAAGGGTTTGATTCCCACTGTGTGTGTGGAGTTTGCATGTTCTCCCCATGCTTGGTGGGTTTCCTCCAGATGTTCCGGTTTCCTCCCACAGTCCAAAGACATGCAGATTAGGCTAGTTGTCGTTCCCAAATTGCCTGTAGTGTGTGCCTGGCTAATGGACCCCATTTCATGCAAACATTGTTGTCCATCGCATAGCTTTTGTGTTATTGTTAATCCAAATGAGCCCATTGTGTGTATGTGTGTGTGTGTGTGTGAGACATACAGCCTCCGCGGCCTTGTCGTATCCGTCTGGGTTGACCGATGGCAGGAGGTGGATGCGCGTCTCGTGGACCAGGCGTCGTATCCGTCGGTTACCGGAGCGATACTCAACGCATAGGAACTGCATTAAGAGGAGGAGGAGTTCACGCCCCAGCACCTCGTTACCATGGGAACCAGCCGTGTAGCGAAACTCCGGCTCACCTGGAGGAGGGGGGTGGATGAGTCATACCTGCGAGTGTGTTTTGATGAGTCATGGTAGCACTTTTGTTCAGAAGGCTGTAAAGTGTGTGTGTGTGATTATTTCTTACCCAGCTCATGTTCTCCTGGATTATCCGTTATCTCTATAGCATAGAGTTTCTGGCCGTTGTAGCTCTTCCCGATGTTATAAATGCGGGTTATATTCGGACACAGTTCGTTCACCACTTTCATCAACTGCAGCAGAAAAAATATATACATATATAATTTACATGCTTTTTTTTTTTATAAAATCCACTTGTCTTTCAAAATATTCTGCAAAAAAATGATGCAACGTTGTGCTTATAAAACCTGCACAGATCTTACACAATGAAAGAAACAATCCACGTGGTGCTGTTATGGGAAAATAATCAGCGACATCATGGTGTTAAGAAACCGAGTTAGAGTCCTGAATTTGAACTGGACCCAGTGTGACCTGGAGATGTGAAGACATCGCAGGGAGACCATAAGGACGTTCAGAGCGCAGTGTGACTCGTTAGGTTTCGGAAGAAATTGCAGCCATAGCTCAGGAGTTTGAAATGGCGTCATGTTGGAGCAGTGTTTAAGTTATTCACAGTCAGAGCAGAAGAAGGAAAAGATGTGCAGTATTTAAAGTGGGACTTTTACCACCTGTGTAACTGTGTGCCTCGCGTTTCCTTTAGGTCACTGTTAACAGGTGAGCCGACAGGACAGGAAACACTGGAAGGAAACAACCTTTTATGTGGTTCAAGAGAAAAAAAATGTAGCAAAAGGGTTTGAAAGAAATTTAGTGATTGTTGATGAGTCTTGACAATTTATGGCGGGTCGTGAACAGAGGTGGAAGGTAACTGAGGACACGTACCTTATTTCTACAAACATATTTCGTGTATCTTAACTTTACTTGAGCAGTTTTATTACCTACAGTATCTACAGTGGTGTGTGTAGTATTTGAAGTGGGAATTTTACCACCTGCTGACTATTATGCATAACTGTGTACCTTGCCTTTCCTTCATGACACACCTAATAATGTACCAGGTGTTTGAAATCAGAAGTGGATCTGGTTTCAGACAGTGAAGAAAACAGCATGTCTACCTTCAGGAAGCAAAGAAGGAGAGAGAGAGAGCGAGAGAGAGGGGGGGTTACTATAAAGACTACTGTTAGTGAATACAAGCCCTGTACATTTGATACTTTTACTCAAGTACACAAGTAAATCAAGGACTTCTACTTTCACTTGAGTAAAATTTTCAACAGGGAAACTCTACTTTTACTCACAAAACCTCAGCCTCCATCTCTATGTAAAGTTTTAGTTTCACATTGGTTTTTGATGACATTCAATACTGTACTGTACATATCATAGTACAGGGATGCAGTGTATAAGGTCAAACCGGGCAGCATATAGAGCCAGGGGCCAAAAGTTTTGAGAATTACACAAATATTAATCTTCACAAAATCTTCTGCTGCTTTAGTGTTTTTAGATTTTTTTTTGTCAGATGTTACTCTGGTATACCGAAGTATAATTACAAGCATTTCATAAGTGTCAAAGACTTTTATTAACAATTACATTAAATTTATGCAAAGAGTCATTATTGGCAGTGTTGATCCTTCTTTTTCAAGACCCTTGTAATTGTCCCTGGCATGCTGGCAATCAACTTCTGGAGCACATCCTGACTGATGGCGCAGCCCATTCTTGTATAACCAATGCTTGGAGTTTGTTTGTCCCCGACGCCACTTGAGGATTGACCACAAAGTTCTCAATGGGATTAAGGTCTGGGGAGTTTCCTGGCCACAGACCCAAAATGTCAACATTTTGTTCCCTGGGCCACTTAGTTTTCACTTTAGCTTTATGGTGAGGAGCTCCATCATCCCGGAAAAGGCATTGTTCATCACCAAACTGTTCTTGGATGATTGGGAGAAGTTATTCTCAGAGGATGTTTTTGTTCTGTTGTTTTTATGACACAGGACTGACGGTAGCGCTCCAAACATTTGGAAAGCGGATTCATCAGAGAAAATGACTTTACCCCAGTCCTGCGCAGTCCAGAATACTGTATCAGTTTGTCCCTAACGTTTTTCCTGGAGAGAAGTGGCTCCTTTGCTGCCCTTCTTCCATCAGTCCTGTGTCGTGCCATGAATAAAGAACAGTACAAAAACATCCTGCATTTTGATTCATACATATTTTCTCACACACTTCGTAGTCATTCCTATAATTTTCTTTTGATTCTGTAAAGCTGCTAACACTGACCATCGTTAAATTGCTACTGTATACAAATAAAGTTGATTTGGATAACCAGGAAAAAACTTCCCACACAAATAAACATGTGTATCTCATGCGTCTTGTACACAAAACTCCCATGCATCTCCTGAGTGTTGTAGTGATTGTGCGAAGATTCTAAAAGAAGAAATGGTGTTTGTCTCATTTTGCTGTCAAACTGTTTATTTGGGGTCAACATTAGCTGGCAGTTTCTTGGAACCAGTATGTATGGCATGTTGTTTATTATTACATTTAAACAAATAACGTATGGTTTGCTAACTTGCTGCAGTATAAAAGGAATAAAACACTTCAGTTGCGTTACAGTATCTCGTCATTCTCACACCCCTGACGATGACATGAACACCTTGACGCCTTGAACTCTGAAGCTATAACTGCACAACTGGAGCGTTATATTTTTTTACTTAATGCGTACTATTAATTAAACTCCAATTTAAAAGTCTCCGGAAGAGATAACCGTTCTGTGGTCTCACACTCAGGCATGCTGCAGATTTTTCACGATCCACTCCTACAGAGAGAAAGGGGCGGACTAATTAATTAGCCTCGTATCACGACAACGATGAGGAAAGAAACAGTGCAGATGAAAGATGAGCAGCATCCGCCTCTGTGTTCTCGAGCTCAGTCTCATAGCGCTTTAACATATGCTCTAAACAGAAGCAGGGCATGCTGGGACATGGCGTGGCGAGCTGTCAGCCTGCATGCGTAATAATGTACTTTTGATGCTTTGTTTTGCCGGCTGCCCGGATGTTAATTCATCAAAGCAGATAGAACAGGATTTTAATTAAGCTTTTCATTTCACATTGCAGAGCTTTTTTTCCTGGACATCTGTTTTTCTTGATCGGGTGTGTAGGCGAGAAGCGGGGATGTCACTGAGCCACCGGTTACGTGTCGAACAGCAACACTGGAGTGTGTTTTAGGAGATGTGTTGCTACAGGTTGACATGTGATGATCATGTTCATGTGCTTCCTGATCTACACAAATAATTAGCAAACTAAAACAGCATGTCGGGGTTAATGAGGAATAAAACGTGATTGTGAAAGTCTGTTATTCCTCGTATACCAGAGCAGAACGGCAACAGTTACAGTGTTTTATATATTAAATAATATTTTTTAAAATTCATTTATAGTTGTTTAAAGTTATGGATATTCCACAAGAAATGTTGTTCCCAGTTATAGAACCGGAAATTATGTCTAAACCAATCTAGCATTTACTTTACAGAGGAAATGAAACTTAAATAAAAAAAATATTTGCTTAAAATCGATAGATCCAGTATGAGTCTGAGGCAAGCCATGCATTCTAAAAAATCAAAAATCGTTAAGTTAATTAACTATTATAAATAAATAAATAAATAAATAATAATAATAACTAAAGGTCCAATATTTTTCTATTTCTCTAACAAGTGTCAGCTCTCCCAAAGTGTGTGTTAACTCCCCAGCTTGTGTTAATTCCCTGCACTTTATCCTCTTCCAAACATGCTCCAGTGAACTACAGAGATGAGTACCACACCAGGGGAGGAGCTCTTCTTATATGAGGTCACAGTAGGGAAAAAAATATCTGATTATCTTCTTTAAGGTCCAGCTAATACAGATATGGAAAAAGGACAAAAAGCAGCAATTCTCTCTCTCTCTCTCTCTCTCTCTCTCTCTCTCTCTCTCTCTCACTCACTCACACACACACACACACATATGAATTTCTCCCCATGACTACATGGTGAGTTTTGTACAATAATGTGCCTTTTAAAGAAAATTCCAAATTTGCTCTCAAAAGTAACACGGAAATACTCAGCAGCTCAAGTAATCTACATGATATGATTTAAGATAAAATGTTTATTTAATGTTTTAAATAAAAACCATCATTTTAAAGCTGTGAAATCTGATAGCTTTTATAATCCACCAAATGAATCAGCATGAATGCAAATCATTGTAAAGGTGATGGAGGTCTGGTGCGGTGATGAGGGTCGTTCTTTACCTGCCTCATCTCCTTGTAGTTGTGGTGTCTGAAGTCCAGCTTGTCTGTGGTGGTGATTTCGTTGCGGCGGTGGTAATAATTATTAGGATCTGAAACATACAGGCATGAGGATTTGATCCAAAGGCACAACAACAACCTTCTGTTATTTAACACTTTAAATCAAGAGATATAAACTTACTTCTCAACCTTAACACTAGAACTTTTGGAACTACTGTAGTATTTTACTAGTATTTTCTCCAAAAATATGTTTTTCTTTTATAAAATTTTGTATTACTTTTATTTTGAATTCTTCTTCCTTGGCTTTATCATCCCTTTAAAGGTAGGAAATCAAGTTTTGGTCTGGAGCAGGAACTTTGCTTTATCACATCACCTTATTCCTGATTATATTCCCATAACATTAACATAGTGTTTATTCCTATAGTGTAACAAACCTATAGCTAATTAAACAGACATTAAACAGGCTGCATTTAAACATGCCTACTAATGTTAACCCTACATGTTCC
This sequence comes from Leiocassis micropogon, assembly GCA_028565275.1. Taxonomy (NCBI): domain Eukaryota; kingdom Metazoa; phylum Chordata; class Actinopteri; order Siluriformes; family Bagridae; genus Leiocassis; species Leiocassis micropogon. The sequence continues at coordinate 2,391,628 of JAOVVA010000054.1, read as the reverse complement.
TCAGATGTCGTTTGTATAGTTTTTGGTTCTAGATTTCTAACAGATTTCTACATTACAACACTGCTTCGTCTTCTCCACTGTAAGAACCCCAGGGTTTTTGTGTTACCTGGTAAGGGGCATCCCAGTACCTCCACCCTCATACAGATGCTGCCGTGGTTGTACCAGGAGCGCGGGTTGATCCGGATGTAGCGCGCTACCACAGGCCTGGGGAATTTGTTCAGCACCGGGATCTCCTTCTCCTTATTGCCAATGAACAGCTACTGAGGCAAGCACAGGTCATGACGAATAAAAAATCAACTTAAATTCATCATCCTCAGGGACAAAATATGTTGAAGAGTAACATTTGTATTTAAAAGAATTATGTAAAAATAATAGCTTTGTTTTAGTTGCTTTAGGAACCATTTGCGAGTCAGTTTTAGAGTCCACTACGAGGCACAGATTCAGAAAGAGTCTGACTCAAGCTATACATCCATTATACAGTACGTCTGAGTCAAATCATACTGTATGTCCATTGAGTCTGGTTATAGAGTTATAGGTCCACTTTGAGTTTAAATTAAGTCCAGAGTCCATTATGACTCTGAGTCATTTCATATTTGCTCCATGAGTCTGAGTCAACTGCAGGGTCCACTTTGAGTCTGTGTCATGGCATAGATCCAGTATGAGTCTGAGGCAAGCCATGAATTCTGAGTCTGAGTCAAGGCACGGGTCCACTATGAGTCAGCAGGAATTAAATATCTACTATGAGTCTGAGTTCATTCTGAAGTCAATTATAAGATTAAGTCTCAAGTGCTCAGGGTGAGTTAATCACAGGTCCACCCTGAGACTGACTCAAATCACATGTTAACTGCCTTGCATTCATATCAAATGTGCACTGTGGGTCTAAGTCAATTTCAGAGACCACTATGAGTCAAGACACAGATCAAGTACTGTATAAGTTGAGTCACATGTATACTATGAGCCTAAGTTAGTTCCAGAGTCTCCTTTGGGTCTGAATCATTTTAAGACATTTTGAGTTGGGACATACAGTGGTGTGAAAAACTATTTGCCCCTTCCTGATTTCTTATTCTTTTGCATGTTTGTCACACAAAATGTTTCTG
>JAOVVA010000054.1:2376193-2387063 GCA_028565275.1 Leiocassis micropogon | reverse complement strand
TTTAGGGTTGTGACTCTTCATTAGTCTTAGACTTCAGTGTTGTGACTCTTTATTAGTCCCAGTCTTTAGGGTTGTGACTCCTCATTAGTCTCATTCTTTAGGGTTGTGACTCTTCATTAGTCTTAGACTTCAGTGTTGTGACTCTTTATTAGTCCCAGTCTTTAGGGTTGTGATTCTTCATTAGTCTAAGCCTTTAGTGTTGTGACTCTTCATGAGTCCCAGTCTTTAGTGTTGTGGCTCTTCATCAGTCCCAGTCTTTAGTGTTGTGGCTCTTCATCAGTTCCAGTCTTTAGGGTTGTGACTCTTCATTAGTCCCAGTTTTAGTTCTGGGTTTAGTGATTACTTTCAGTCTTAAGCGTTGTGACTGTTTATAATTTTATACGGTTGACTTTACAGTCTTTACAGTTGACTGTTCATTAAATTCAATCTTTAGATGTGATTATTAGTTTCAGTCTTCAGCGCTCTGATTCCTGTTTAGTCCAAGTTTTTAGTGTCCTTGTTTTTGCTCAGTTCCGGTAATGATCATTGCATTTTAAAACATCCTATTTCATATATGAGTTTATAAAAACACTTTGCTGATCCTCAGTGTTTGCCAGTCAGATTGATTCAGTCTCAGAAGCTACAGCCTTCCATCATAACTATTGTGTGTACACTCTGTGTTTCATTTATTAAATTGCAGCAGAAACATAATCGTGGAAATTTAATTCCTAAAGATGAATTATTTCATCAGTAATGGTCACGTAATAGGAGTTTTTGCTGCACGTCTGCATTACAGGTTATTACTACACACATCTTTCCCAAGCCCCGCTTCCTACACACACACAGAAAACAGTTTCTTTCTCTCCAGTTACACGGTTAATGCGTTAGATTTTCAATTTAGCTCCACGTTTTATCGGCGGCTTCGTCCATTCAGAGATTCTCGGCTCTTCAGCTATTCCTCCGCTTCCCACAGAGAGCAAAACCATTTCTTATGTGAGCGGTTTACAATGTAAAATAATGTATCTGGCGCAGCAGGCTGTCTGCAAAATGACCTTTTTTATTCCCCGCAGCAGCACGGCAGGCCTAATGACGGTGATGTACACCTACCAATTGTTGCACCCGGCCGAGGAACTCAATTTTCTAATTTGGCGAAGGCAAAGATTAGAGGAAACAGGGCAATTTACCGCCGTCTGGAGCGAGTCGATTCTCTTCCCTTCCCAGGCTTAGGAGGGTAATTACGCCTAAAATAAATGCCATTTCATATTAAGCTGAAGCCACGACAAAACGAGAAAGACAGAGTCATTACTAGTAATCAGGGGAATTAGTAACATCATTTAACCAAACACACAAATAATTTCCAGGATATTGAAGAAGCGGCCTGCTCTTCAGCAGCAGCCATTAGATAGAAGCGCAGCTCTTTAATTTAATAATTACAGTCTTTATCTGCTCTCACTGCACACTGAGAAATGGATGTGTGTGTGTAGTGAGAAGGAGGGGTGGGGGTTGTACGGGAAAAACACTTAGGATGACGTTAGGAGAAGAAAGAAAGAGGGAAAGGAAAAGAAAAGAATGAACCTGTTGGCCAGACTTGTATCCCCTTTTTTTTAAAAGCTGAGTTTTTTGTTCTTTATCTAAATATACTTAAGGGTAGCGTGTAACAAAATATGTTTTTTATGTTGTTGGATGGCGATCACTGCAGAGAAGGATCATGTAACAGAAACAGAAAATATACAGATCTAGATTTTTATGAAAAAAATCTATTTGCATTTAAGAGGTGAATTGAAATGTTGATATTTAACACACTAGACAATTAGACAATTAAATATTGTCACTGAAATAGAAGAATAAAACGGATATGTGGAATGATTTCTAGCAGCTGCTGCATTTATTAATATATTTATTTCAAATTTTTTTTAAGCGTACGTTTTCTCAAAATAGACGCCTGGAGTAATTATTGCAGGAAGTCAGTAAAATTCCTGAAAACAAAATGATACTCGTGTGTGTTTCATCACTAAAAGTGTGCGATAAGACACAACTCACTTCAGTTATTTGCCTGTTGATTGATACTTTTTTTAAAAAAAAGTGAAAAAAAAAAAAAACAGCAGATAAATTTGCATGAAGGCTGTGTTTAACCAATCAGCAATGTTTAATACATCAAGCTCCGCCCACAATAGTTCCAGATATGCACAAGGTGTTTTTAAAAGGGTTCAGGTTTGGAGCTGACGTGACAGAGAAAGTCTCTGTTGTAGAGTTCTATATCGCATTTATCCAGAGAGAAAACCAAAGATCTTTTGAGGTTATTGATCTGAGTTATAATGAAGGGATAGTTCATGTTTTTTGAAGTCAAAGCCAAACTTCAGGTCCACATGAGTACATTACCATAGGTCATCATAAACTGTCCTGCTCTGCACACCGAGTGTAAAGTTTGTTCCCCAGAACACGAGTACAATGTAAGTAATTGGGGCCAAATTCCACAACCCTCGTTCCATATAAAAATGCATTCCAAAGTTCAGCTGAGACTCATATGGAGCTTCTGCTGTCACACTGAGTGAAATCAATTGGTGTCTTTCAAAGTTATGATGCATTTAGGACAAATGTAACTTTTAGTACATATTTTCTTTTCTTGGAAATAGCTGTACAACTAGTTTCAGGACAAGAAAAGACTTATGCACCTCAATTTTGATTTAAGGAAAAAACTTGGGGGAAAAAAACTGTTCCTTTTAAAACCTCTTAAGACTGAACAAAAATAGTTTTGTTAATTTCACATGTATTTTTAATTTTTCCTATATATTTGGATTTAGTAGGACCTGATAAGTAAAAATTCTAAGCATTGTCTTTCAACAGGAAACTAACTGTGACACCCTCTTGTGTTTCTACTAATTAGTGTATTGTGCTTTTCGTACCATTAGATGATGCTATAAAGTGTCTACTAATGAGGACAACAGGTCCAAGTTGGACAGAATGAAGTATAAAAGCTGCAGTGAACACAAAATGTAATGTCTCCACATGAGGACGCAGGGACAGAGGAGATTAAAGCAGGACTTTAAGAGACGAGTGACTTTTTAACAACAAAAAAATGCAATTTTTTGCTAACTCTTTGTTGGGGGAAAAAAAGGTTAGTTCAAAATCCATCTTACCAGCGAATTAACACAAATTAAGAAATTTCCTAATCATTGGGATCTTAAATTGGGATCTTATCTGCTTAAATGCTTTTGAATCAGCATCAGAGTACAATTTAAGTTTTCCGACATCTTCAGAACAGAGTTTATTGTGTTTTTTCAGAAACATAACAAGCTACGTCTTTTGTTCAGGCAACTTCAAGAAAGAGACTAAATAAAGGGCTGGTGAGGAAACAGGCGTTTATAGCTGCTATAACATACATAAGAACAGGAACTAACATTTTGTGGACATTCCATAAGGTGAAATCTTACTATAAAAATACATGAGTCATGTTTAACTTGTAATTATTGGCAAATCGCTGTGGTGTAAGAGGAATAAAACACGATGGATGTTTTGTTATAGGAATCAAGTCTGGGATGGATTAGTTTACTATTATAACACACACACATACACACTGTTCTATTTCTTACTTATTTGCCTCATATTCAGGAATGTTATGTTCCTTAGAATAAAATATCACATGTACTTCTTACTGGATTTTTTTTCTTTCCGACTTAAATTTACTCTGTTTTGGTTTTTGGCAGAGAATTTAGGAGAATTTTATGTTTTCATTAGAAGACACTTCTAACATCAAACACAGTCATTAAGACAACCAGCGGTCATAATAAATACACACCTTCCTTCTGATTTTATTTCTATTAAAACCGTTCTTTGTGTTCTGACTGACGGCAGAGGCGCGCGGTTCCTCCTCTAACGTTTCCTGCAGGCGCTTCAGCTTGCTAATGAAATGCTCCCGCTACATCGTTAGCATTAGAGCTCCAGGCCGTGCGCCTGCTGTGCTCTGATATAAAGCAGGAGACTTAAACTGGTCTTTCTGAGCCAAATGAACTGCAATCTGCATCGGCGAGACGGGCAGGGAAACTCGGTTAGGAATTCTGGGTAATCAGGTTTAAGACTGAAACAGGTCCGAGGAGTTGCCCGTCTTTATGAATGTCGATTGTTTCGAAACTGAAGCGTCTGAGTCTCTTCCGCTGGTCCACCATTAACTCCTCATACACTGCTCACAGCAAAAATTTATTTTTGACAGATTTTTATTGTTCATAGTCTTCATCGAACAGGCATCCATTCTCATTATGTTGTGTCCAGTGATTGAATAAGCTCTCAGTGTATGATAAATGCTGCAGCTATAATAGTGAACAAAATCGTTGGACTTTATGATCTCCTCCACTTCTTATTATTCACGGGTGTTTATTTTATTTTAGAACTGGTTTAGTGAAGAAGACTGATGTGAAATCTACTACACACTGTATACACGGCCTGATGTAGTGCTGCTGCTGTACAAGGACAGAAAATAATACAGTTCTTTCATACAGTTAAACTTTAACCTTGAAGCTAAAAAAAGATTTTTTTTTAAGACAAGATGATGATGAACTCCTGCAATAAACGAGTACAGAAGAGCGACAGACTTCCTTCTGTGAGCGTCTGTCAATCATCAGCGATATGGAGAGATAAAAATCTGACCAAAGCTGCACGTGTCTACTGTCAATGCTGCCATTTATATTTTTTCTACTTCCAGCGCACGGGTTCTCGAAGGTTCAGATTTACATCCAGTCCCTATACGTGGTGTTTTATTTTCAGGGGATTACCTGTGGCAGTTTGCACATGACTTAAGTCTGATATAAACTATAAAGAGTATTTCTTTTAGATAGATTGATACTTTATTGATACCAAAGGAAATTCCAGAATGTTGCTTTACATGTTTTATTTTTCACTATTTTATATTTAAAACACACCTTTGGACAATCTGTTGACCTGGGGTTCCAGGAAGACATAAGAACAGGTCTCATACTACACTGGACCACTGCACTCTACACACACACACCATTATTATATTACATCACATACACTTACTGAATTACTATACATACATATACAGTCATGTCCATAAACTTTGAAACGAAGATAAGTTTATGGGTCCTCTCTATACCACCACTGAATTTGTAATGAAACACTAAAGATGTGAATCCAAAACTTTCAAATTCAAAACATTTTAATTTAAGAGGTCTGACAAAAGTGTGGCATTAACCATTCAGGAATTACATCCATTTTCAGACACACCCCCATTCTGGGGGGCTCATAAGTAATGGAACAGACCAACATAATTACAGACATTAGAGTTGCCTTTAATACTTTGAACATCCTTTGCAGTCACTGACTACATGAAGTCTGGAACCCACAGATGCGACCAAATGCTGAGTTTCCACCTTCGAGATGATTTGCCAGGCCTGTACTGTAGCTGCCTTCAGCTGCTGCTTGTTTGAGGGTCTTTCTGCCTTCAGTCTTGTCTTCAGTAAGAGAAACACACGCTCTGTTGGGTTGAGATCAGGTGACTGACTTGACCAGTGAAGAATATCCCACTTCTTCATTATAGGGTTTAATATGTTGGCCACCCCCACTTTGCAGCTATAACAGCTTCAATCTTCTGGGAAGGCCACAAGGTTTATGAGTGTGTTTACGGGAATTTTATTTTTTACCAGAAGTGCATTTGTGAGGTCAGACACTGATGTTGGACGAGAAGGCCTGGCTCGACAGACAAGTACCGTTCTCCTAGCAACTGCCGAACCCAGACTCGTCCATCGGACTGACAGAGAAGCGTGATTCGTCATTCCAGAGAACACGTCTCCGCTGTTGACTGTGGAATATTTGGTAGAGAGGAAATTTCACAGCTGGACTTATTGCACAGGTGACACCCCATCACTCTACCACACTGGAATTCACAGAGCCAATGAGAGCCACACATTCTTTCACGAATGTTTATAGAAGCAGTCTGCATGTTTAGGTGCTTGATTTTACACACCTGATTGGAACAACTGAATTCAATTATTTGGTTGGGTGATTGAATACTTTTGGCAATACAGTATGTATAATATAGTATACATACACACATCAGACCCGTGGAAAACAATGGTCATATACACTTCAGAATTCATCTTGCTCCTTTTATCAGCAGTCAAGTCATCAATAAACACCCATGACCCAGTTCTACTTGCACCAAAACACACTTATACCAGAACACTGCTTTCACCATGTTTGACAGATGATGTGGTGCTTTGGATCATAAGCTGTTCCTTTCTTTCTCCATACTTCTCTCTTCCCCCTTTGGCACAAGTTAATTTTGGTTTCATCAGTTCAAAGAAAAAGCATCTGTATTTACTTCATAAAGCCAAATAACTCCTAATTAAGATTGTTTCAGACTGTCGTATTGGCCACTCCCAATGTTTTTGGTTTATTTAGTTTTTTCAGCCCAATGATGGCCTCCATGTTGAGAGTCAGAGTAAACAACTACCAAATGCAAATGTAACTCAGAACCACCTCCAGGCCTTTTTAATTATTCCTGGAATTAAAATAAAAATTATTATTTTTAATTAATCACCTGGCATTGCAATTAGCCCCCAAAATGTGCATGTGTGTTTATGTATGAAATGACACCTAAAATCTTTCATAAAAGCAGGTTTTATTTAGTTAAACATGAATATTTACTTGGCTGGATGTATCTGGTAATGGAAGAACATATGACATTACACATTGTGGACAAACAAATTTTAAACGAAAATTAACTATCTTGTTACTAACAAAGATGAGAAGAGGAGAAAGTGTAGAAAAGGTACAGAAACATAGAAAAACAAACACATATGAACAACTGGATACCAGCAGATCATCATCGTCATTGTCAGGGTTACACTTCAGGAGCGCTCGATCCTGAACACACACCTGAACACAGCCTCAGGTCGACCTGCCAATGAAACCAACGGTCTTATTATTATAGGTACAAAATCACAATGTAGTCTTTACTAAAGCCTTTAAACCTGCAGGGACAGCCGTCGCCTCATATCTCTCCTGCACAAGCTTTAGCGCTCCAGATCATCAGCACCATCATCATCTCCCAGATCCAAACACCAAATTACACCACAGTTCTGATCAGGTTCACCGCTGTCTATTTAATTACTCTTTATATCCTTATGCAAAGTACATCCCGGCACCTTTCTCCAAGAGTTCTCCAACTTCCACAGTTTCTCTAGCCTCTACTACAGGGCTTCTCAAAGTCCAGACTCTGATCTGAATCCGGAACCGGCCCACACCTCAAATTAGGAATGCAGTAATACAATGTAATGAAGTGTATGTTTTCCGACTTTGAAATAAAAACATGGTATACATAATATATTGTTTTGTAGTTTATCTGGAGATTATTAGAGCAACCGTGACCTGAGATTAGAGTTAGCCCTACCTGACTTAGCTGAAAGCTAACAGGCTTTCACTTCCTGCCCTGCGGGGAGACTTGGCGCCTTATCAGTGTATATTACATCCCCTATACGGCGAGAATGTACACTGATACATACAGGACGTCCCCTATGCAGTGTCAGCTGATTGAAGTCAGTCTGTGACATTTCAACCACTAGGTCATTTTTGACGCTCACATCATCTTTGTGCTTCTTTGTGGATTGTGTTACTTTAAAAAAAATAAAATAAGTCAAAAAAGATTTCTCTTGTAAGTAAAATTTATTCTAAAATGTGTGTAAACTTTATATTAATAAAAAAATGGAGCTGTTTAGCTTCACAAGCAATGATTTGCAGGCAAACAGTGCCATTTATTTATTTATTTTTATTTGGAACAAAAGCAATTTTAATAAAAGTCATTTGCTTATCACCGACAGGTCCGGACCTTTGATCATGAAGAGAAATCAGATCCGGACCTTTGATGTCTATACTTAGGAGTTTTTCTAGTATCTTTTTTTTCCTTGACCCTATACAAGTGATCCCAAAGTACCATTTTCTTCTAGTTAATATGCAAAAGTCCTCAAAGCACCTATTTTTCTAGGTTCCAGACAAATCAGTATTAAAGGACTATTTTTTTTTTCCAGTCTCTATTCATCAATTCTAACTAGAATTACTAATAATAAGTAAGTTTTCGAAAGTATCAATTATGTTCTAGGCTCTACACATGCGCTGTCAAAGTACCATTTTTTCCCTTTAGTCCCTCTGCAAAGGAAAGACTACTCCTAACACATTTTATTTAACTTATTTAAGGGTTATTCTAGTACCATTTATATCTGGTCCATCAATATCCAAGAGAAAATCCAAGAGAGACAGAAAAAAAAACAACTCTGCTCTAAACTATTCACACACTGACAGGCGGAAGAGAGTGTGGTAGAAGTTAATTATTTTTATTTAGTTTATAAGTTAACTTATTTATTAAGTTTATTTAGAACTGTAACAAAATATATATTTTTTTAAAATACTTACATTTAATCGGGAAATTTATATTATAAATTGTGATACTTCTATAATGAGAATACAAATTGAATCGTCATCTGTGTATCGTGATAATTTGGTATCAGCAGGTCCCTTATGATTCCCATCCCTATGAACTAGGGTTCCCAAACTATCACATGTATTCCAATCTCTACACAGGTTCTCAATGGACCAGTTTGTGCTTCTAATTCCTATCCAAGGGAAAGACTAGTCTCAAGGTCCACGTTAATTTCTAGTCCTTTTTCAGACGTTATTAAAGTACCATTTTGTAAGCACATATCTCAGAGTTCTTTAAGTACCAAGTTTTCTGTCATTAGCCAAGACAGAATTCTTCTATTACCAGTTTCTCCACCCTTCTCCATCAAAGTACCAAAAATATTTTCTAGCCCTTTTTCAATAATATTTCAATAATTATTTTTCAATAACTCTTTAATAAGACTACTCTAGACTACTCTAGTGTTCTCAAAAAAAAACAAAAAAAAAAAGTACCAAAGATTTATTTCTAAGTCCATATCCAAGCATCCAATAAGTACTGTTTGGTCTCGTCACTATGCAAGATTTAGTTTTAGCACCCGTTTTTTTCTAAACTCTCGCTCACTAGGTCATAACATTTTAAATCGTTACACATACAAAGAAAAGTTCCCAAAGTACCAAAAATATTTTTCTGATCTCTATGTAATAGTTCTAGTCCCATAATTTTTGCAGTTTGTGTGTTTTTGTGTGTGTGTGTGTGTGTGTGTGTGTGTGTGTGTGTGTGTGTGTGCGAGCTTACTTGGGCTTGGTCTCTGCGTCAGTGACCTGGCGGATGTACACGGCGTCCGGCGGGTGCGAGATGTCGCCCTGCTCGTGCATGTATGACGAGGCGATGGCGAGCAGAGAGCCGTCACCGCTGAAGGCCAGGGAGGCGATGCTGGTCGGGTAACGGTGGAACTGACACAGACGCTTCTTATTGAACGGATCCCAGATGTTCACGAAGCCGTCCGAACCACCTGCGGAGACGATGAGTCAAGGTCACTTACATGCTCGATCACCTGTGTGTGTGTACGCACTGAGTGCTAGATGTAAGTGTGTGTGGGACCTGTGGCGAAGGTGTTGTGGATGCTGTGGAAGGAGATGGCGTTAACGGGGTACACTTGCTCGGTGGTGTTCTCCTTCAGACGGTGGCATTTAAAGGCGTATTTCTTCTTCTGCACCTCCAGACTCGGGTCCAGGTACTCCACGGCTACTCGGCCTTCGATCGAGCTTAGCACGTAGCCCTGCAACACACACACACACACACACACACACACACACAAACGTCACTCTTTAGACAGTGATTATGAAGTTCGATTATATACACACACTTACTAATCTAAAAAATAAAGAGCACTGTCTAATTCAGTTAAATAATAAAATACTTTTGTTTACTCCTCGATTATAATTTTGTCCAAACTTTGTGTTCTTTGCTTAAGCGTCCCAGTCTCTACATTCCTTTTACATTTAATAATCGGTATTTGTATTGCTTTATTACATGCGGTGAAAACTCAGGTTAATTAATTGTTTTTCATTTATTTTCTTCAGCATTTGGTGAGTATGAAGCACGGATTAGTAAACTAATGAACTAATGAAGTGTAAGGAGTGTGGGCTACATCTATACGAGATAACCTGACCTGAATTATATTAAAACGAGCAACAAACGCACCTTACATAACCATCTACATACTGTACACTGCCTGGCCAAAGTCTCTCACTCTAAGAGGTCCTTCAATCACCTTTAGTTCTGATTACAGTTAGGGCTGTCGATCTTAACGCATGTGATTTATCTAGAAATTTTAACGTGTTACTAAGTTCTTTACGTAAATTAATCATATGACTAAGTTTGACCCTAATGGCTTCCCATAATTGCAGTGCGGTTACCCTGCTGTGTGGGATAATGCCACGTTTAACACGAATTATAAGATGAACTGAGGAAACATCACCAGATGTGCTGAACGGCAGGTTATATTACAAAAAGCTTCTAGATGGAAGTTTGGATTGAGTTGTGTGCTCCAAGTGACCTTCAAGGGGAAGCTTTTTTTTTTTTTTTTTAAACAAAATACATTAAAAGTAAGACATGGGTATGGTGGACCAGTTAACTAAGGCTCTAGGGTGTAGATCTGAGGATCAGGGTTCGAGCCCCACCATCAGTGGGTTGCCACACCCCATACTACACATTCGAAAGATTTTAATTTAACAGTGTTAAATGTTAATGTTTCAGATATTACAAAACCACACAATATGTTTCCTCTAGTCAGTTTGTCATGGTTTTCTTCTCTCTAACATTGCATGTTTATAAATACAAGTAAATCTAAGTATAAAATTGTGATTAATCATGATAAATCACAGACTATGATTAACTAGATTAAAATTACAGTGGTGTGAAAAACTATTTGCCCCCTTCCTGATTTCTTATTCTTTTGCATGTTTGTCACACTTAAATGTT
>JAOVVA010000054.1:2359698-2376093 GCA_028565275.1 Leiocassis micropogon | reverse complement strand
TTTTGTGTGACAAACATGCAAAAGAATAAGAAATCAGGAAGGGGGCAAATAGTTTTTCACACCACTGTATATAAATAATGTTGCTGAGCTTTTTGCCTGACCTTTTCCTGATGCGTGTAACCTCCACAGTGTAATGCTGCTCCTCCTTACTAATCTGTGCAGCTGTTATTAAAGACATGTGATTTCCCACCTCCCGGCTCCTGACCTGTTTGTTTGGAAACGCGCGTATGCAGCGTGTCTGATACTTCAGACTGGACTCTCGTCTCTGCTGGACGTATCCCATGTTCCTCAGGTCCCACACCAGCACTCTGCGTCCTGCCGTACCCACGATCAGACGGTCCCCGGCCACAGACAGCGTGTACACCTGAAACAGACGTCACGGTGAGCGGGCTCTCAAAAAAAAGCACGGGAGGTTCTGATCCGAGAGCGCGCGGTACCTTGTCGGGCTGGGTGAAAGTGCCGGCGTTGCACGGGGTACGGGGATCCCACAGCCTTACGCTCATGTCCCAGCTACCTGTTACCATGACGTTGACCTCTGGGCAGTACTCCACGCAGCGTATGGGAGCGTCGTGTGTTCCGACGATTGTGTCTACAGAGCGGGAAAAACGCAGCCAGTTACACAAACGCGCACCGTGGCATAGTCTTCGCTGGCTAGGTCTTTAAAAAGCTGGCTGGGTTTGTCAGCCAAACTGTGAAGCTAGCAAACAAAAATGGAGGGCATGGCAACAACATTACTATGACAACTACTACTAGTGACCAGCATGAAAAAATAACCAGTTTAAACCCAAAATAAATCTATACACCATCACTCACAAATGTTGTCCAGTGGTGTTAGGGGCAGCGACATTTAGTTGTCATGACAACAATGTGACATCGCTCTCTTCTTTAATCTGATTAAAAGATGCGGTCCCTTTGAGGAACCGTTTATAAAAGCTATGGCTAAACACCTCTACATCTCAGGGTTCTTCATGACTTGAGCGTTACAGATGCAACCCTTTGCAAATGCAATCATTTAAACCGTTTATTTGTGATAAAAACCGACTTGATAACATTTACTCCGTTTTAAAATGACATTCAAATCTACATTAATAATAATAATAATAATAATATACCTTGGTCTGTATTCAAGTCGTGCATTTTGAGCTGACTGTCGAGTCCACCGCTCCACGCGTGAGTCGGATCCTGAAACGAGACGCATCGGGTTATAGCGCAAGTGTGTGTGTGTGGTTTTTTTTCCCCTATATTGTACTGATCACATGAGAAAACACGGTTTCTTACGTAAAAAGCACAGTCGAGGACCGGGGCCAGATGCTGGTACTTCATCCTCATTGAATTTCCACCAACATCATAGAGACGCACGGTGGAGTCCCAGGATGAGACCAAGAGGAACTGAGAGCTATTGGGGCTGAACTTCACTGCCGAGATGCCGTCATCAGGTCCCTGGTTCAGCTTGAACTCATTCGAACCGGTCATCTAAAAACACAAGGACGACAGAATCATCATGAACATCAGGATATAGTCAGTCATTTTTATTCCCCTTTGAAATGGCTTGAGAGCTTTCACACGTCACACAAACAGGAAGTCAGTGTGATTGTTTTTTTTATTCACACGACACCGCTTCTGAATCCTTACAAAAAACCCAAGCTGAAAAACATTTACACATGGACGAGTTTCTAGCAAGAGACTTTGTGTAGGATTTCCCTCCACGTTTAACCAGAACAATGATGTGTGTTCTTAAAAGTGAGCGAGTCGAGGACAAGCGCCAGCAGCCGTCATACTGACAGAGAGACGCAGGAACATCTCCGGGAGAGACCTGGGGTGTCCGAGAGGCAAATATAAAAATATTAATGACACTAAAAACATACCGATGAGCAAAGTTTACTGGTAACAAGCCACCCTCCACCCCAGAGGGCGGAACATATCCATCCTAGAGAGCATTTAATTGGATGATCATAAGGCAAGTACAGAAGTCAAGAACATTATTAATTGTATTTCCAGAACTGACAAACTGTCCAGTTAAACTGTGATTAGATTTATAAAAGATTTTTTTTGCCTTAAATGTGTTCTTGTACCGATGTCCAAAACATTAAGAATATTAGAAAACACAAATTTATAATTTCAGAGCTACTTTTAATGAAACTGGCTTTCACTTTCTATTTTTTCACACTTCAATCCAACTTGTAAGTGATGAGTGTAATGTTAAAGGCAGATTAATTACTTATTTATGTAGACATAGTGACTTGTGTCTATAAATCAATGTGTACAAATCTAACACGAAGCTGTGAAACAGAGCATAAAATGAACGCAGCATCTATTAAAAACTCCACTAAAGCAAAAATCTTAGTCTTTTTAATAAAACAAGAGCTCCTCATGTGTATATAAAAGGTGTTCTGTATATAAACTGGTGTAATGTGAGGATAAATACCGTTACAGACGTTACAGGCTAGGCTAGTTAAAACAGCTACCGGTTAGCCGATTTAGCTTTGGACAACAAGCGGTAGTAGAGACCAGCTTATACAACTGATAGTCATTATCGTTTATGCTTCATTTTGAGATAAAAAAATAAATAAAAATTTTGATGTAGACGTTAACCTTAACCTTTAATCAGCATCTGCTTATAGATGCTAGCTAATCATGCTAGCATTAGCAGGCTAACCAAAAACAAACCGGAAACATAAAAAAATTGACTATATTTATATTTCAGAAATAAATTACTCACCCTGAAATCTTCAAAAAAAATGTTTTGGTCTTGTTAAGAGTTAATAACGCGGTATAACTCAGCTAAGCTAAGGCTACTTGAAGGCTTTGAATAGACGCTAGCCGCGTCGCTAACTGTACGTACTGCCCTGTCTCCTTCAGAGTCTCACGCGGCGAAAGCAAAGCCGCGTCCTGATTGGTCAAGTTGTAAGTTTGAATTTCGCGGCGACGCTTTGGATTGGTTACAGATATTCCACTTCCTATTTCGTCACAGGGTGCGTAGAGACCTGTAGCCGACTCGGAGATTGAGTGGGTATTACGGTAATTCACACACGTTAAATAATATAAACATGTTATAATAAAGAAATAAAATTGTAAATAAATAAATGCGCCGTTAATTAGTTCCAATTATTTCCATTAATTGTTTAAATAAACAAATGTAGCTAATAAACTAAAATAATATTAAAATATAGTATTATATACGTAAGATATGCACTAATTAATTATATTGTTAAACAAATTCATTAATTCATTGTTATGTTATAATCTCTCTCTCTCTCTCTCTCTCTCTCTATATATATATATATATATATATATATATACGTGTGTGTGTGCTCATATTTCTACTTTTATTTATTTATCTTTATATTTGCACTGACATCATTGACTTGCATCTCAGGCTTGCACCATTAACCTTTGCACTGCTTTCACATTCAGTGGCTATAACTCACTACACATCTAAATTATCCATAGTCTATCAACTAATATTCATCCTCACTTGGCAATGATTGATGATCTATAATTTGCTACCACGTGTATATTGTCTGTTATGTACTGTTCTTGCTACTGGATGTTGGGAATTTCCTTCAGGATCAATAGAGTATCTCTCTATATAGAAACCTCTGTAGTACTACTGTATATTTTTTTCCCCTTAAAAAGGGGGGATTCATGGTAAATTTAATAACAAATTAAACAGATTCTGACATGCAAAATAAAATACACTGAAATAAAAGAAAAAATCGAATAAAATAATAATATAGAGTGCGCACACTGACCTTGTGGACACACTTTATCTCGCTGTGTTTTTTGTTAATAAGAACACACACAAGAATACACAGTCCTGATAGCTCTTAAAGTAGATTTATTTACAGTTTAGTCGTGTTACAAATACAAACGAGCATTTAAAGCTGTGTTAGGCTTGCTGTATATAAGAAATAACAATAAGAGTAATAAAAGTGAGAATATAAGAAAGTGGCATGCAGTTTTAAAAATAAAGTTTATTATGTAATGATGAGCTTTGTCTTAAATCCCATAGCCCTAAAGGCTATAATCTGGAAGTGCTAATGTAGAAAGTGCTAATCTAAAAGATATACAGAAATACATTTAAGCACAGAACAATGAAAAAGTGTATAAAATGCAAAGAAACATCTTTACTGCATTACGCGTGTGTGTGTGTGTGTGTGTGTATGATTCAACACACAGCTGAGCTTGTCTAGAGAGAAAAATATGTAAAAAGAGGTGAAATATATTTATTCTAATAAAACAGAACATATTTAAGCTCATGAAAAAATCATTTCCTTGTTTATTCTAAGGACATTTGTCTTTTCTTTGTTTGAAAACGTCCTGGAGTCAAAAGAATACAGTTACTGAGGTCACCTTAAACTTCACTCTCACCAGTTTTTAGAGAATAAATCATTAATTTGAGAAGTTAGCTGGCAGCTAAACACAATATATAAAGTATATACAGTAAGCTGAGTGATGCTTGAGTTATACGATTGACTTGATATTTTAGTCTGACAAGAATGTTAGCCTAAATGTTATTTAATGAAGCTAAACTAAAACTGACTGGCTCTGTTTTAAATAGCATGTTTTGCTCGTGATTATGATTCCTCCACATTTAAACTGCGTTTACATCAATAGATCATTTAATCACATTTTAGTGGCTATATGCAGAATAAGCCAATTAGAATCATGCACTTCTGTTTAAAAGCTCCTAGGCAGATAGCTAAACTCTGAACACAGATAATCACAGAGGAAGTGCAGGAGGAGAAAAAGAAGCCGCTGTCATAAGACAAAATGTACTTTTATCTGGTTAAATTCCTTTCACTAGAATCTTGTTAGAATGATTATTAGTAGAACTGTAATGGAGATATTTTATTTTACAAAACCTTTGTAAGATGTCAGATGCGTTGATGCCTTAATAAATATTGTTAGATTTGTACAGAGCATACAGTGACTTTATTCTGTATATATTCCCTGACTCCCAAATATATTTTATTGTTACAACTGTTAGTGTATCATCTAGTAAAAGTTACACAAATGTACTACAATTTACAGAAGGCCAAGATTAGCTTTGGGGCGGGGCTAAAATATGAACCTTTTTTTTTGGCTTCATTTTTCCAAAATCAATCCAACTTCATTTGTTTTTGAACTACATCACCCTCATCTGATTGATGCTTCTTTGTTTCCCTGGAAAGGAATAGACATACATTATAACATATTTAAAGACACTAAAGTTGCTAGTTATTTGTCACATTTTTTTTTATTATTTAATATTGTCCATCATGGTTGCCTAGCAACCATGGCTCATAAGGTCTGTCTGCAGATCCTAGACCAGAGAAGGTGAGTCCATTAGTGATGGGAAGTTTGAATCATTTTAGTGACTCAGTTCTTTGAATCTCGTTCATCAAAATGAACGAATCTTTTTTGAATCATTTAGTTCATTTTGTTCTTTTGATCAGAAATAAAATAAAATGTTGCATTTTCAATAAACAGACCCCCAATACATCTACATACACAAATTTTGTCTATAGTTCCAGTAATGAAAATATTACAATGCAGCTAAGGACATATTATACTAAACAGAATGAGCTGCTCACCTCTCTTATCTTCTAGTCTGAGTCTTTCGATTTTTAAATCTATTGCACCACATAGCGTCTATGGGAGTCACGTGACAAAAGAACGAACGACTCGGAGTAGAAGAGTCACTGAGAACGAATCGCTCAATTCTGTTTCCTGTACATAACCTACGGAGGTTTTGCGATGCTTTGCGCATGCGCGCCCAGTAGAAAATGAACGAATCACTCTCCGAGACTACTCGTTCTTCTGAGTCACGTTAAAGATTCGTTAAAAAAAAACCGAATCGTTCATGAACGACCCATCACTAGGGTCCATGGCAAAAAAGTGAGAAGTTCTGACTGGTCTTTGATACCATAGATGGGAATGTGGGTGTGTCTTTGGATTGATATATTGAATTCTTTAAGTATTCATTTCCTGTACATTTATACATTTTTAGCAATTTTTTCACCAACTAACTACCATGAACTAACCTCATGACCTGAGAGAATGTCGTTTGGGTATTTATGAGATCAAAGACATGTCCCCTTTCCTCAGTACCTTTGGGACCTGACTCTAAGACGCTCCTGTCTGTCTCATAAAGACATGCCCATTTGTCTTCCATTCAAAAACTTTCAACTGTTCCACTCAAAGACACGCCCATCAAACCCACTTAAAGCCACACCCATTCATCCCACTCAAAGCCATGCCCACTGGTCTCTATCTGCAGACACACCCTATTCACGAAAGCATCCATTAATCTTCTGCCTCAACAGTCAATGTTACTGTAAAGACTGTACAGAGGAAACGCGGGAATATTACTTCCGGGATAATACATGGGAAAAGCCGCAGATCTCGGCATTGGAACACCGAATCCAGCCAATGGCATCCCGACCAGAGTCCGAGCCGCCGAGGGAGCCGCGTGAGCCACGTGTGCAGCCTCGAGCTCTGCCGCGAGCTGCCGTTTCCACTTGTTCCTCCTGTTCTGGAACCAGGTCTTAACCTGCGTCTCACTCAGATGCAGACTGGAGGCCAGACACGCCCGCTCAGCGCTGCTCAGGTACCTCTTGGCGTCGAACGCTGACTCCAGCTGGAACACCTGGCTCCGTGAGAACACAGTGCGTGTCTTTTTCTTCCCTGTGTCTCCACTGCTGGATTTATCATCACCGGCGTTGTCAGTGCGCTTATCGCTGCATGGACTCAGTGACCTCTGGTCATCATTATTATTCTTGGTGCCGTTGTGCAGTGTGTGTTCTTTCCCTTCTGATGAGGGTTTGTTTACTGGAGCATCTACGAGACATGATGTGAAAATGAAAACAAAACAATTAGGGTAATAATAGTTATTATAACTATTGCACGTGCTACACCACCAGGGGGCGCTAGTAGAAATTTCAGCCCCCTTCACTGTACCTATAGCAAGTATTTTTCGCCTACAGGGGTATATGCAGTGTAGTTTTAAACTTTCAGGCTGTAGAGAGTGACAATGCAACTTGCTACTTTTTTTGTTAATTGCTTGCGAAATAGCGATGATGCTTCAAAGCAACAAAACAAAACGATTGGCTCAACTGATTCCTTGTACTAATCCTATGCAGTCTGACGTTCCTCTAGTTCCTGCAAAAGTTAAAGAATAACTATAGTTTTGTTTTATCCGGTCATATATGTTTCCTCATTAAATATGTACAGACATTATAAAGAAAAGAAAAGCTTGGAAATAAGTAGGCAAGTGTGCCTTGGTGTGTAAGTAGCTAGAACAGTTCTCAGCTGGGCAGAGATCGAAACCAGTATGATATTGATCAGGTAGCAATGAAACTGATTTTATTTGTCTTTATCTAGTCAAATAAAATCGATTTATAGCTACTACCATTTCTTATTTATTTCTTGATCATTTAAGGAAATGCTAGACAGGCGACGCCCACAAGAGACAACTGTAGCAGTTGGTACTCGCCCACAAGGGACTCCGGACCTCTTTCAACCTGTTGTTACACTTCTGTTAGACTTCTATTAAATAACCAAAAGCCAAGCTGCTTAGATTTTATGACAATACTAATATTTATAATACTTAATTTTTTTTTAATTGAAATTACATTACAGTTAGAATCAAGTTCATATTGTTAATGTCGGTTTTATCTTCTTTTTCTTTATGTATCGCTATGCATCTTTCATCTAGATGAGTTGCCTATAGTTTACCTTACATAGGAGTTTAAAGGTCACAGTTCAATTACATGCTAGCTTTATCTGAATATTACCACCTGCACCTTCCCAGGAGACAGATGACACTAAACATATCAAACTAGTGTTGAGGAAAAGATTAGTTTGGTATTTTACTATAGACTATAGTGATGTATTTTATTTTATATTTTTATGCTGACTATATCTGTCTAAATGCTCCTTCTGTCTGGACCAAACATTCCTCCACAGCAAATTCAGCATGTACGTGAAATCTCAAGCCTTTCAAAGTGTTCAAATGTTCAATACTGTTCAAAATTCAATACTTAAAAAAATTACCTGCAACAATTTTAACACAATAAGACAGTTAAGTATTTAGAAAAAGAACAAAAAGATGTTTAACATTTTAAGAAGCATGTCAGGAGTTCAAACAGAACTCTTTTTGAGTAGTAGGCTATAGTAATTTTTTTTATTTTTTGTAAAGCATTAATTTGTGAACCTTTTATCATGTCCTTAAGTGTTCTTCTCTAATTAGCATATTATGTATTCATAACACTGTAATATGAAGAATAAGAATTTGAAAATTTCTTCTTAAATCTACACTTAAAATCATTCTGTTTGCATTAAAACGTGTTTTTTTTTCAAAGTATTACGATTATATTTTTTATATATTCACACTCTATATAATCTAGTTCATGTTTATATATAATACTGTTAATTATTTATCATCCTTATTGAAGCATTGTCTAAAATAAGGAAGCTCATCGACAGAAAATGCTTCCTCTGTACAGTATGCATTAAAGCACAATGTGTGTACACAAAGCAGAGGGCCTGTATGTGTGTGTGTGTGTGTGTGTGTGTGTGTGAGCAGTGCTATGTTAACACATTGTCAGCTGCATATCAGTTCCTCTAGGCTGAACTATTATGGGATGTTCAGAAAGACTACATATGCAATCAGGAAGTAGGAGGATTTATGTAAGATGATATATAACCAGTGATGTTTTATTTTTTCCTGACTCATGAATCGTTTAGGTTTAGTTCTTTATATACTTTGCAAAAAATAAAGTTCCTCTACTCTTTGCCAAATATACAGCGGGTAAGGTAAGGTAAGATCAGGTCAGGGTGGCTACCTGGGCAGGTGAGCAATTGCTGATTGAATAAAATATTTACATTCACCTGTTCGGTAGTGATTTCTCATTTTACAGGTGAGTTTCCAACTCGTTCCTACTTTATAGTAATCAACAAAATCACACTGAACAACCAAACAAACAAAAATATTAGTAATCAATATATGTATATATTGTACTTTTGTAAGTTTTTAAAACAATGAAAACAAACAGGTATTGTATCAAAAATACATAAAACAAAATGAAAAAGATTTAAGTGTGTGTGTGTGTGTGTGTGTGTGTGTGTGTGTGTGTGTGTGTGTGTGTGTGTGTGTAAACAGTGGGTAACTTTACCATGTCAAAACGCTCAACAAGACACTCCTGACAGCATTTTTGTAAAACATTTTCCCTAAACCTGAAACTATTTTATTATGGCTTCTGAAAATTGGGATCAGGATCCTGAGTAGAAAACCATTACCTTTTTTTTTGGTTCGGTCCGGTGAACCTCAGAAGTGAAGAATGGGTGGGGGGATTTATTTGTTTATTTAAGTTTACAGCTACCACCACATGTATTGTGGAATAATTCAGTCAAATCTTAAAAACTTAAAAACAAGTCTATAAATGATCTAATAATTGAACCTGACATTTTGTTGGTCAGTTTGGCCCTTAGTATGTTAGGTTCAGAAAATAAGAGTAAATTGGCTTCAGTAAACAGTTAAAATGGTATTGTAGACATTTTAATAATTATTTCAAACATAAATGATTTGGAGATATTTTTAAATAAATATCTGTATTTTGGGGATCTGCAGAATAAAATTTACATTTAATAAATACTTTGCATAACTCATTTTGCAAAGTACATTTGGGGTGAAAATTATTTTAAACTAATTTTAGATTATTTTTTATTTTAATACTGAAATTACAGTAACTTAAATGGTTCATATTTTGAATATTTAATATTTAGGATTTTATTCCTGTCACTGTTGAAATCGAAGCAAGTGTGTGATATTGATCATTGAGTTTAAGGTATTGATCGAGTTTTGTTGATTGAGTTTTATCTTTTCTGAAAATTAGTGGATTTGATCAGAAATATTTATAATCAGCTCGAGAGGCAGTAAAGAATACATTTCGTATATAAACATTTCGGAGATTTTTTGAAGTACTTGTGCTGGTGGTGTGTACACGTGTTTCTAATGGAAAGCATTGCGTTTTACACAAACAGTGCAAATAGTTTCATAGTTTTGGACCTTACTGAGTGAGAGAGAGAGAGAGGGTGTTCGTGCGCGCGCGTGTGTGATTGTTTATGAATGGTGGAGCAGAAAGAAGAGAATGTTTTATTTGTAAGTATGAATATGATACTCACTCGGACGCGTTTTGGAGCAGAGTGTGTGTCGGAGTTTGCAGAAACACTCGGTTCCGCTGCTCTCCTCCTCTTCAGCGCTGCAGCCGTCCGAGGACACCGAGAGCGCGCGCCTCCTCTGCGCCACCGACACCGTCACCCCCGCCGCCGCCGCCGCCGTCGCGCGCGACCCACCCGCACCTGCAGCTCCACCTGCGCCTCCGCTTCCTCCGTCCTGCCTCGTGCTCTCCTCCGCGGTGCCCAGGATGGAGCGGATGGTGAAGCTCGGGGCTGGAGACTGATTCATCATCATCATCTTCATCATCATCATGATTATCATCATCACCATCACCACCGGTGCAGCCGCATCGCTCACTCACAGGAAAATTGAAAATAAACAATATGTATATATATATATATATTTTTTTTTTCTATTACTTTTTAAGACTAATCCTTGAGACACCCGACTAATCCCCTCCTCATACACTCGCCCCTTCTCTCCTTCTCTCCAGTCCTCTCAGGAGTGTGTCTGATGCTCCATTTTCTTCTTCTTTTTTTCTCCATGCATGCATGCAGGTAGGTAGATAAATGCAATGCAAAGCAATGCGCAACATGGAATGCCTCCAAGCCCGAGCCAATCAACGCGCTTTAAAGCTCAACCCGAGGGAGGACAACATGAGGACACAAACCTGCTCCAGCACGACTAACACATCTCTTAAAATATAGAGATCATAATGTTTAAAAACATCACAGAAAACACTTTAACCTGCACAGAGAGAGAGAGAGAAAGAGAGAGAGAGACTGCTTCCGGTGGATGATTTAAAATAAATCAAGAAATCTAAATGTAAATCTTATTAAAGCTTTAAAGCTGCCTAAATTCCTAAATTCATAATTAAAGAAAGATTTTCTTTTTTACACACCTAATTGTTTTTCATAATCAGTAAACACTGGGTTTGTCTTCTTCTTATTATTCTTTGTAGTAGTAGTTGTTCCTTTTTTGTTTATTTTTGCTATAAAGGGCAAATTATTTAAACATAAATAATAATAATAATAATAATAATTATTATTATTATTATTAATAATAATTAATAATAATTATTATTATTTTACATTTTATTCACGATAAATCACATGCGCGCGTGTGTGTGTGTGTGAGAGAGAGAGAGAGAGAGAACGCGCGCTCCAAAAACACTGGATACACAAGTAAAAATTATTTTCATATATAAATACATTAATTCATTTATTAATAAAAGATCTATCATTTATTTTTCATAAATTCGTAAAAAATCTAACGTGAATTCTTGCAACAATAACCAAGTTTAATTATTATTATCATTATTATTATTGTTGTTGTTTTGTTTTTGTTGTATTAATAAAAAAAAGTGTAAATGCATTACAAACCTCCAAATGTAATAAAAGAAAGACATTAAAACACACTTACTGTTTCTTGTATCAGCAGATTTTTTTTCTTTGAAGCTAGCTTCTATTTTCATTTTCTATGTTATTTTATTTATTTATTGGTGCATCAGTTTTTTTTTTTGTCCTTTAGAAAAATGTTCCTCCGTAAAGACCAGACGATGCAGATGATTCAGCTTCAGCTCTTCACACTACATTGTGTTTATACATCACTCGCACTCAACCTTTGACACTTTATTTTTATTCTGCTGACTTTGTAAGCTTTTCAGAGCTTTTAAATGATGGGTGCAGCGCTATAATTACTGGTCAGTGAGTTATGAGGGCTTATAACATGATGTGGACATTGTGGTGTGTACACTGCTCTGATTTATAGAATAAACAGGTTGTGTGAGGAGCATGGAGAGGAGTGAACGCACATCATATCAATATCTCAATAATATCTCAGTGTGTGTGGAGCTTCGGCTTTGAGTCAAACACACATTACACACATTACAACCTGCTGATGACTTTATAGTTAGTGCGTGTTAAAAAAAGAAAGAAAACGTCACCACTCCTTTTGAAAAATATACACACTCGTCCGGGCAGATGCTCGCAAATTAACTTCGTGTTTCCAAACAAATATGATCATGACAACGCTCCGAACATACACACACAATTTAGACATACTTACAAGTTTATGGATAATATTTGCTTAGTTGAAAAAATACTGTAGGCCTAATTTATGCAATTAAACTAATTTTAAGCAAATAATTTAAGCAAATACAACTGCATATTGCTTTTATTCTTACCCAGTTATTTCAAATTATTATTATAAATAATATATTATTATATAGTATTTCAGTTATGACAAATTATTTTTTTCATCATTTTCTTTTTTTTTTATACATTTGCGTTTATTTTTATTTATTTTTATTACTCTATTAAGTATTTATTGTTTATTTTTTTATCTGTCGTTCATACCTGAGACACACAAACAACAAAAATAGCTAAACATTTAGTTTTTTACCCAAAAGATGGGTTAAAAACTTGCTCTCTCTCCCTCACTTATACGGTTGTTATACGGTTACTCGTGTTTATTTATTTATTTGGAAACAAACGAATTTTCATTATTTCAACTTTATTCCTGTTAATTAACTCTCGACATGGAAAAATCTCACGCGCAGAAAATTTTCAATCAACCAGTTTTATTACAGCAATACAATATCAAAATCTGTCTCATATACACAACATTGTATTTCTCACCAGCATGATTCATGTTTATTTACAACACCCTTTATATCTATTTATATATAAATATGTACACTGAGAAGGGGAAAAAGGAGCAAAGCAAACTGGAAAAGCTTAATGCACGGTTGATGACGTCACTGATATAAAGGTGTAAGACGGGTGGAGTTAATTAGGGATTGTCCACACTGAAGGTCTGACTGCAGTGTGTGAGTGCGTGCGTATGTGTGCGCACACACACTGATGTGGCGAAATCTAACGAAAAACATGTTTATGTACTTTAAATAAAATATACATGAAGGGAAAAAAAAAAACAGAAATCTCCGTTTGCACATTTATGTGTTTGATATGGGCAGTATAATAACAATAATAATAATAATAATAATAATAATAATGCACCTGTCGAGCTGATTTTTTTAAAATTCAGCAGTACAAGAGTTTGTTTCCCCCCTCCCTCATTTCTTTATGATATTTCATTAGAAACATTAGATGACGGTGCCGCGTTATAAAGTGTTCATTAATGTAGGCAGTGAGTGGTAGGTGAGGAGCGCAGGAGTTCATACGGGTCTGAGCAGCGGCACGGCGGCGACCACCGGATGTGGGTAATAGACCGGATGTGGGAAGGTGAGGAGAGGCTGTGCGGCTGTGGCGTGGCCGGACGCGGCGCTCGCGGTGTCTCCGGCCGAGCCCTCGCGGTAGAGCACCGGGACCGGGACCATGCGACGCGCCGCCGTGTGACTCAGACTGGCCGCCTCGAGCTCCGCCGCCAGCTGCCGCTTCCACTTATTGCGCCGGTTCTGGAACCAGATCTTCACCTGGGTCTCGGTGAGCTGCAGGCTGGAGGCCAGGCACGCGCGCTCGGCGCTGCTCAGGTACCGCTTGGCGTCAAACGTGGACTCGAGCTGGAACACCTGGCTGCGCGAGAACACCGTGCGCGTCTTCTTCTTGCGGCACGGCGGTCGCTTGTCCGCGCTCTCCGCCGCCGCGCCCGCCGCTTCCGGCGCGTCGTCGCGCTTCGGCTCGTCTGTGTCGCTCTCCTCCAGCAGGATCTCATCCACGCTTTTGCTCTCCTCGTCCTCTTTGCCGTCCGGGTCTAACGCGAGCCGCGGCTCCGGTGAGTCTCTGTCTGTACCAGACGCTGGGGACGAGTCTCTAACCACTGGCCTCTCCGACACTGTAACCACACACACACACACACACACACGGTAAACACACTGGCAATGCTAATACAACACTTCATGCACAGGCATTCTGAAATAAAAAGGATTCCGGATTGTTCCACCACACTGGGTGTATTAGCTATTATTATATTAGTCAGTTTTGTTAATTTATGTTGTTAATTTATGTTGCATGTAGAATCTTGTTCCTGGATGAATGTTATTTCGTTGCACTGTGTACTGAACTGTATATGGTTGAAATGACAGTAAAAGCCTACTTGACTTGATTTCCTGAAATATGAATCATTACTCTAATGATCATTCTGTTCCCGTGGCGAAACCCTACACTGTCAGAAATACTGTCCTCTTCATCCTCGGGTGCACCTTTTTAACCTTTAGCAGGAAGGTGTATGTGCATTTCATTAATTTTTTAGGAGTTAAATGCACACAATAAAGGAAGTAACTGCGCTCTTCGTGGTACTAAACCAGGCTCGGGGAAGGTACGGTACGGTATCCTTATTTCTGTAAGTGCGGCCTAGTGATTGTTCAGCAGGGCAATAATCTGCTCCACGAATAGTTCCTGAAAGAACATCACACTTTTATTTACAAACTGTACAATAAACCGTTCCTGAGTCTGGGCTTTTGGAAAACAGGTAATGTTTCTCTCACAATGCTTCATATTCCCATCTCAAGCAGGAAATGCGTTTGTTTCATAACAAATATTTGGTTAGAAAAAAGGGGAAATGTTTTACGCAGGATCCTGTTTATATCATCACCAATCAGCCGATAAAAGAAATTTTTATATATTCATTTTTGGAGTAAAATTTAACTCACCTTCCTTTCTTCTGCTTTATTGGTCAATTTTATTTAAAATTCGACCCAGGTAACTCTAATCGTGTTTAAGTCTAGCCTTTTAATTATTACATATTTATTCATATATTTAATTAAATAGCAGTTTAATTATCAGCCAACTCTCCCTACAGTGTATTAATTTCAGCCACTTTAGGTGAGACACAAATTGGGGTCTTATGACGAGAATGTCACATGATCTAGGGGTAGAGCTAATAAAAAGATCGCGATTTCATGCAAATGTTATTAGACAAAGTCTATTTTTATGCATTTTGTTTTCATACCAAGTACTTAACAAAGCAACTTTTTAAATATGACGATAATGAAGAATTCAGAAAAAAAAATGCTAGTAAGTAAATATTACCCGCTAATTGTGGCGACCTGTGGATGTGTTAACCATGTTGTCGTGACTTTAATATTTGACAATAATTAACGCATCATGTATTAAATTAAATGTATTTAATACTAAACTTTTTAAAACGCGACATTTTAATGCAAAGACAAAAAAAGTGATAAGGACAAAGTGTAAAAATAAAGATGTGTTAGAGATCATCACTCGTCATCACTCACTGCTTACATGAATGAACGATTTATACCGCGACACCGTCATCCAATGTAACTAATGGAGTAATAGCATCATGATGTAATTATATAAAGAAAGGAGGAAAGAAAAACAATCGCTTGTTTTTGCTGAATAAAAAAAATTAGCTCAGCATGTGTATTCTTCTTCTTCTTCTTCTTCTTCTTCTTATTTTTATTATTATTATTATTATTATTATTATTATTATTATTAATAATAATAATAAATAACAGTTCAATCGTATTTCTTTTCTAAATAGCAGAAATATGTAGAATGATGATCATGTGGTTGTACAGGGTTAATCAGGATAAGTGTACATATTAGAAAAATAAATTCCCATCTCTTTAATTCTACACTAATTATCTTTTTTTTCCCCCTTATGGATCCAATTAGACACTGAAGATTTTAGCCGACATAATTAGACATTAGGATAGATTTAGTGAACTAAGGGTACTAAACAGAATCTTCTCGCTGGTTTGGTGCAAGCACGGACTTTTGTGTCTTTAGGTATATGCACTATGAACTTTTTATTTTTAAAGTTACTACTTTTATATTTCGAGGTGAAAGACAGATGTTTAAAATGTCGACTGTACAGGAAATAAGAGTACCACACGAACGAAAAGTAAATGTATTGTTTAGCACCGTTTTTTTTATTGAGAGTTTGTTCGAATAGAACAGAATAGAATAGAACATTTAGAGCATTATCTTTCTAAATAAAAGTACTTTATTTTATAATACTATATTGTACTTTACCTTGTAGGGTGGTACCTTTACCTTTAGACCAGTACGTGTATTGTATACTTTACAGGTTTTATACCTGGACATGTGACTCTAGCATCTTTTAAAAAGAATATCTTTTAGAACAAGTTGCATCAATGGTCCCTAGGGTCCAATTATGTGCTTTAGATTATTTATAAAGGTACTAAGCTGCAAAAATTAAAATGGTACCTGAAAGAAGAATGAAGTACCTTTTTTTTTTTCAAATCAGAAAGTTTACACAATATGACCAGAAAATAATGAAAAATT
>JAOVVA010000054.1:2327530-2348583 GCA_028565275.1 Leiocassis micropogon | reverse complement strand
TACTGTATATATAAACAGAACTTCTGTTTGTGGCTTCGTGACTTTGCAGGTAGTTCCATCACAGGCGTTCCTCACTGTCATACTGTGAACGTGCCACAGGCGTTTCTCATCGAATGTAACAGCAGCATGAGGAATGGCAGTGAGTTGACCGCACACTCTATTCGCTGGTAATAATAGCACGCAGGTGTCAGAATCTGCACGCGGGTAACCTCTGGTATTGTATGAAGATATAAATGTAAATGAAGATATAAATGTGATTTATATGAAGATATAAATGTAAAAAAAACAACAACAAAAAAAGAACTGAAGAGAAAATATGAAATTAAAAAAAATAATAATCTAAGCTTTAATTTCTAAAAAGAACTTAAACTTTAGTCAACTAACTATGACAAATATTTCAGAAAGTAGTGTTGCTGATATTTAACACACTGATCTGTTAAAACAGAAAGCTGAATACTTTTTTTCAGGTTAGGACACAAATGATCTCATAAACCAGAAAAAAAGGGGAAAATTTGCAAAGTTGCTTTTGTTGGATCTGAAGAAAGCAAGGATGATCTCATGGGTGTAAAGTGACAGCGCAGGGACGAATACCTCCGAGCAATACTGACACGACTTTCTGTACGTCGTGCGATCTGAGGTATGGCCCCGCTCGCAACTCCAGGCATCAGCAGCGCAGCTTCACCTGACTCGCTTTTCACTCTCTATTCACCTTTTGCTCCCTCTTTTATGCAGACGGGATAGAGATAAGGTTCCACTCTGCTACGTCCTTAGGAAAGTTATACTGTAGGTGGGCTGATTATAATATACTCCAATGCTGATCAGAAACTGCACATCATACTGTAGGTTTACACTATATTAATACGCTCGTTCTGATCCATTATTGTTCCTATAGTAACGACACCATATTATTGGATCAAAAGTTTTGTGTAATTTAATACGGTACAAGATGTTTAATAGTTTCAGTTAAAGCTGTAATGTTAAGTCTTCCAATATTCAGGACAGAGAAGTTTGTTTTATGACATTCTGCATTTTTTTGTTTGTTTTATCAAGTTTGAGAGTGAGGGATGCAGATTTTATAAAAGCCATTCAATGAAAACTTAATTGTGGTCGAATTGATAAAAACTATTTATTTATAAATCTGTACATTTCTCACATTTTTACAGTTATATCTGGATTTTTCTTTCTGTAAAGCTGCTTTGTGACACTGTCCATTATTCAAAGTGTCATATAAATAAAATTGAACTTAAATGTTTCACAGATGTCTAACATTAAACATAATTACATAAATGCATACTGTATATCATGTCATATTTGTTATAAAAAATAAACTCATAACTTTAATTATTTTCCTATAACACTGTGACACATTGCATATAACAGCCTGACCATGCCTAGAGGAGGTAAAGCAACAAACTCTTCATGTGATGCCACCACCACCACCTTCACAGCATTAGCAAGGATATGCTCTCAATAAATGTAGTGCTTTATGCATTCTGGTCTCATCACTCCAGAGAACTTCTGTAAACTCTATGAATTGTGCAAGGTATGGTGGGTCTCTTCAGGTTCTCCATGAAAGATCCTCTTGGTTGCTTCTCCGAATAATCTTGTCTTTATGCTCTCACAGAGGAGCAGTTTTTGGGTAATCCCTAAATTTTTTTATAATGGAAATAATCATGGGTGAAAGTATAGTCCGGTCCAGTCCAGTACTGCGTAACACCTAAAAGGTTCAGTGGTGGGCCACAGTACTGCAGAGGAGTAAGCAGCTGCGTGCCAAAAACCAGTTACAGGAAAACATATATGATACCATTATGTGATCTTAAACAACAGTTTGTCTCCTTAGTAACTGCCTCAGAACCATCCATGTTGTGTTTTGAATGTTTCATTATTGCTACTAAATGTGAGCGTGAGCTTCTGCCAGCATACTGACACTACATGATGTGTGGAACAAGGGATTGTACACCCTTCATGGTGCACTAGCTTTCCATTTAATGTTAATTGGGATCCAACTCTGGAACAATTAGTTAGCTGAGGCTATTCTAAAGTGGAATGAGTAGAAGCATAAAAAGAAACTTGGGAGATTTACAGGACTGTCCACAGTAGATTCATGGCATTTAATGCCAGCTACGTCCATTTCAGTTTCAGGGAGGGTTTAGTGTTTGCAATGCACCATGAAGCTTTGATCAACAAAACTTGATCTCTCACATCACACCTGATCCAGTCTCTGCTTTACACCATTAAGATGAAATCCCAATGGTAAATTATACGGGGTGATACATTAATGTAAGAATAAAACAATTGATTATTTATCGCTTATTCTAGAACATTCATGTACAACACACTAGAGAATGAATCCAGTGATCTGAGTGTAGATGCGTTTTAAATTTCTGTTTCTGGAGTCCATCATGTTTACACACCGTTCATTCATTCTGAATGTGAAACACTCTGAAGTCTGGCTCATACAGCGAGCGAGCGGCCATAACTCATTACCCGGCTTTCTCTGTTATTATTGAGCCTTTTGGCCTTGGGCTGATCCATTTATTGGGCTGTGTGTGTGTTTCTGTTTCTGTGTATGTGTGTGTTTGTGTGTGAGACAGCCTCCAGTGTGTGTTTGCTGCCCTGCAGAGCCGGAAACACAGCGTGCTTTTATTTATCAATCTTCATACTTCGCAATCGTCTGACGTATGTCACATTGTGAAACATTATGCGTGGTTAATGAAGCTGCTGTAAAGATTGATGCCGCCTGGTTTCGTGGGTTTTTTTTCTTGCGTTTTGTTTTTTTGGTAAATAGCCCGTTTTGGAAAAGACCTGTCCAAACATTGCAGTTCGTATTATGATGCATGGTTAGGTTTAACTGGAGTTGCCTGTTGTTTTTAGTTACATATTTAGACAGTTTATTGATTCACCTTCTGCAACACCTGACTCCTAACATTGTAATTAAAATTATGAATTAATAGTAATATTTATCTGTGATGCAGGTTGTTATCGTCAAAAACAATTTGTAGAAACCCCCTTCCCGCTCATCAGATATAGACGGGAGCAGGCTGTTTATGCAATATATATACGTATCTACTGTATATTAAAACATACGCAAGTGTTCAGATGGCACACCCGTTCACTGGGAATAAAGGTATAGCGTTTTGGGTTTAAAATTGTGAGAACACTGTTGCTAGGCAACAATAAATTATGCTTGCTGAGCACAAACTAGCTAATAACTAAGGTCTATGATATAGCTATCAAGCTTGAACTATTAAGTCTGTAACAAACATTGTGCAGAATATCAACATTTACATCAGGAGGGTTGTCAAAGTCATGAGAAAAGCCTCCGCATGACTCAGATTACAACTTGTAATGTTGTGAATACCATAAAAGTGGACTATTTATGGAAAGTCATATTTTTAACAAAGTTAACAATAACTTACATACATGAGGTAGGAATCGAACCCTTGACCCTCTTACCAAATCTTAGCCAATGAGCTAATATGCTTGCTAGCATCTAAATAAAAAAAATAATTACATACAAGAAGACTGACTGTAAAGGAGAACAAAACAGCTTACAATATCAACATTTACCTTAAATGTGTAAACTTCTAACCATATTTCACTGTACTGCTAGGTCTAGACTGAAACCAATACCTAACCTACCTAGCTTCTAAGAAAGTATACATGTAACATGGTATAATTTGTACACAGATAACTTAAGGATATTAACATTTACATAATTTACTAAGAAAATCCTCGATGGAACTAAAATTACATTGTAATTAAGGTTAGCATTGAATGCTAACCAATGCAGCTTCCAACTCTGTCAGGGCTGGTGGGAATGTCTGACTTTTAAACTTGTGAATACTTCAACAGTGGCCTGTTTATGAAAAATTATCGTGTAAGAACAGTTAACGCAATCATATTTGACTGAACTCTCAAACTAAAGGCAATAATTTACCTCAGAAGTGTTGATAAATGACTAAGAAATTCCTCTATACAACTACTAGCATCAACTGCTAACTCAAATTTACAGCTATTGCAGTGGGGTTTAAAATTATATGAATTCCAACATGAGAAACCATTCCTGTGAAATGTTCATGATAATACAGAAAACACATAACAGCATTTGACTTACATTTGATTCTATGCTAAACTACAACATTACTGGCTTAAAGACTATTTGTAACACACTATCTAAACCATTAAACAGATAAAGTTGCTACTGTAGGACCTGAAGGTTTAAAATGTCTGAAATAACATACATACAGTACAAGTACAGTGACTGTGGAAATGAGAAGAAAAAAAAAATCTCAGAATCTGAGAATTAATAATATTGCGCTAATAATTTACCTCAGATATGTTGGTGAATTACTTAGAAAACCTCCATGGAACTAGAATTACACAGTAATTAGAATTGAACGCTAACTAATGCAGATTGCAACTTCGTATATAATGTTAATAATTTACGTCAGATTTGTTGATAAAGTACTAAGAAATTCCTCTATACAACTACTAGCATCAACTGCTAACTCAAATTTAGCTATAAAGTTAATAATTTACCTCAGATTTGTTGATAAATTACTAGGAAATTCCTCTATACAACTACTAGCATCAACTGCTAACTCAAATTTAGCTATAAAGTTAATAATTTACCTCAGATTTGTTGATAAATTACTAGGAAATTCCTCAATACAACTACTAGCATCGACTGCTAACTCAAATTTACAGCTATTTCAGTGAGGTTTAAAATTTTATGAATTTCAACATGAGAAACCATTCCTGTGAAATGTTAAAACACAGAACAGCATTTGACTTACATTTGATTCTATGCTAAACTACAACATTACTGGCTTAAAGACTATTTGTAACACACTATCTAAACCATTAAACAGATAAAGTTGCTACTGTAGGACCTGAAGGTTTAAAATGCCTTAAATAACATACATATATACAAGTACAGTGACTGTGGAAATGAGGAAAAAGCAACTCAGATATTGTGCTAATAATTTACCACAGGTATGTTGGTGAATTACTTAGAAAAACCTCCATGGAACTAGAATTACACAGTAATTACACTTGTCATTGAATGCTAATGCAGAATGCTAACTAATGCAGATTAAGTGAGCATTAGGCTATAAAGTTAATAATTTACCTCGGATCTGTTGTTAAATTACTAAGAAAATCATCTATATAATTAAAATTACATTGTAATTATGTTTAACATCAAATACTTGGTTCGGTTCGTTCATGTTACGCTGATATGTGGTTACTTGACGTGATTTATTTCACACTGCCTGTGTCCTGTGCTCAAATTAAGAATACGAAGCGCAGGATAATAGGACTCCATGGCTAAGTCTCTCTCTGTGACTGTACTTGACCTGTTTACCAGGCCGAGCGATCGCTTCGTGACCCGCTGCCTCAATTAACGGCTCACTATGTGTGAGCCACAATGAGCAGGATGTGATCGCAAAAATGAAACGGCAAATAAAGAGCAGTGGAAAAAAATGGCCGAGTGTGAAGTGCACGTCTCACTGTGAGGCGCTGAGGGGGGGGGGAGAGGAGGAAGAGGAGGAGGAAGAGGGGGAGAGGTGGCGAGGCTGAATAGAGCTGTGAAAGAGGCTTTCAACAACGGCCACAAAATGAGCTTCATAAGCGAGGCCTCTTCTGATCCATAATGCACTGCACTCGAGAGAGAGAGAGAGAGAGAGAGAGAGAGAGAGTGTGTGAGAGAGAGAGAGAGAGAGAGGTTAAATGTGGTAAATGGAAAGAGAAAAAAAAGAATGACAATGACAGACAGAGAGACAGATAATGAGAGAGATAAATGGAAACAGATAAAGAGAAAAACAGACTGAAAGAAAAATAAAGTAAGACAAAGAAAGGGAGATAAAGAGACAGACAGATGAAGAGAAAGACAGTGAGTCACAGACACACAGATAAAGCAAGAGAGACAGAGACGGATAAACAGAAAGAAAGATCAAAAACACAGCAAAGCAGTAAGAAAGGTAGAGAGAGAAAGGTGAGAAAAGACATTAAGTTTGAGAGTGAGGGAAAAGAAGGGATGCGAGAAGGAGAGATCATACGAGGGACAGATAAATAGGACAAGAGGAGGAGGAAGGTGGATGGATAAAAAAAGTAAGACAGCAAGAGAGATAAAGTGAGATAGATAAAGAGATAAACAGATTAAGTCAAATACAGCAAGGAAAAGAGAGAAACAGAGATGAAATGGAGAGAAAAGTGTTAGATAGATGGAGAGAGTGACAGAAAGAGAGAGAGAGAGAGAGAGTTTGATAAGCAGAATATAGAATGAAATAAAGTGATTAATGAAAGAAATAAAGAAAAAGCCAGTATGGAGACAGACAGACTGATAGACAGAGATAAAAAAAATGGCTGAACACATAGATAGAAAGGGTTAGACCAACTGAAGGTCAGAGAGCATAAAACAGTGAGGAAAGTAAAAAATGAAGGGGAAGAGAGGAAGAATAAAGCAAAGAACAAGTGAGAGCAAGAAAACAAAGATGAAGAGAAACAGATAAAGTGGAGCTGATACAGACAGAGATAAAGGGAGAGATAAATTGAAACATGGATTAGAAAAAAGAGACAAAGTGAAAGAGTAAGTTAGATAAAGTGATACAAATAGGACTGAAAACAGAGAGAGACAGAAAGAGACAGATAACGTGAGTGATTGATAAAAATGACAGTGAGAGACAAAAAAAAGAAAGAGAAACTGATAGAGATAGATAGACTGAGAAAGAAAGGGAGTGAGATGTTAGAGAGACAGACAAGGATGAAAAACAGACAGACAAAGAGACATTTATAAAGACAGATAAAGAGACAGGTACAACTAAGAGAAAAAGACAATTGGAGATAGAGAGATAGATAAAATGAAATTTAGA
This sequence comes from Leiocassis micropogon, assembly GCA_028565275.1. Classification (NCBI taxonomy): domain Eukaryota; kingdom Metazoa; phylum Chordata; class Actinopteri; order Siluriformes; family Bagridae; genus Leiocassis; species Leiocassis micropogon. The sequence goes on along the minus strand of JAOVVA010000054.1, from coordinate 2,341,708 downwards.
GATTCTGACAAGAGATCAGAATCACAGATTAAGAAAGAGATCAAGTGAGAACCAAATAGAGATGAACAGATAAAAGGAGCTGCAAATAGAGAAAGTGGGACAGTAGAGATAGACAGATAAACAGAAAAAGAAAAGGAGACATGGACAGACTGATCTATAGAGTTAGATAGAGCAACAGATAAATAGAGAGAGAATAAAGAGAGAAACAGTGAGACAGAGGAAGTGAAACAGAGAAAGAGACCTACACAGAGAGAGATAGAGTGAGACAGACAGAGAGATGCAGACAGATATAGAGATAGACAGATATAGAGAGACAGAACCAGATGAACAGAGATATTATGAGACAAAAATAGACATAGAAAAAGAGAGTGATGACAAACAAACAGATAAAATGAGAAGGACAAAGAAGTATAGACAGATGGACCAATAGAGATAGACAAATAGAGACCAACAGATATGCAGAATAGAGAGAAAAGTGAGAGATAGACAGATTTGACAGATAAAAAGAGAACGACAGTTATGCAGAAAGCGATAGAAAAAGAAATGTAGAGAGACTGAAATAAACTGATTGACAGATAAATAGATAAACAGAGAGAAAAGGTGAGAGTGAGATTCAAACAGAGATAGAAAGACAGGTAAATAGACAGAAAGATAAACAGAGATAGACAGAAAGTGAGATAGAAAGTTGTCAGAGAGTGAGACAGTGAGACACTGAGAAAGCGATAGTGAAACAGAGAGAGAGTGTGTGAAACAGAATAGAAAGATAGAGAAACAAAATAGAAAGATAGAGAATGAAACAGAGAGAGAGAAAGATATTGAGATAGAGAATGAGACAGAGAGACAGATAAAGATAGTAAGATAGAGAGAGTGGAACAGAAAGAAAGATAAAGGGAAACACAGTGAGATAGAGTGTTGTGAGTAAGACAGGGAGAGTGAAATTGAGAGAGAGAATTTGAGATACAGAGAATGATGTGGAGAGACTGAGACAGAGAGAGAGAGTGAGACAGATATAAGATAGAGAGGAAAGATATTAAGATAGAGAGAGAGAAACAAGCAGAAAGGAAGATATATGTAGAGATTGAGAGGGTGAGAGAGTGAGACAGATGAGAGTGAGACAGGGAGAGAGTGAGACAGGCTGGTGGGTAAGAACACAATAGCGGTGAACACTAGGCCTCATTCAGTGCAGTAATTGGCAGAGTGGCTTCATTTCACACACTGATTTGCTGCCTCTTGTCCTGCGAAGGCTTTAACAAGTTTGATGTGTGTAATAGAGGATGGAGGGGCGCCTATTCTTCCCCTGAGCGCCCGCTCTCTTCCCCTCATTCTCTCCTCTTCTCTCTCTTCTCTCCTTTTTAATGCTGCATTAACTGGATTCTCTCCTCTTCTTTGTAAACACGCAAAAAAAAAAAGCCCAGCTCCTTTAATCATTCGTCTGCTGTATGAACAAGTTCGTGCTTTTTTCCTCTCGCACAATGGGAGAAAAGGTGGAGGTGAGACAAAATTTAGTCACATCTGTATCTAAAAGCCCCTCTGAATGCTTTTGTTGGCTTTAATGAAATGGCAGCGGTGTGTGATGGACGATGGCGTGGTGGTGGTGGTAGAGGTGTGTGTGTAGGGGGGAGAAAAGCTCGTCATCTTTCATCAACCCGACGCTAGATGGATCAGAAGGAGGGCGTAAAAAGCCTCCGCCAAAATCACTGCATTTCCCCACAATAGCGTGCGTCCGTGCGGGAAAAAAAACATGAAAAGATGTTTTTGAAAAGGAAGGCACATTGTAATCATGCATTACTTAGCCCATAACCTTTTAATAAATCCATTTAGGAGCGAGAGAGCTGTGCACTTAGCAATGGTGTCGATTTATTTGGAGCCGTTTGGTGGAAACCTGTCAGGACTTAGCGTTGATTAGCCCAAGTGTGTTTTTTACTTTCGATAAATCTAGTCAGCTTTTTAAGATGCCATAGCCTACTTCCTGCACTAACCTCACACTAGAATAAAGTGAAATCGTGGGATTTGGTTTAAAGGAATTACATTTACACTGTTATCTTGTTTATATAAATATAGACCAGACCATACCTTTCTCTGAGGAGGTTTTTGTAAAGGGATGTTCAAGTCAAAGAGGACTTTTGAGAATAACAGAGCACAGTTCTGAGAGTAAAAATTCCCTTTATTTCTCTATATAATGCCCTGCAACAGTAACCCAACATTTCACTAGTGCTTGGAGACCATCAAGGTAAAAAGTTTTCTCAGTACGCCGGAGCCATGATCAGACTGCCTGCTTAACGTCTGAAACGCTGGCCTCCCAGGAACTCCTTTAATTGCCCAAACATGTTCTATATGTCTTGGAGCGAGGTCAGGACTGTACGGAGGATGTGGCAATAACTCCCAGCCGAGTTCCTGTAACATGCAATTGTTGTCGGTGAATGACTGTGTATGCAAGTTGGTGTCGTTGAGTTTCAATGATCAGACGCTAATCATTCATGGGAACGACTGCAGTGTGGGAAATCTCATCTCCGTACTGTGCTTGAAGTCTTTTGTAAATTTTAATCACCCATCAATATGATGAGTGTGATTTGAACACCTGTCATACTTTTCTGTATGATTCAAATATGCTAGCTACAGTATTACAGTATTACTTTTTGGTTGAAATAAAACTAGCCCCTAATGCCAACGTTCTTCCCAGAGGAACCCACAGTTCATTGAACCAGTCATGTCTGACATCTCAGATAGGTCATGACACCGAGCAGAACGACTGTGGATAAATTCACAGAAGGTCATCTGCCTAGGTTACCTGCCAATCCGTGTTGTCTGCTCTTTCACATCTGCCATGTGAGGAAGTCTTCAGACCAGGTACAGCCCTTCTGTGGTTCAAGTGCCAGGTCTTTGCTGGCCAGGTCAAGGGAGTGATCTTTGACCTTTGAGTGACCATTTGTGCCATGCCAGACTGGGTTCAGGCTTCCGAGGTCAAGAAATGGGTCAAGAAGAGGTCATTGATTATTTGGGACAGGATCGGAAGATAGGAGAACCTTTCTCACCTGGATGTGTTTCAAATGACTGAGTCGTGGAAGCAGCAGTGCCTTTGTTTTTATTTTTTCATAGTTATCAAACATGAATTCCAGTTTCATGGCCAAAAGGGAGCATTTACTTACAGGAATGCACTGGGTGAATATTAGGAAATCATTTTAAAGACAAAGAAATGTAAAATGTCTAGAAATGTGCAAAGTAAACAGCCATAATATGAAATACATGCTAAAATACAAATGCTAAAGAGATCTCTTTCCAATAGAGGTAAGAGAATTTAGAGTGAACTGTGTTCACTGATGCAAACCAATTCACGTGTAACAACGTGCCTCAAAGAAACACAGCCACACAAGAAAGCAGAAAATGACCCTTTGTAGCTTTGAAGTTCCACGGACATGCACCGAGAGTCACGTTAGGGACAAAACCGTGTGCAGGGGTCGTATGGGGTCATGGAGGGATGCTGATTGACCCTATTTTAGCTCAATATCCTGTCTAAGTTCCTCCATGAACAGAGGCAGCCTTGATCCAAACCCCCGGAATCAGATTGATCCTTGGTCCGAATGCGGATCGGATTTCAGCTTCGCTTGTTGCTCCTGCGTTTGCTTCTGATCTCAGGTGACGTCTCGTCCCCCTACCGAAGTCCTACGCTGGACCCTACAGAGTCGCCTTTGTCTCTGAAATCACTCAGCCTTCAAAATTTAGGCTAATAGAAATATGGCTTATTTAAGAAGCTGACATTCCCTGAGCAGAGCAGACATGCTGATGGACAGCCTGGATTCCCCTCAGCTAGGAAAATGATGATAGCATGAATAATTATAAAGAGCATTTTTACTTATAAAACTCTTAAGGAACAAACAGAATAAATGAATTCGATTGTTGTGACGAATACGAGTGATGTTTCCTTCCAATATGGTAATGTTTGGCCAAAATAAAGAACCTTAGAAGACAGATGCCCTTAAGGATCTTTCCAAATGACACACATAAGAAGACCCTAGGGATGGAAAAGAGTACTTGAGCACTCACAATATACATGATTGATAGATCACTTCCAATAAAACAACAACAAGAGAGTGAATAAATATTTATAATTGCAATGGTATTCAATACATTTATTTGCGAGAGTCATTGCGTGATCAATCAACCACCAGGTCCTTTGGAAATTTGGGGAATTCGTTCATTTTCTCTGCCATATTTTTATATATTTGAGTGGATGTAATCACCAAAGTGGGCAACCCAATCAAACACAATGTTTGCTGGTCATGGTACATCACATGACTGATTAAAGGCACTCATCAAGTTCCTTGGATTATCCAGTTTATCCTTGGTGTTTATGGATAAACGTCCAATATCAATTGGACACGCAGGGATTGGAATTTGAGTCACTGACTGACATGTATCACCTAAGCCCTGAACTTCCCTGAATTCCAGATCCTGTGAGAAATGTCCAGCTCTTACAGAGTCGCCTTTGTCCCGATAGCTCACTCACAGTCCCCGCAATTTCGTCTGACCAAACCAGACGTTCTACGAGCTCAACAAACCTGCTGATGGACAATCTGGATTTCTTTCAACACTCATCGGCTCCTCCATAACACAGTCTTTATGCACAGGGATTATATAGAGAAAAGGGTAGGATTTAATTTTAATTTGAGAGACTGATTTTAATTTATTCTACTCTTCTTGCATCTTTTCTCACTGCACTGTGAGCAACTCTCTTCAAGAGCGAATCTTTCCTACTGTGTTTGAGGTTTGAGGTATAGAAAGGCAATAAAGCTGCAGGTCATCAACAGTGGCATGAAGTCAGTCTTTCTTTAGTGGTGTGAAACCTGAAATGTTGATGGGCGGTTTGTAAGTCTGACATGGTTTTAAGTCAACAAAGATTAAGGATAGACTGTAGGAATTTGTTTAAGAAGATCAACTGCTTCTGGTTGAGTAGGTTGCCGACCTTCTTTCTCCTTGTGTCTTGTAGCGAGTAGGTGATAAATATGGAATAACAATTATTTCTGCTATATAACTCTAATCTCCGCAAGGCAATACTGTTTCAGGTCTTCAATATTGATGTAAATCAGTCCTCCTTTAGTGGTGAGAAACCTGAAATGTTGATGGGCAGTTTGGTTTTCTTCTAATCAGACATCGTTTCAAGGCAGCAGAACTTAAGGACAGACCTTAGGAGGTTGTAATTGAAAAGATTGTCTCTGTGTTTGAGAGTTGTCTCTGTGTTGGAGGTACAGTATAGTGGTAGGTGATAAACACAGACTATTATTAATTGTTGTTAGATGACTTTAAACATAGCAATAAAACTGCAGTTTTTCAACACTAAAAAAAATTTAAAGTCATTTCTCCATTATTGGTGAGAAACTCTGACGGTTGATGGGCGGCTTTTATCCTAATCAAATATGGGTACAGAGGTAGCAGAAGTTAAGGATATACATTAGGAACTTGTTACTGAAGAGCTACTTCATTTGATTAAAAAGGTTGGTTAGTGTTGAGGTTTCTCTCTATGTTGGAGGTGAGGTGGTAGCTGATAAATATTAATTGCTGCTAAATGACTCACTTTCTTGAGAAACCTTGAACATCAACATGTTCTCAACCAAAAGCTTCAGGTCTGTCCTTAATAACCGCTTACCTAAAATAACTGCAAACACCAATCTTAAGGAGAAAATCTACGAACCATTTATCAGCACATAAACTAAAGTAATGAAGTTAATGTTAATGTGATATATTTTTTCAAGCCCTGATTCAATGGTTACAGCTTGTCTAAAATCCACTAACATCAGGAAAGATAGGAATTCATCAGACACAAGGGACTGATACAAATACAGCACTGGCCTTTTTTTTTGCCCATGGCATTGGGCAAAACAAATGCCCAGTGCTGGTTCCCTTTGTGCCGGTAACACAAAAGGAACCAAAACCTAATGTTAATGGCTTCAGTGTTATAGCCTATTGGTGTGTACATCAGAGTGATCAATGACGTGAACAGAACAACTTCAAAAGCAGGTTTAGTGTTAGAGGATCTTTGCATAACCTGACATGGAGAACACACATTTTCGAACAGGAATCAGCTGAGAGGTTTAGGCAGCCATGGATTTTGTTGTTCTGTGAGTGTGGTCAGAAAATGTATGCGTTTATACACTACGCAAAAAAAATCTGTAAAACAACTGAAGCTCTTCTGGGCAATGTGGTGTGAGATTAAATTAGATCAGTCCACCTGTTTCAATTTCATCACTTTAAGGCACTTCACAACTATGTTAAAACTGGAATTTCCCATAAATGTACACAATGTTTAATGCAAATTAATTCTGAATATTTTCTACAACTAGTTATATACAGTATATTCTTTTTAAATATAATTTTATTGCCAAACACATACATTCCCCAAACAGCATGCAGTCATTTTTTGTAATTTATTCAAAACATCACATAACAACACAAGCATATAAACTTGAGTCATGAAATTATCAAACAACAGAAAATACAAAACAAATGGCACCCAGGTTCACCACACATATATTTAGTAGTATTAATACTACTGTAATATCTATATAAGTACAGCACAAACATTCTCCAGGTTTAACACGCCACAATTCTGATGTCTGTAAACATCTACTGCTAAATGTCAAATAATCAGAACATTCAAATCCACGTCATTCTTATGTTTTATGTTCAAAGTTTTCCCTGAAAATCTAATAATCGTCTTGCATAGTATGAACATAACATGGAAAAAAAGTTAAATATTTATATTTATATGTAAACTGATAAATGATCTTTTCCAATAGTAAAATCTGAGTACAGCCAGTCAGAGTCCACTTTAAATTTAAAAACAAACAGAGATTCAATCTAATTACAGTTTTTCACTATTTTTCTTTAATTTATTCACAACTAAACATTCCAGCTGGATTATTCATGTTTGGCACCAAAAGGAAACGATAGTTGGTATGGATGGGAACGACCAGGGACCAGCCTGTACATGACCAGCCTGTATGATATTATCACAACACCCAGGTTCTGAGTCATAAAAAAAAATCTGTATTGTGATTCTCAGTATTACTAAGTTTTACTTTTGTTACAATTCTAAACAAACGTAGCCAGTCATTTACTTATACCACACAAGGATGCTGTGAATAGTTTGAAGCACACCACCTGTAGGATTATAGATGAACATGTTAACACCTCAAATGCAAACCAATATAAATAAAAATAAATAAATAGAATTTGGAGTCAGTGTGACGGTCAGTACATGAATTGCCACACACCCTATTTTCCCCATTTTTACTACTTGGGTGGGCGGGGCTAGCAGCCCTATCTGTTGCTGACTGGTTATGTAAAATACATAACATAATATGGTACAAACCTGGGCAATGAAAATTTACAAATTTCTCTATTCAAATCTATCTAATCAAAGCTATCTCATTTATACTACTGCTACTAATTCATTAGAAAGCCCTAAACTTAAGAAGTAGAAAAAAAAAAGTTTTTTTTGCTAGTTTTCTTAACAGCACTGTTCTCAAATCTGATTGTTGTAATAAGGTATATAAGGTGAGATTATATTGAAGATAACTCTTTCATAAATACTTGCTCAAATTCAATTATTAATATTTTTAATAAGTAAAATAAATACCTTTTATTGCAGTTACTTGTTTACTCGCTAATCATTAAAAAGGTAAACTGGAGCCCTCGCTCATACCTCAGTAAAGAAACCGTTACGTTTCCGTCACCTCATGCCTATATGCGATAACACCGATAAGACGACCGGTCGATGTCAAACCTCAGAGCTTGTATGGACACGAAATGTCCTCCAGGGTAAATTCATAAACAGCCATTTGTGGAACTTGAGTGCAACATAATGCAGTTTAAGCCTCGAGAGCCGCCATTCATGAAGATCCGAATCTCTGTGTTAGCTTAAGGCACTCGCGCTACATCTATAACAACTCCATTAGAGCCAATACCAGAGAGGCTAAATGGGACTGTTAGCTGTTAGCGCTGGCGGTAAGAAAGAAGGAGAATGCACTGAGTGTGAATGAGTCGACACATGAGGCCCATTATTACTTTGTAATCATAAATCCTGAATAATAAGCTAGCTAGCACAACATAGCTGTTAGCACTGACTGGAAACACTAATGGAGTAAATGGAATAAAAATGTTAAAGGCATGAAATGAGACTGCTAGCTGTTAGCAATAATGTTAAAGAAAGGGCAGAATCTAGCGAATGAGTCAAAAGTAAGGAGTGCTACATGCTAAACTAGCATAACACAACAGAGTGACATTGTTTGCCATTAGTACTAAAATCTGTTTGAATCTCTTTCTCCTAGTCATCTAGTGGTGAAATAGCATAAAGTAGCCTAGATGCTAAGCAGTGTAAGAATTAACACTAAAAAGTGAAAAAAAGTAAATTTTAGCCAGCTGTAGCGTTACGTGACAACAACGTGTTAATGCTACAGGAGGAAATTAATTAAGAAATCATTATGACATTAATGTGAACAACAAAAGAATTGTAAACTTCACTGAACTGCAATAAATCCCATGTAACTTTATAGAAAATAATAAGGTCTAGCCCATTGTACAGCTCGACACAAGCGTTCGTTCGGCATCTGTCTGTCCCAGTTCTACACCTGCATCAAATTAGCATCAGCACTCACTCCTCAAACGAGTTCAGAGACACAATCGCTAATTAATTTGCCGCTTCAAAGCATGGGCTGACACTAGACTCGTCATCCAAAACAAGAGAAAATGAGCTGCGATAATTAGCCGAACTGCCGGCATTTTGCATAAAACGCCATCGATTCCTATTGTGCTCGGGTGAAGGAGTGTGGTCGTGTCACGAGTCGAGTTTAGCACGATTTGCGTAGCTTGTGCTCCAGCCGCTGCTCTCGGAGGGCTTTAACAAAGCGTGAGGTCGCAAATGGATTCGGTGTTGAAAAACGTGTCAAGATGAGCGGCCGCTGTTTTGTTGAGTGAGCAATTACAGCCGTCCTAAATCACGTAGCTGTTAAACGATCTGTACCTGATCTCACACAAAAATTTGGGAATAGCTGTATTTCCGGAGAAAAAAATACAATAAATTAGTGTGGGCTTACAAGTAAACGTTCTTTAAAATGAAATGTAAAAACTGCAGGAACATACATACATATACTAAGGGAAAAAAAGTTTAGATCATTTTCACCCTTTCCTTTAGGAACAAACTGAAATCCAGTTTTATCTCTGAGAACCACTGAGCATGAGGTGCAAAATAACCAAACTTGAGGGTGCCAAGACTTTAATAAAAAGGCATTATTATTATTATTATTATTATTATTATTATTATTAAGTGTATCTGAGGTAGAACTGGGGAGTATTAAGTTTGTCGTGTCAAAAACAAACAGTGGACAAATCAATCAATGATTCTGAATGGAAAAAAAATGGCTGGCGCCGCTCTGAAGAACCAGGAGAGCCTCTGAAGAAGTCAGTTTTGAAGCCACAAGTTTTACAAATTGCTAAGAATATTTAAAATCATCACTATTTTGTTAATAAATAAGAAAATTTCTCAGAAATAGAGAATGCACAGTATAACATTCTGCCTGAGTTGACTAATCACATCAAATACAGTTGAGAGTTCATTTACAATAATGTGAAGTCGTTATGTTTGCTAACGTTCACCACTAGGAGATCTCTCTCTCTTTTTCTCTCTAGATGCTAAGTAGGATAGTGTGGATGCTGTTAGCTGGGATCTTGGCGTCTTTGTCATCACCGCTGATGCGGAACATGATGTCTGTGTTGGAAGGGATGGTGGTCGTCCCGCTGAGAGGTTTTCCCAACCAGCTGTGAACTCCTCGCTTGTACATCCTCACTGTCACCTACAACAACCAGAAATATTCACATTCAGCCACAGATCACCACACTAACATTATAAAGCTAACATCGGAATGTTAATAGCAGCACATTAGCTGTCATATCAAGTCCCTAGTACCCGCAAGACAACCTTACAGCATTACAGATTCTAATTTTGATTTAAAACCAGATTGTAATTTGAATTGAGATTGCAAATCTAACTCAGATCCAGATTTTAATACAGAATTAAAAGTGTACACAAATTCTGATTCCAATTCTACCTCAGATTCAAATCCTCTTTCTGATTCAGATTATTTTTTTAGAAATTTGAAATCTGATTTATATTCTAATTCAGATTACCATTCACACTTGAACTCAGAATGACATTCTGTATCCAAACGAGATTTAAACTATAATTCTAATTCAGTTTAAAATTGTGATGGAGTCGAATTTAGATTCAGATCCAAATTCTAATTCATAGTTTAATTCAAACTACAATTCTAATTTGAAATATGATTACGGTTCAGGATCAAATTCTCATACAGACTCTAATTCACATTATGATTTAATTTTTTCAGATCAAAACTTCAGTCAATTTATTCACTTGACAAACATATGATAAGATAAAGATAAAGAAAAGGTTTTAGGATCTGAGGTCATAAATGTCACGACCCTGACTGAGACTTTCGCTCCATCCACGACCTTCATGTTTGACCTCTGCAGGCCAAGCTGTTGCTCACAGGCTGAGCAGGAGGATCAATTCAGATTTGATTCGGTCAGAAGCCACCTGGACGCCGTCGTCATCATCATCGTCATCATCATCATCGAAATGACAAACCAGAGAGAGGAACTGTTTTCACTCGGATGTTGATTATTTTCCTATAACAGCATGTCCCCATGTCTGTTATTCTTCCTGAACATGTTACAGCTTCACTTCTGACCCCGGAGACTCCAGACTATACGTTTCCATACATATCAACGTTTGGCAAAGCGTCCCCCTGTAAGTCGCTGTCAACGTGCTGTTACCATAGAAACGGTAACATATTAAAACAAGCGGAACCAGACTCTGAGCCGTGCCGTTAATCAGCACCTTTAGACTCGAGAGCAGAACAATAACGCTCGAGCTGCTTAACACACTCGTTCTCTGAGGTCTGTGATTGAATGAAATAAGACGTGATTTGCGTCAGAGTGTGTACGAGCATCCCGCTGTGTGACTCGGCAATTCAGCAGGACACACACTTCAGCATCAAAGAGAAAAGCAGTGTATCTTTGAACAAGCCAAGATTGGACTCAGATTTCTCTCGCTCTCCATACAGCTTAACGAAGTGTGTGCTCAGCATGGCGTGCACACACACACACACACGCACACACACACACACACACTCATACACACTGTTATCCGGCTGGACAATGGCCACCTTAATGAGATTTGCGTGGCCGGATAATTGAACTCTGTTCCATTTCAAAGGAAAAATCTGCAGCACTTCTGCTCTTTGACGCGCCTTATACACGAGATTAAAGTGTACAACCGTGTCCACCTCCACAACACACACTCACTCACACACACACACACACAGGGGAAGATGATGTTTTTTTGCTATAAACATGGACAATTTTTTCAATTATGGTTTGTGTGAGAGCGGTGTGTGCCGGCGAGGGTGTTTGGCTAATGGCCGCAGGTCGAGGTTCAGCGAGTGGAGCTTATTGCAGACACGCGCCGAGGCTTTTATGAGCGACACATCAAAAGGCAGATAAACTACCGAAAAGAGGAAAGATGGAATTGAAAATTTCATCTCCATTTCTGTAAAAATGTGTTTTAGTCTCTCTTTTGTAACAGAAAATGTAATTTAGACAGCAAAAAAGCATGCGTGTGCGTGAGTGTGTGTGTGTGCGTGAGTGTTTGTGTGTGTGTATGTGTGTGCATGAGTGTTTGTGTGTGTGGTACAGGAGATACTATTTTATATTATTATGTGGGTTTAGATTTTTACTGAAAAATATACCAATAAAAAAAATGCTTATTGTCTTAGTACAGGAGGTGTGGCCTCTGTATATCATTCTCAGTGAAGTAGGTGTGACCTCTGTGTGTCAGTCTCAGTAAAGGAGGTGTGGCCTCTGTGTGTCAGTCTCAGTAAAGGAGGTGTGGCCTCTGTGCATCAGTCTTAGTAAAGGAGGTGTGGCCTCTGTGTGTCAGTCTCAATGAAGGAGGCGTAGCTTGCGTAACTCTCAGTGAAGTAGGAGTGGCTTCTGTGTGTCAGTCTCAATGAAGTAGGTGAGGCCTGTGTGTCAGTCTCAGTAAAGGAGGCGTGGCCTTTGTGTCCATCAGTCTCATTGAAGGAGGCGTGTCCTGTGAGTGACAGTGATGGAGGCCTGGCCTCTGTGTGTCAGTCTCAATGAAGGGGGTGTGGCCTCTGTGTGTCAGTGTCAGTAAAGGAGGCGTGGCATCTGTATATCAGCCTAAGTGAAGGAGGCGTGGCCTCTGTGTTTCAGTCTCAATTAAGGGGGCATGACCTCAGTGTGTCAGTAAAGGAGGCATGACCTCTATGTATCAGTCTCGGTAAAGGAGGTGTGTCTGTCTCAATGAAGAAGGTGTTGCCTCAGTGTGTCAGTAAAGGAGGCGTGGCCTCTGTATATCAGCCTCAGTGAAGGAGGTGTGGCCTCTGTGAGTCATTCTCAGTGAAGGAGGCATGTCCTCTGTAAGTGACGGAGGCCTGGCCTCTATGTGTCTGTCTCAATGAAGGAGGCGTGGCCTCTGAGTGTCTAGCTCAGTAAAGGAGGTGTGGCCTCTGTGTGTCTGTCTCAATGAAGAAGGCGTGGCCTCAGTGTGTCAGTAAAGGAGGCCTGGCCTCTTTATATCAGCCTCAGTGAAGGAGACGTGGCCTCTGAATGTCAGTCTCAGTAAAGCAGGTGTGGCCTCTGTGTGTCAGTCTTAATTAAGGAGGCGTGGCCTCTGTGTCTTAGTGTCAGTGAAGGAGACAGGGCCTCTGTCAGTTTCAGTGAAGGAGGCGTGGCCTCTGTGTGTCAGTCTCAATTAAGGAGGTGTGGCCTCTGTGTCTTAGTGTCAGTGAAGGAGGCGTGGCCTCTGTCAGTTTCCGTGAAGGAGGCGTGGTCTCTGTGGCTCTGTTCCATCAAAGTAGTTTAAAGTGCTAACAGAAAGAAACACTGTTGGTTTTTAATCTAAGGCTTTACTAAGTAGTGAACACAGCATGAGTGTTATGAAGTGTTTATTACAGATTCTGTACTCATGTAAACACCTCCCACAGTGCCTGCAATCACTCTACACCACACTACAGAACACAGAGCGTCAAACACGCGGTTGAGGTTACGATCTGGAATTCTTCTGCGTCTCACTTTACACCGACACCTGACCCGCTGGAATGAAACACGGCTTGATTAATTCTGGCATGCTGAAACAATAGCACCTTGAATTTGGCTTTTAGATGGCAGACGTCTGGCCATGTGCGGGGGAGATGTGAGACTGACACAACAGCTATTTGTCTACAATCAACCTCAAACCTCGCGAAATCATCAGCATGATAAAACACGACAACTCTGAGTTCAAAGACACTCAGAGATTTATCAGCTCTTTTTTCCAGTAGTTTATCACAGAGAGGACAGGCTCGAATTCACCATCACACCAAAATGTCCAACATCAGGACACACTCGTGTTCGCCATCGCACCAATCAGGAGTGTATTACGAGTCTCGAGTCTGAGACAGAGCCTCGCTGATGTTTCTGCACTGCTGTGGTTGCTGTGTTTGATGTACAGAGCGATGAGGGTGGTTTGGGAAAGTCCTTCCATCTAATAAACATCACACATCAACAACCTGTACGCTCAGCTTTAATCAGATAGTGGTCTCCTGTAAATCTAAAAACAGATAGACAGATCATAAAACATAGAGACAGGAGAGACAGACAGACAGACAGTCTGAAAACAAAGGGCACAGACAAACAGAAGGATAGAATCAGTCAGACAGAAAGGCAGAGACAGTACCAGACAGAGAGACAGTCACAAAAACAAAGACACAGACATAAATAGTGACAGACAATCAGACAGATACATGGAAAAAATGAGACATACAAAAAAAGGATATAAGGAATCAAACAGACCAGAAGAGATACAGAATCAGACAGACAGAAAGAAAGACAGACAAGTCAAGGAGAAATAAAGAGTCAGAATGAGAGAAAGACTATACAGCAGTGGCGATTTCTTTAAGACTGCAAGGGAAGCTCAGCTTATTGTATTAACATTTTATTGACTAAAAATGCGTTAGAAAATGTTCACCTCAAAGACGAGTTCGTTCAGAATCAGTTAGATATAGCAGGTCGGCTGACTTGATTTTCTTCTCATACATTCCCGTA
>JAOVVA010000054.1:2314822-2327430 GCA_028565275.1 Leiocassis micropogon | reverse complement strand
CAAGCTGTGCATAATGGCAGACGCAGACGGTGCTATAACATAATGAATTTTATAATGAAGGCCTAATATGAGCTTCCTCTGTTTCAAAAGCTAGCAGCCGCCACTGCTATACAGAATACAGAGACATGAACACAGATACAAACAGAGCGCTAGACATACAGACAGAAATACAGACACAGCAACAGACAAAGATACAGACAGATACAGATAGACACAGGGACAGACAGAGATGCAGACAGACAGACAAGCAAACAGGCAGACAAGCAGAACACATAGACACAAAGACAAACAGAGATAGAGACAGTCAAGGAATAGAGATAGAGAGGCAGTTGCTGCTCATGTGATTTTTCCGATGTTCTGTCTATTAATAAAGAGATTTCTGCATGCTTCCTGTCTGGTCTCAGGTGTGTGTCCTCAGCACTCAGGTGTGAGCTTTGACTGAATCTCTCTCAGACATACACACACACACACACACACACACACAGAGATCTGAGATCAGATAATCCTATCACCTCAGGCCACTTCCTCCTGAACTCAAATTAACACTAATCAGGATACACCCTGAGGTGTAGTGTACACTTTAGCCCTAATCCCTACACACACACACACACTTATACACACTCTTACATCTTAAACACAAGTAAGTAATTGAACCTTGCAAAAAAAAAAAGAGAGGTAAAACTATAATCTGAGCTCAATAATTAGATCCGTAAAACCCTTAACTGCTCCTGAAAAGAAAGAAGCGCTGGCACTGGGGGACTCTCTCAAATGAGGCAAACGTCTGCACAGTGCCGAGTTTCTCTTACACAAGTGCAAGGGTTGAGAGTACACAATCAAGCACAGCCACCATCTCATATGAATCAGTCAGGGCCTGTATGCTCACAGGTTTCAGCTCTTCTGCTGTCAGAGGACAGTGAAAAGTGGGTTCCCTGGGTCTCACCGGAGAGCAATGGCACAAGCAATCGCCACAAATTTGAGTTCTGCCATGTGCTCAAACATTATCATGTAAGCCTCAATGTTATCATACAGCAAAAGCTTGGGCAACAGACTTTGTGCCTCATGATGGGGTTGAAGTTGTGGTGGTGGCTTGCTGCTGTAGCCTGGCTTTGAGAAGATGGCGAAGGTATTGTTCTGGGATGGGTTGAACCCAAGTTTCTGTGTCTGGAGTCTTCAGTGCAGTGGTCAGGTCTAGTGGGAGAGCCTCGGTGATGAGCAGTGGTAAACTTGGGGAGGACGAGCTGGCTATAGGCCCGCCTGCTCAACCAGACTCTGACTCCATAAACTCACTCAAAGGTTGAATAGCGCTAGCCAGGTAAATGTGTCTGTTATCACAACTCCTCAGTAAGAACATGAGCTAGGTATATACACGTCTGCTCCAACCTTATGCTGTATGATTCACCCCATCCCACGTTCTTCTCCCTCACCTCACACTCAACATGTTCAGCTTTGTCTCCTGCTCTATGCTTTCCACTTTGCCACTTGTTCACTCGCTTGCCCTCACGCTCTACGCGTTTGCCCCTACCTCTCTCTCTACATGTTAGCCACCACAAGGCGCTCTACGTGGTCTCCCTCACCTCACGCTCTAAGCATTCACTCCTACCTCATGCCCTACGTGTTCCCTTTAGCTCACACTCTGTGTTTGCCCCAACCTCAGCCTCTATGCATTTGTCCGTACCTCACACTCTACACGTTCCCCCTCACCTCACACTCTATACATTCCGACCTCAGCTCACACTCAACGTGTTCACCCTTACCTTATGCTCTATGCGTTTACCCTTACCTGAATCCGCAGGGTCAGCTTTAGCCATGGACTTTGTATTATTTCGTGTGCAGGATTGAATTTGCTCCATTTGCCCCACCTCCTGTACAGTATGAGAGGTTTTTATGAGCGCTCCAGTAATGACAGCTTGATACTGTCCATGCTAACACTAAACAAGGAACTTAGTATTTTTTTGGCCTCCAGAAAACAAAATTATAAAGTCTAAAATAACAACAAACATTAGAATAACTAGTACCAGCCTACGTACCAGACTGGTAAAGTGTTTTTTTTTTTAGTCAGTGACTACATTTCAGATTTCGAACGTGACTGATTGTGCGGGATGAAGCCCAGCAAATTGGGAAAGTCCCCCTGACACGCCTATGTTTATAAACAAATACACTAACATTTTATCTTGTTTTGTGGGTCCTTTATTCCTGTTGATAACACAGAGCTTCATTGTACAGGAATTTCTAATGAAATGTTTCACAGATGTTTTTCACTTTAACACTGAGTTTTTATTACAGGAAATAAATCCACCTCAGGTCAATCACACAGCCTCTTATACTGTGGCTTATTTTCCTATTATCAAAACACAGTATTTAAATAGAAAAGGTATTAATAATTGATATCTATAAACACTATACTCAGGCAACTTTTTCTTAAAAATAACCATATTTCTGAGCATCTTTTTTTTTTTTCATTCTGTGTGGTTTTAAAAACAAAAATAATATTTTAAATAATATTATATAAAAAATAAAAAACAAATAAAAAAAATTCCTATACATTTTTTTAGGATGAAATTCATTAATATTAAAATATATATTTTTTTTATGTTTAATAGTTTCATTATTTAGATAATTAAAATAATTTAATTTTTATTAATTTTTGGAAATTATTATTATTATTTTTTTTTTTTACATATAATCAATATTATACATCTTACTTTATTTCTCTATTTTTTGAGGTATCAAAAAGACAGATTAATGCTTTCCTGGACTTAAATGACGGAGGACATATCTTGTTAAAAATATTTCAAGTAAGTGTTTGATAACTGCTAAAATAAAGTTTATTAAATAGTTTTTAGGTGTAGACCCAGTGTTAGTTTCGCAACCTTCCCCATATAATGTTGAAGATTTAACAAAAGCAGACACCCCAGACATGGAACGTCTTCTGTGTCAACTTTCATTCCAAGAGGTTTATTTTCTCTTTTCTTCTCTCTTTTTTTCCACGGAGGTGTCTATAAATTTTCAAAGGGATGCTCCTGTCGCTTTTTTTATGAACGTGTGTAATACAAACGCAGACAGCCGAGCTTCCTGCCAAGTCCTAAATCAGTGTATAATGATCAATTACACTCGATAGGGTAAGTCTCCACAAAGTACGCCAGGCATTTGAGTAAGAACTATGTTTGAACCTTTATGTGAGCTATGACAAGCGTTTCGATGCCAACACGCTGCAACGTGAGAAGCTCTAATAACGTCTGCGCTGTGGTGTAGTGTGCGCATTGAAAACATGTGGAAGGGCCAGAATCAGTCAGGACTCGGGGTTTAGGAGTCCTGCTTGTTAGAAAGCCAGAACGATGGGGGGGGATTTCCAGAACGCTCTCTAAACACCGCTGTACGTCGGTTAGCCGCAGGACCGCGGGGATTCTTCCTGCGAAATGTAAGCGCGATGCTGCCGTGTCGTCTGTAAACTAAACTTTGGCTGCGTGACGCTGTGTGGTCTGCTCAACATGGCTGCCAGGGATTTCTCAGTCAACGAGACAGATACGACTAAAATATCAGACGAAACCGCAATCTGTGCCAGTTTACCCGCAGAAGCATGAACTGAAGTGAGACACGGTGTCGAGTGTCACGTCTGCAGTGCAACCGAAGGGAAGACGAAATTATTGGGATTTGCTATTCATCTGGGTTTATGCAAAGTTTACATTTGTGTGCCTAAAGAACTTAAAAGTTACATCCATATAAATAAAAGAAAGATTTGGTCTGTACATTGGTCAGAACTCGCTCTTTCAATGATATCTTTAAGTTTCATACATTGGAGGACCAGAAACCAGTCTCAGAAAAACTTCTGTCTGTCTGTATGTTTCTATGACTGTATGTCTGTTCAGCCAATGTTTTCACAGCATCACACAAAACTGGCTGAATAGAATTGAATTCAACTTTGTCAGCCGTTAGGTACTCGCCTGCAGTTAAATCTGTGCTATAAATGAAATCAAAACGTTAAGTATAAGGGAAGTTATGAGCAGTTATGTGCCAGGTTACGTCACATTTTTTGGACGAATACAGCGCTTTTTCCCTAGATGTGGGCCTGGCTAAACAAGCCACTCAACAGAGCCAATCAACGTGATAGTTTACTGTAAATACACAAAGTAGCCAGGGGTAGCTCAGTGGTTAAGGCATTGGACTACGGTTCGGAAGGTCCCAGGTTCAAACCCCACAACCACCAAGTTGCCACTGTTGGGCCCTTGAGCGAGGCCCTTAACCCTCAACTGCTCAGATGTATAATGAGATAAAAATGTAAGTCGCTCTGGATAAGAGCGTCTGCCAAATGCCTAAATGTAAATGTAAATGTAAAGTATGTGGAAGACACAGAAATGACCGTAATGCACCTATAGGGCACCCAAATTCTCACAAAACACAAATGAATATGCGACACAGCATGGAGTACTTTAAAATGGAAGGTACACTATCAAAACTCAATCTTCAAAGATGTAAGTACAGATTATTGTATGTTTGTTCTTCCTGAGGGAAGTTTAAATCCAGTTTGTCTCATGTGTTCTGAAACCGTGGTGCTGATAAAAAGCAGTAATGTGAAGCGCCATGAGCTAAAACGTGAGTCGTTAGAGCAAACATGTAAAATACCTGAACTGAGAGCCCGGTGTTATGCGTTAAAATCAAGATGTTTAGTAAAAGTGATGTTACAAATCTTCTTTTGGTTGCTCCTGTCAGGGGTCGCCACAGCGGACAATTTGTCTCTATCTAACTCCGTCTGCGCATCACCACATCCATAAACCTTCTCTTGGGCTTTAATCTTCTCCTCCTGCCTGGCAGCTCCATCTCTAACATTCTCATGTTATGAACAGTTACGTGCCGGATTTAATAATCTACTTTAAACAGTGAGTGTATTTGGCTGACGATAAAAGTACAATATAGTGTAAACAAGGCGTAAGATAATCAGCTTTACAAAGTTTTATTTCTCTGTTAATTAACATTAATTAATAAGTTAGACAAAGAGTTCTGCCATACAAAAAGACGGACAGACATGTACGTGGGCTTCAACCTGAAATATTAATAATATCACTGATTACATAAAAGATCAGCAGATTATTTTTAGCTTTAAACTATTAACTCTTTCTACCAACTCTTTAACTGTAAACGACACGTACTAACACTAGTTAGGAATGAAACACTTTTGTGTTGTGTCGCTCTAAAAAACAGTCAATGAGTGAATGAGTTACCAAGAAAAATTATCAAATTAAACTCACCGGTGATTAAAACAATTTTTTACATCAATTAGTTCCAACTGAGTCAAATCAGAGTAAACTGGATGGGAGGCGTTCCACAAGTGGTGACATAGAGTACAACAGCACTGGGACGTTTATCTATACGCATCACTCAGCATCCCAGCTGTTCTACAGTTGTTAATTGCACTTGAATGTGGGTCGGCCACATTCAAACCCGTCACAGATGCACTTTCAGCAAGAATATTCGTTGGAGGAGCAAAATAACTGGTTAAATAGACAAACAAATCATAATCTGTTGATAATAAATAATGTTTGTGGAACTGTTGTATAAAAGCGATATCACACTCGAGGTCATGCTGTTGTCATAAATATCAGCACGGCTGTGTTATTTTCAGTACTGGGGCTGCAACAATAGCCCTCGCCCTTGTGTAAAATTACTTAAAATTATTACTAAATCACGTAGTATCTGCTTATAATTACAGAAGATTTAATGCCGAAGCTCAATTCAGTTCCTCTTCACTCTTTCTTCATAGCAGCTGTAAACAGACATGTTACTGAGAACCACAAAATGGCCTGGAGAGTCCTTCCATAAATAATTCGTAAACATATCCTTACACAAAACTCTGCATTTCAAAATAAAAACAAATCAGCCTATTATTAACAGAGAATCCACAGTACACGTAAACGTCCCTGTTAATGGGCTGTTACCATAAAAACGTATTTTATAGAAGAATAAATCGACAACTTCTGACCAATCAGAATCTGGAATTGAAGAGTGCTGTGGCATTAAGAGCCATAAAAACAGATTGTTATGAGTAATTGATGCTGTAAGTACAGTAAATGCTTTAGGATATTAGCACTGGCATGTGTAGAATATTAAACATTTTTATCAATAACTTTAGAAGACGCACTTCGAGGAAAAGTAATATGAGAGGAACTAACTAGCGTCTTTGAACAAAAACTAAATTGATGAGGAAATGGTGTAACATTTTTATTATTTGCAAAAATAGATTACATTCTGACCTGTTTTTTATTTACAAAGTAAAAGTGAAATGTGATTGCAAAAGGGTGAAAAGGACACCTGGATATAACACCAAATGACCGCCAACAAGGACAAAAGGGCCTGGTAGTGGCACTTGGAGGACACCGATCGCTTATGTTCTGTGTCACATGATATAACGACAGATATGTCCCGTCTTTCCTGGAACTCGACAAAGTCCCTCTAAGCCTTTCTGTAGTAGTTACAAGTAGTCGTAAGTGTCTTTTTTTCGAACCACTCCCTCGAGTGTTTCCATTAAACGGTGACATCTTCTCTCGACAGCCGTCTGGGCAAAACCTGTATCGTCTTCTCTCTGTTCCTCCTCTGGGAGACAGCGTTATTTGTTTCTCTTGTGCATTTTTCGGCTCCAGGGCCCGAGGCTGTCGGACTGGAGAACCACAAAGGGACGAGAGCTCAGTTAACCGACTCTCACTCTCTTAATTGAGGGGGAGAAAAAGCAAAAAAAAGTGACCTCACCTTTCACATTTCAACAGGCTTTCCTCTGGTCATAAATCTCTCCGCAGGTTCCCTGTCGCTCTTACCATCGACTCACCTGGCCTAAAGTGACGCACCTCGAAAAACACGACGCTTTTGTTCCACACTCATTCAGATCCAGGCAGATAAGGAAGACTATATGCCTTCTGCCTGCGTCTCTGATTCGCTTGTCATTCGCCTGCAGCGAGACAAGGTCTGTATGACTGCACGGGTCACGGGCGGGCGTTTTGGCCATGTCCGAACACACTCCATGCAAAGAGCGCAAGGGAAAAATTCAACAATTAAAAGCTCTCAATATTAAACCTTGATGAATACCAAGTATCTGTAATTCTACAGTGAAATTATGGCATTATAATGATTGATATTAGGGATGTAACTGAATATTATACAGAATAAGCAAATAATTTGATCTAAACAGTTACAAATACAATGCTTAGTAACAGCCTGATTAACTGCTGTGGTTTTTAATAACGCTACTATTCACGAGAGCTGTTCATATCTAACTGGGGCTGGTGAATGAAGAAGCAAAGGCAATCGATATTTGCAGAAGACTTCAAGCACACTACGATGATGAGACTCTTAGCAGCAGTAAAATATTTTAACAGTACAAACGGTTTAAAGGAGGCCGTATGTTCATGAACGACGATCTTGTTCGTGGTGGCTCGGAGCCCACTGCAGTCATGAACATTCAGTGAGTGGAACAACCAATAACTTGTCGCAAAACCTGCGGAACAAAATGAGACGCATCTATCTGTGAAACCATTAAAGGAGTTCCTGGGAGGCCAGTGTTTCATATGATCATGCAGGTACTAGTGAAACACTGGGATAAGATTATATAGAGAAATAAAGGGAGTTTTTACTCTCAGAACTTGTGTTTTATTTCTTGATTATTTTTCGGCCCAATTCAGTTTATAAGAAAATGGTCCTCTGATAGCAGTTTTTAATTATCTTGCCTTGATTAAGTCTTTCGTTCATCATATACATGTTACGCCCTTATTTTGCTGTGCGTTTTGTGTTTACATTTACATACGGTCTCTATTTGACATTGCGTTTTAATCCAAAGACAGATATAAGTATCTCCAGACAGTGTTAGTGTGTCACACCGCTAATCTATTGATAAGTCGAATTCTCTACATCTAATAACCTCTGCAATACAAATTAACCTCCAATCACTGAATCCGCCATGAGGAATCACAGCGAGTTAGGGTGAAGCCTTCACACTCTCTAACAATGGCATGTGATCACCTGTACGCTTGGCAACACACCCAGCCCTCATTCGGTTACAGATCCTGGCACCGGTTTGCAGGTATGAAGGGCGTGTTACCTAAAGCTACAGGTGCCGTGTTTCAGGTGAACTCGCTGTAAACTCACACCGTCTGACTCTTTTGTTCTGTCATGTCTCAAACAAGATGTAGACAAAAAAAGAACGAGAAAAAAAAAAACTGAAGTCTCCTTGCTCGCCTCGCCGTCGTGAGATGAAACCCGTTGGCAGCAAAGCTGTGTCAAAAAAAAACCAAAAACGTAAAAATCGAATTTTTTATTCAAATCAGGAAATTAACATGTTTCCTAGGACCAGCCTCATCACTACGGTTTCACATCGCTTCCCTAAGCTGACCCTCTGAAACTCTAGCTCTTATTAAATTGGAAGTATTAGAGCAACGACAATAATTATTCCCATCCATTCACGCTCTGCTTCCTTTATTCCTCTCCATTCTAAGCGCAGTTACCACCAAAGGTTAAAATATGAAGCACTTCTTGGGCTGAACGGCTGCAGCCTTTTTTTTTTTTTCTCCCCCGGCCTAAACTCGAGAGCGCAATTTATGGCTGATTTAATTTGGCTCTTCGCAAACATTCCTAATGACATTAGTCCCGCTGCATACACTGACTGCCTCCGTCTTATTCCATTAACCCCCCAAATCGGGTTTAAAGACCATATTGATGCCGAGCATTATTAAGGGTGATTATCAAAACAACAGACAATGGGCCAAAGTGTCCGCTAACCAGTTTATGTGTAATTTCGCAGAGCCACAACAGATGGCCGAGGCAGTAAATTACAGCCTGCTGCTCCTGCTGTAGAGAACTGTACTTCAGCAGTAATGTGGAAATGCAGCAGGCCGTAGATAAGGAGGGTCGCTGCAAAATGGCTTCCTCGTAATTGGGGGAGCAGAAAGAAAGCCGGGGGAACAGGTGTGACACGAAAGTGCATCGGACGTCTCATCACGTATACGGGACTGAAAAGAAACGGGAAAAGGACGAGATGTAGCTTCGGGGGACCTTGGGATAAGTGACAGCTTGTAAATCGTCAACAAATATTAATGATTAGACCAAAACTGGTGTTTCTCTGAATGGTCAGAAACTGTCAGGGTTATACCAACGAGCTCAATTTGAATACATTATCGTTTCTATAGCAACAGTTCATTTATTGCTGGATAAATATACTAAGTACTCAATAATAACCGAATCATAAATGTGCATTGATATGGTGAAGATTTCTGCTTAGAGATGTTCAACATTTATGGAAGGAGTCTCCAGTGACAGTGTTTTTTGGAACAAAGCTAACGAGTTCCCTCTTTGAAGCATTTTTATTATTTTCTGAGACTAAATAATAGGAACGGGAATCCCCCAAAAGGATGTTACAAAATATGAAATGTATCAAATATGAAATGTAACTATAAACACATAAAACGTATGATGTATCATTCTATAATAAATGAAAACTAGTTGGTGAGGTGATGAGGTGTAAAAGAAAGTAAACAAGTCAGGACGTGCTTCAGAGGTGGAAACAGTGACTCCGCTTCATGAGACCACCCGGGCGTTAGTTATTTTCCTACAACAGCACGATACAGTGTGACACAGTGTTTGATAAATGTGACGATAGAACGTTGATCCGATCTTTGGTCATGGTCACACTCCTGGTCCGACACCGGTTTTGTGTGTAAGTTAATGAGAGAAGCAGATTTACTGAGACCGCAGAGTTAATGCTCGCTGCGAATGAAACCACAGAGACTTGACAAAAGCCCTCGATTCGTTTCAACCCTCATGTTTCCAGACGTATGACTTGCAAATTTCTGCGTCATTATGCGCACCGGGCCAATCGGCAGGTCCGACTCGCTGACAGATATGCAAATCGGTCCACTCCATCCACTTCACTCCTTTGATTCGGGGCCAATTAAAGCAAATGCTGCTCGGCGTGTATAATGAAGTGGCTGTGCTGCGGCGACTTGCCTGACTGGATAAATGAACGCTTATTGATCTTCCTTTAGTGTCTATTGATAGCATCCTGCGCTGAAAGACTCCAAAACAAATGGCCGTTTAAGAGACGAGGCCCCCGCCCCGGCCGCGCGGCTACGCTAATAACAAATGATATTAACAACAAAAGCAGAGATGTCTCTGTAATTAGCAATCACGCCACTTAGAGACTGACGCAGCTGACGATGAGGAGGAGGAGGATGATGATGATGATGATACAAAACAAAACTCTGAGCGCATGAGAAGCAGCATCCTGATTGATTAATAATAGCCGTCTGGACAAAAAGGAAATAACAGGATGAATCAGTATAAGAGATGTAAATAAAATGCAAAGAGGGGAAATAGCTGCACTTAAGACGCTTAACAGGGAGATAAACACGTAAACAAAGCCGAGGCCGAGACGTCTCCCCGAGAGAAACAGGTGCCGTCTGCTTTTCTGTTCGGAGCTGCAGCTCCAGCCTGTGGCCATGTTGTTTTTAAAAGCCTTCATCGCACCCTGTAAATCAAACTAAACACATAATGGACATGGTAAGTAGTTCATTTTAAAATCAATGCCACTAATTCGGTTTGCGGCAGAGATACCGGATGAGCAGATGGAGCTACAACTCCTCTTATACATTTCACTTACACGCTACTAACGCTCAGTCTTAATCACCATCCAGGTAAAATTATTTATTTATTGATTGATATATTTATCTTTTCCCAATGGGTCACTTCTTGGGGGAAAAAACAAACCAACATTTTTTAAATTTGTATTCTTATTATTATGTTGTTTTAAAATATATATGATTATTAATACTAATAGTAAAATTACTATTATTACTACTAACAATAAGAATACTTTTTCTATTTTACATTTTGATACTTATCAAAAAAACAATAAAATAAATGTAAAAAATTTAAATAATATTATAAAATTAAGTTTTTGTATTGACTCTCAATTGCAAAGAAAAAAAAACAAATAGCTATAGTGGTAATAATAATAATAATAATAATAATATTTTTTTACAAATCACTAATTAGAATGTTATTTATATATTTTATTTCATATTTCATATTATTTCTTGTGGGGAAAAAAACAATCTGACATTAATACTCTTTATACTGTAAATCACTTATTAGAATTACAAAAAAACATTTTATATTCTGGAAATTATTTAAACAAAAAATCAATAAATAAATTAATAATAGTAAAAAAAAAAATTTTTAATGTGTGTACTAATCCTCAATTGCAAAGATAAAAACTCAATAAATAACTAATAATAATAATAATAATTATTGGAATTTAAAAAATATTTTCTATTTCATATTCTGGCATTTATTTGTTCAGTAAAGTAAAGAAATATGTCTAGGATATAATATTTTAATTATTATTATTATTAGTAGTAGTATTTATTATATTAGATATCTTTAGATTTTTTTTCCTAAGCTTTTCCTTTTCAAATTATGTTTAGATTTTTATCTTTTAAATTTCTTTCATTTCCTCGTTTTTCTTAGTTTTATTAATTTCTTTGTTATTAGTAGCAGATTTTTTGTTTATTCCTCTTTGTGCACTAATTCTTCCATTATTATTCCTTTAATGCCTAATCACCACATTATATTCGGATATTTATCAGAATCCTAGCGATCATTCAAATCACTTATACACAATGCTTATACACCCTAAAATTTATGATTTTCTTAAAAGATCAAACCCTGATATGTTTTATTCCTCTTATATTGCAGAAACCTTTATCCATTTTTAGTCATATTTGATGTTGTGGAACGTTCATGAGTTCCTGTTGTCGCTTACATTATAGCAGCAATAAAAAGCCATTCTCATTTTATTATTTCTTAAATTTATTAAAACAAAAAATGAAAATGTCATTAGCTTAAAGTTACAGCTTTACCCCTGAATCTTATAAAGAAGCGCTGACACTGGAGACTCCTTCTGTTCAATGTTACAGAAACATTTTCTTTCAGATATCAATTAACACATACTTTGCTTAGACAAATTTGTGAATGGTTTGTTGCTATAGAAACAATAACAATAATGGTTTGTTTCTATAGAAACGATAACGTATCAGAACGAGTGAATTAATATAAACCTGTGCAGCTGTCAGAGAGAACTAATCAACACCTCCTGACCAATCAGAGCGCAGCAGAAAAGAAGTTGCTGTGAATGCAAAAAATAAAAATGTATACAGTAAATATAATCTAAAAATTGCTTTGTTTAACAGTAATTTACAGTAACTCCTTTAAACTCCTTTTCCTCATAACTCCTTTAAACTCCTTTTCTTTGATTCTGTTAACATGAATTGGATTTGGGGCAAAAAAGTATTTAGTCAGCCACCAATTGTGCAAGTTCTCACACTTAAAAAGATGAGAGAGGCCTGTAATTTATCATGGGTATACTTCAACTATGAAAGACAAAATAAATTTAAAAATCCAGAAAATCACATTGTATGATTTTTAACGAATTTATTTGCAAATTATGGAGGAAAATAAGTATTTGGTCAATAACAAAATTTAATACTTTGTTATATACCCTTTGTTGGCAATGACAGAGGTCAAAGGTTTTCTGTAAGTCTTCACAAGGTTTTCACACACTGTTGCTGGTATTT
>JAOVVA010000054.1:2271102-2284207 GCA_028565275.1 Leiocassis micropogon | reverse complement strand
TGTGTGTGTGTGTGTGTGGGGGGGGGGGGGGATGTTGCAAAATGTTTTAGGGGAGACAGGTGAGATTTCTCTTTCATGCTAGCAGCATTAGCATTTAAACTTCACTCTCATCCTGTTGTTCTGCCTTTCTATCATATTTTTCTCTTCACCTTTCTTTCTTTGTCTGTCATCCTTTCTGTCTGGCCGTTTGTCTCTGTCTGTCTGTCTTTCTATCATTTTGTCTGTCATTTGTCATTTCGCTCTGTTGTTTTTTGTGTGTGTACCTGTCTGTTCGTTATTTTATCTCCCTGTCGTTTTGTCTACTTGTGTACGTGTCTGTCTTTCTATCACTTTGTTTGTCTGCCTTTCAGTCATTTGATCCGTCTGTCTGTTTGCTGTTATTTCATTTTGTCTGGCTATTTGTCTGTTATCGCATTGTCCTTTTTGTTTTTGTCTGTCTATCTATCTGTCTATCTGATTGCCTGTCTATCATTTTGCTATCTTCTTGATGTCATGAATAGAACCAGAAGGAAGCGATGCTGAGCCTGAAAGCTTTTCTGTAATTGTAATTATAATGGCCTTTAGTTTCACATGTTATTAACACACACACACACACACACACACATTGAGAGACCTGCAATTGGCTGTGAGTCATATTGGGAATAAAAATGAGTGTGTTTTTTAAAAAGACCCTCTTTTTAAAGAGCCTAAATGTGGACATGGCTCCTCTCCACAGTTCATGTACAATACCGAGTGTCACCTCAAAGTGCTCGCCAGCTTTGCTAAAGTTTAATTGTTCAATTATCATTTGCTGGCGCGCGGGAACCCTGCAGCACTGAAGCCTCAATTTCGAGGCCCCCTTTTTTTCAGGCCTGTATTAGCGATAATGGTGGGCAATTATACAGAGGGTCCTCTCGCTAAAGCTGTTCCTCAGGGCCTCGCCGGCTCCGCGCTGTATTTACGGGGATAAATTAGTGGCGTTTGTTGTGGGGGAGATCAGACAGGAACAGACACAAATCGTCTGCCGAGGTCGACCCCGTACACCGAGGGTCAGTGTGTGTATGAAAGCACAAAATCACAAAGTGTGACCACATTCATTATCTAATTCACAAACAAGTTCAGCCTTTGGGTTTAAAAGCATCACATGTGAAACATGAATGTGCTAAAACATTGTGTGTGTGTGTGTGTGTGTGTGTGTGTATTTGAACATTACTGTATGTTATTATGTTACACTTCAAAAGATGTTATCTTAAAAAGCAAATAAAGATAAATGTATATTAGGAATAAAGCAGATTTATTTAAAGTGTTATAAGAGGCTTAAGGCACTTCAGCACATGCTGTAATAGCAACAATTTTAAAAACATATTTTTCCCCAAGTGTTTTATTCCTCTTATACTCACTGCAGCCTGTCAATAAATATGATGATTATATATTATGACATAATTCTCAGCCATTTATAGTTACGTTTAATGTTGCGCATTGTTACTTCCTGTTCTCACTTATGTTATGGCAGCTATAAACATCCGTCCTCTCAGCACCCTTTCTTCACTTTATTCTAAGTCTTGAAGTTAATAGGACGCTACTGAGAACTGTAACAAAATAAAAAAACTATTGAAGATGTCAGAAAACTTACAGTTACAACTTTACTTTTTAAACAGTTACATAGAAGCGCTGACGCTGGAGACTCCTTCCAAACATCTTATCAAAACTTCACTATATCTATAACTTCACTATATATAAAACATCATATCAAGGACCACACGTTTTATTCTTTTGTCCTATTTGTTTGTGTGAAACATATTAGCCTGAGGTCATTCATATAAACCTGCGATTTGGAGCTGCGCTTCTGTCAGAGCTGCTGTTATAGAGAATTAATCAACACTTTCTGACCAGTCAGGAACAAACATTGTGAGTGCTTTTATATGAAGAGAAATATTAGATATGTGTATCTGTAGTCAAGAACAATATACTTGTTAAAATTTTCTTTATACATGTTTTACTGTGTATTTACGTTTTTTGTCACGTATTGACATTATTAATGCTAGTTCAGACATTTTCCTCACACTCCTTGCATAGACAGATAAATACATAGATTACTTAATTAATCCCTTGGAGAAAATTGTAATGTTACAGCAGCCAATTCACAGAGTATACAACAACATATAATCAACATGATTGCTACTAGCTAATTTTACTATTTTTTTATATATATATATATATATATATATATATATATATATTCCTGAGTGGCATATGGTCTCCTTGTATTGATGTGGGCTTCCTCTGGGTTCTCTGGTTTCCTTCACCCTCCCAAAAATATGCCTGCAGGTGGATTTACTGACTCTAATGGAGAACGAATGTAAAAATGGATGAAATTCTAAACAAATGTTATGTAGCATATAAAACGATCCTCACGCTGTCCTCATTCCATGTCGTACTTTGCTAGTGCACTCTAAATAAACCATTCAAATGCTAATTTACAGCACACACACACACACACACACACACACACACAATAAATACCAGCATGCACAAATTCCTCCCTGCACTTGTTTACATGCTCCGGCATCAATTACGGAATTCCTCGTGTCGGTTAGCCGCATCGTAAGAGAATCCGCCAGGCTAATTGGTGTGATTTCTTTTGTGTCTTGTCTCCCGTCTCTGTTTTTCACACCATGGAATGAACATCTAGCCGCCGGGCCGATCTTCAAACCAGGCTGATAAAGGCATTTCATACAAAACTGCATGGGTAATTACTCTCTTATTCACCGACTAAAAGTGACACATAGCTATGCCTTTGATATTTTTTTTTTAAGACCAAAGTGTCATGCTTTTGATTTTGTGTGTGTGTGTGTGTGCGTGTGTGTGTGTGTGTGCGTGTGTGTGTGTGTGTGTGAAAGTAAAACCCCTTCAGTAGATGATTTAACAGATGCATTTTTTTAATAGATAAACAACAGGGTAACGAAAGCAAAATTAAGTTTAGGAAAAAAAGGTATAATTTGAAATGATTCTAATAAAAATCAAGTTAATCTCACACTATACTAATATACTTTTTGCACTTTCAAACACTGAGATAACAGACGTGTAAACATCTGAGCACATTCAGATTGAGCACATTAGCTAGCCAAAAAATATCTAGTTTAACTATCAGGTACTAAAGCTAAAATAGAGTTAAGGTACTTTGTCCTCTTGGGTTTGGTTTGAACGTTGCACCTTCAGCAGATCATTTTCTGACGTAGATTTGCCTGAATTTAGCGTGTTTATGAGTAAATATGGTTGTACAAATTATTAAACAGGTGGCTCTCTGATTAACTTGTAGTTACATTATTCTTTTGTCTAGGATCTTCTGTTTACTTGTTGTTTAAATGTATCTGGAAGGAAACAGCATAATTGTTGGCACCTTCACAGTTTGAATCTGATGCTTCTGGTGCGAGAACCTAAACAGCAGCTGCTGTTGCCATCTAGAGGTTAATCACAGAGCGCACACACACACACACACACACACACACACACAGAAACCATTATGACTAAACATACTCAGCATTAAACCGCTCATTCCTCTGCCTGACAGCTGTGTGTTTATCGTAGATCAGAGTTTATTATCAGAGCTGTTATTTGCGCTGTGGTCTACCCTGGGATGTCGCCTGTCATGATGAGGTCGTGTTAAATTCCAACAGGCCATCTAGTGAAAACAGTACTCGAACAAGCTCCCTATTTCAGCACAGCGACCCGGGAAGGGAACACAATCTCAACTCTTATTCGTGGCGTTATGGAAAACATGCTGCGTCCAGGTTTAATGTCCTGATCTCAGAAATACTCATTACAGGACATACAGTACAAACAAATACTGATGCTTTGAGAAACATGTGCATTAATAAATGACTACACCACATGATAGTGTATGATTAGACAGTATGTTGATACAGATGTATTTTTAATAGGTAATACAGTCTGTGATCCAAGGCGGACATCTTGGTTTCAGGTTTTTGACTAAGCTTATCTACCTGACAGAAATCAACAGGATGTCATTAACTTTTATTTCTGTCAAAATCTGTAAAAAATAAATACATAAATAAAATACAGTGCAAACAATGCTTAGTCATTTACACTAATTTACTTTCTTTCCTTTTTTTATTCACACGTATTTAATGTTTTCAGCTGGCTTTTACTTCCGCGCATGCGCGTTTATTCATAAACGAAGCAAGCAAAGCGACATAAACCCGCGCGCGTCCATGTGAGGCTCTGATTGGTTGACCATTTCTCGGAAACGTCTTAACCAGCAAGATGATTGGCTTGTTTTCCTAAAGGGGCGGGATCAATTCGAATATATTAGCAAATGAGAAAAAGGATAAGAGAGGTTTACTTTTACTGTTTCTTTACACTTTAGACATTTTGGAATAAATTATTTAAAGGAACTATTGCAATTATATTATATTATATTGTATTATAATATATTTTATAATTTTTATATATGTATAGAACGGAAAATATCCTGTTAATGCAAAAAAATATATATATCCTATTTAACAAGGAATTTTATTATTAGTAACTTAATCTGACTAAAAATTTTAATTTTATAATTAAATTTTATAGATTAAAAAAAAAATAAAAAAATAGGGAGGACGGTTGTTGTTATTATTTTTTTTATTGGAAAAAGAACCTATACTTTATATATTGCATAATAATAAAAATAATAATAATAATAATAATAATAGTAATAAAGTTCACTTGTTTGGTGGTTGAAGTTTGCAAAAAAAATTACTTTACGAGGAGTAGAAATCAGAAATCGTAATTTCTATAAATAAATACACTGTAATCTCATTTTTAAGTACATAAATAGTGTAAACATATTTACACTTTGAAAGGTGTGGCTTTTGTAGCTTAGGTGGTGCCACACCCAGTGGTTCTGCTACGTCTGTTCCAGTGCACACACTGAAGAAGCAAACATCCTAACCTGAACTAGACCTGATTGAGTAGATTTGGGAGGAATTCATGATTTTTGCCAAATATTCAGTAAAATTAAAGACTATAATTGTTTATAATATAAATATCAATTTTTTTAACTGAGACATAAGTAAGAAGCAAGGAAAATGAGAAAAAGAGTAAAAAAAAAAAAAAAAAGAGGAAGTGGACCCTTGAAGAAAAAAGGCATTGATTCTGAGTCGTATCACACAGGTGCTGAAACAAAAACCAGACCAAAGCCATGGGGAAAATAAAGGCCCTTTGGAATGTTCTTGTGCCCCACGCCTCGCCCCCTGTGCCTCAGTCACACTCCTTACGTTGCTCCCTCCAGCGCCTCTTGGGTGCTATATATCAGCGTCTATCACCTAATTTCTGACACGGTATCTGTTTAATGATCACCAATCAGCTACATCTATTTCATGCCTGGCTGAGGCACTCAAGGAACAGCTGAGCACCACACACACACACACACACACACACACAACTTTTACACTAATGAAGTGAATCATATGTGTCCTGTCACTAATTTGACTCTTGGGAGAAAATGAGGTTCAAAGGTGACAGGACACTTATAGACATGAAGGAGTCTTAAATGTGCCCTGCTGCCTATTCCCTACACACTACATAGTACCATACTGCATTATGGGTGCTCTGTAATTTTACAATAAATAAATAAATATTTAATGAAGTAAGGGTATTGCAGAAACTCATTTGTAGGAGTGTGCACTAGACATAAAACACTCTAAAAAGTGCACCATGTAGTGAAGAAACTGTGGTTTAGGACCCTAAAGCATGAAAATGAATGACTTTCATGTGGGACTCTCATATGGGAACAATTAGCAATAAAACCATAAAAAAGCACTTTCTATTGACCTTTTGAAACATTTTTATGATATAGTCAGATACGAGTGCAGTTTTCTATACATGGATATTTATCATAATATAAAAGTTGTTCGGTCTTTTAGCACTTTTGTGTGTATAACATTAGCATATTATATACTCTATAG
Organism: Leiocassis micropogon; assembly: GCA_028565275.1. NCBI lineage: Eukaryota > Metazoa > Chordata > Actinopteri > Siluriformes > Bagridae > Leiocassis > Leiocassis micropogon. The sequence goes on along the minus strand of JAOVVA010000054.1, from coordinate 2,278,259 downwards.
CCTACATATTATATCTAAAATATCTATTACAATAATAACAACCATAACATCAAAACACACATCATTTTACTGTATATTTCAACAGCTAATAGTTAATTTCTTTTAAAATCTATATGTTTTTATTCCTGCTCTCGATTATATCCATTCTGCTTAGGGCAGTCACAGCGCCTGCAGTTTCAAGTAACCGAAGACAAATTACACCCAAGAAAACAAGTCATGTGACCTTTATTTATTATTTATATATAACACAGTGAATTGAACGTGTAATATGTCAAATATTAATAAATAAATCAAACAAATGTGCTCTAAGAACTTTTTAAACAACACATATACAGTCTTTATTCCGTTACATGTCACTACAACTAAATGTTATTAATTTCACTTATGATTAAACATTATTAAAATATAGTGATTATTGTATGTAATGACTTAAATGGACCAAACAGACATCATAAAAGGTTACAAGTGCTGGCATGAATAAAAAAATTGTGAAAAAAAAAAAATACTAACATACAAAATTTAGAGTGGAATTAAAGAAAGAAATAAGGAAAATATATAGATAAAGCAGGTTGAAGAAAAGAAAGAAAAGAAAACATAATCAGAAAAAAATAATACATAATGAAATTAATGAATAATCTATTTGAAAGTCTTAATTGATATACTGCATTTTGTTGAACATAATAGCAAAAAAAAATCTTTTGAATCATTTATTTTAAATCTAATAGAAATTGTTTAAGTGTGAAAAAAAAGGAAAAATATATATATTTGGGCTCAATATGAAAATGATTTATTTAAATTTTTATTAATACTTTTATTTATTAATTTATGTATTAATTTATTATTATTATTATTATTATTATTATTATTATTATTATTATTGTTTAAACATGAAATTTTTTGCACACGGGCGTTTAGCCAGCCTCCAAGTTCTACATATCTTTTTGTCATAAGCTCCCATTGTACAGCAAAGTAGATTATTACTCATTCATATCTGCATGACACAATGCATTCTTTCTTCCACAGTGTGTTTAGCCTAATTTAGCCCTTTGTAAATCCTCAATATTGACGGTAACTGCACTTCTCTGCGTGTAAGCACAATGTGAAAATGAAGAGTGTTAATCATGGGGTCAAATAGAAGCAGCTGGGAACCAGGCGCAGTGATCATGAATAACTTTGACCCCTGCGTGACCTGGAAGGGAAAACACAGTGAAAAAGCGAGAGAGAGAGAGATGGAAGGGGCGAGTGAGGGGGTATGCTAGCAGGTGCACTAGGGTAATGGAGTAGCATTTCAATTCCAACCCCCCCACTTAAAGAGGAAACGATCACTATAACTTACACTGCGCTGCCCAGGCGGATAAAAGTGGCTCGTTTGGTTTGGGATTCAATCTTGGCATTCAGAGTTGAGTTTTACAAATACGTGACAGCCCTGGGAACGTCTGGTGTCTAAATAGAGCCCGTTCCCTGAGTGCTGTTAAGGAGGAACAAATTGCGGCCCACTTCACTGGCACACAGATAGCAGAGAAAGTCCTGGTGTAGGACATTGTTGTGGAGGAGGAGCGAAGGAAGTCGGCTTGTTCTCGGCCTGGGGTCAGGTTCGCTCTCTTTTGTTCGGATCCTTCCTCTCGGTCGTGTCCGACTCCCATGTAGCGTGTCTGACCTGGGCGGTTAAGTAGCTCAGGTGCCTCGGACATTCTCTGAGATTAAAGGCCAAAGAATCTGGCCACGGAAGAAAGAAAAGAGAGCGAGAGAGAGAGAGAGAGAGAGAAGGATGGAGAGAGGGTTCAAGAAACAAAGAGCAAGCAAGAGTAGCAGAGTTGAGTAAAGAAAGCACCACATGAATGGACATCTTGTCAAAAAGCAGGGAAGCGAGACGTGTTCCTCCCTCCCCACCCCCCCAGACCAGCACTCCAACACCATCCCTCCATCCTGCTTTTTTTCCCTCTGGGCCTCGAGGCATGTCCTCGTCAGCGGCAGGACAAGAGTGAGGCATTCAGCGGCTCTGTTCCATTCACCCTGGCCACAAAAGACACTCGTTAGAGGGCATGTAGCTCTCAGGGACGCATGTTAAGGCGCACAGGGAACCAGAGAGCTGAGTGTAAAGGGCAGTGCCGGTCAGAGAGCAACCTTTCACTCACTCACTCACTCACTCACTCAGCCCTAAATGTGTCATTTTAAACCAGTACAAAAACTTTATTTAACACTTTATTTAAAGACTTGTGCTTATGACGATACATGACACCATCATAAACACTCCATAACAACTACATAGCCGTATTCTAACAGGTGTCTGGTGCATTTTTGTAATTTATGTCTTTTTACCATTTAAACCTTGTCAAAAGAGACTGTTTCTAAAATGTCAGTTGTTATAAAGGGTTTATGTAGGTGTTACATGGCTCTATGAAAGCTAGTGTAAATGTACACACTGTACACATTTACTTATTAACACTTATTCTAACAGGTAACTGTAATAAAGACTGTTCTAAGGCTACCTAAAGGTTGTGATCATATGGCTACAATACATAACACATACATAAGACAATCATGACAACTGGCATAAGTCTTTTAACATGCATAAAAGCTATTTATAAGGCTACATGACATCTGCATAAGCACTTCATTACAACTACATTAGCAGTATGAATTATGAAGCTGTGATATACAATATGGTCATGATGTCTTGACTGACATAAAGACAGTTCACACTGAGGTTATACAGCTGCATATAACCAACATCGAAACTCTATTTCTATTACACGACAATAAAACTACAAACATTTTATTAACATTTTCTTACAGGTATTAACTGTCCTACAGACTGTAGTAACATTTTGTAAAGGTCATGTTCATAATACTATGTGACATTTGCACAAGCTCTTCATAACAACTACATAATCATTTTATAAAGGCTTATTCTAACCAGCATCATTGGTCATAAAGACTGAGAAAAACCCTACATAAGGGTATAATATGAGGCTACTTGACATTTGGCCTACATTACATCTACGTAAGCATTCTTAAGTCTGTACTGTAGTAAACCCTGTAGTAACGTTAATAGTTATAATACGACATGACGTTTGGCCTTCAAAAAACATCTTCACAGCTGCAATACATAAATATAATAAATGTTTATGGTAACACTACTTAAAGACAGCGTGCATAAAACATGATGTTCATAAGACATAATTACATCTACATAAGTGTTTCTGACAGGTTATTCTAGCTGCAGTGCTAATCCTGGCTTTCATTTTAGAACTGGTAAAAAATCTTTTATAATTATTTATAGTGGTTTATGCCATCTGTCATAAAGGGCTTATGCAGGTGTCATGTCGACGCATAATTTATTGAACAAATTGCTGTTAAATCAGTACTTTAATAATTCTGTGTTAAACCCTTTTAGACAACACCCTTATATTATTTTTATGTAAGTTCTGTCAGTTGTTATAAAGGGCATATGTAGCTAGGCGTCATGTGCAGTACAGTATATCAGTGAACTCACCCTTGTACAGTATAGGTAGCGTTACCACAGCGTTGCTCGACATACAGTACAGTCCTGTAAGAGTAGGTTATTATGATTTTTTTTTTATTATAAAGGTTTATGCCATGTGTTGTAGAGAGTACAGATATATTTTATGCAAGTGTTATGTAGGCCTATGAACACTGCTTTCAGATATTGCTTGTTATTAGTTAAAGTTAAAATAATGAATAATGATGAAAAGAAATTTTTGGCTGCTGGTAATAAAATATTAACTGACATGAACATTGTTGGTCTGCTAACTAGCTGTGACTAGTGTGTAGCGTCTAGCTACCTAGCTAACAACAACTTTTGTTCATATCTTTACCCAAACGTTTGGTTTATTCGTCTATTTTTCTTTTAGCTCCTTTAAATTTTCCCCCCAGTATGAATAAAACACTTTTCGACAACTGAACTATGCTAAGTTTATTTTCACTGTGGAAATCAGACCAGTCTTACAGAAACACTGAGAAAAAAAAATCTCCTTAAAAAAGGATCCTCTTTCATGTTTCATACCGAGTTCTCTGCGAGACAACGGCGCAATTGAGGTTGTCACCAAACAACGGCATATTTCTTTTCTTCCCTCTGAAATTCCCCTCCTCATATCATTTCTTTGCACAGGGGGAGCAATTTGTCTGTCATGGCTGCAGAGGGCTGGAGCTCTCCCGGCCGCCATTAAACTGACAGCGCCATTATTATAACAGAAAACTGAGCCAACCGCCCATGAATTTGGCCAGTGTTTCATGCGACGGCTAAAGAAAAAAAGTTGGAGGAGGCTTTTTTTGTTCTGGCAGTAATTAATTTGATAAATATATTAATTATGAATAAGGGCTGACGATCAGATGGTCATGCGTCCAGCCGGAGCGGGAGGTATTTTGGTGAGGTTTGTGATAAGTCGGCTCTTTGTTAAGCGGCTGATCGGATTTCAGTGTGCCTGTCATCTCCTCTGGGCGCACGCGCTCTTATCACCGCGCGCGCCACTCAGCACCCCATTTCCTGTCTGTTGTAATTAAATGGAGGGGCTTTCTGATTGCAAGTGGCCCGCTTTAGACGGCAGTCTCTTGGGTTTCAGGTGTGTGTGTGTCTATGTTTATATGTGTGTAGGCTCAGTTAAGCTCCTGAACTGAGCCTCTCATGCCCCCTGTAGGACATGGTGAAGTACTGAAGGACATGCAAGTAGGCCTTGATCTGATTTCTAGACATTTTTCTTTAGTACTTTAACATGACAATTTACACAGACAGACAAATAGACAGACAGACAGACAGACACACCCACACCACACACGACACCTAAGAGACTGTTGTCTAAAACATGCCACTTGCAATCAGAAAACCCCTCCTTTCTCAGATTAAATGATGCTTACATGTTAAAAACTAGAGAAGGAGGAAAAAAAAGTTAAAGCTAAAGATCCTTAGAATTAGATAAAGCGTTTATTGTGTGTTAATCCACATATCGGCACACCAACTCTAAAACGATTTTTTTTTTTAAATTCATTTTTCATTTCTGTATGTTTGCATTTGATGTGGCAAAATGTTACTGTTCCCCTTTGATCATGCAGGTGGTGCTCGCTAAACTATTCACACATGGGCAGGCAGCACAGCGCCCCATGTGGCAGGAGATAATTATTTGCTGCTTTAACAAAAATAAATAAATATATAAATAAATACTATCGAAATGAAATATTTATAAAATTGTAATACTAACAGAATCTCAATACAAATCAAATCCACGCCTGGGTATTGTGATAATATCGTATTGAGGCGTCCCTGTTAATTCCCATTACTATTGGTTACTTCTTAGCCATGTAGCTGCAGTGCAAAACACAACTAACAACTTCATTTGACTTTACGTTAAATAACTGTGGACAGCCTGGTTTAGCTAAACCATGCTCTTAAACTTCCTGTATTCAAAAAAAAGTTTAGTATTTCAGTATATACAGTATGTGGAGGAACGTTCTTCAGGTGTGGGTGGAGTCTCTGAGAAAGATTGACGTCATGGCTGTTTGACCACATTAACACCGAATCAAAAATCTAGCTAATATCCCACACTGTTTTTACACTAATATTCATAGATTATCAATATGAAGGACTTTATTACATGCATCATGATCAATAAATACATTCATAACGTATTATCTGAACATTTTTTCTAAGCAACTGAGAAAAAAAATGAACAAGAAAAAAAAGAATGTGTGAGATAATGTTTTATTAATTGTATTTCAATATAACAAAACAAAAATGAAAATAGCCGACGCATGAAATAATTTTTAAACAATGCTGCATTTTAATTGGTGGCATGGGTCCATGAGCCACTGACGTACAGTAATGTGTCTCGGGTTGTTGTCTTTATTTGGGCTAAAATTTTGCCTCAGTGACCATCATCACATTCCTGTTGCAATGGAATTGGAAAAATGTACAAAAATAGTCAAATAGACTAAACAAAACTGAAGGCACTGTACTTAAGCCTTAAAGTTAACATCCATGATGCGTTCTTCATAACAGGATTTAAATATCAAGCAAACACCATGTTGTGGAGAATAATTAAATGGAAAACTAATGCTACAACACAATACATAAGACTAGATGATGCTGCCTAGGAGCTGAAGTGTACACTCTGAAAAATACATTTTCTTTTGTGTTTTATTGATCTTACGGATCCATGATAGTGTATTATCATGCCACACTAGCAGAACACGTCTTACTGACTTCATTTAAGGTAATTCTGAATATCTCTATTTTCATTTATTTACTTATTTATTTATTTTGCTTAAACCATCCCTTTAGAGTTCCTGCCTGTATTCAGGAAGATTCTGGAATGTTCTGAATTAGCAGAATTGTTGTCACCTTTTATACCATGCTCTTATCAAAGTGCTTTCCACAAAAAGTACAAATTAAAGCAAAAAGATTCCATTCACACCCAAGTATTAGTCAAGAAACACAAAAGAAAATAATTGAAACTTAACGTCCCTTAGGAACTAAAAGACAAAAAAAGGGTTTTTAACAAAGAGTCTGACATATTATATTATATTATATTATATTATATTATATTATATTATATTATATTATATTATATTATATTATATTACATTATATTACATTACATTACAAGGGAAATTATTCCACAGTTTTGGAGCAGCAGTAAACGCCCCATCAGCTCGGTTCCTGTACTTAGTGCTTGGTGCATGTAAAAGAAGCTGATGTGAGAATCTCAGTGAGTGTGATGAAGAACAGGGCTGCAGTACGTCTACAAGGTGTTTGTAAGCTGAATTATTTAACACTTTATAAACAAAAAATAAAAACTTTAAAACTAACTCTAAAAAGTCACTGTCGCCTTGCACCTCCAGGGTCTGGGTTCGATTCTCTTCGCCGTGTGCATGGGGTTTGCATGTTCTCCCCGTTTACTCAAGTTACTCCGGTTTCCTCCCGCAGTACAAAGACCTGCAGATTAGGCTAATTGGTGTTCACAAATTGCCTGTAGTGTGTGAATGATTGTAAGTAGTGATCCAAGATGGCGGCGCGGCAGTAGCACGCGGCGGCCGCTCCGGAGCCAAAATGGTGCTCCACAAGCCATCCGTCTCCTCAACAAAAAGGGACTGGACTGATAAACACAAACACACACACACACACACACACACACACACACACA
>JAOVVA010000054.1:2231421-2249897 GCA_028565275.1 Leiocassis micropogon | reverse complement strand
TCACAACCGGCAACATGACAAGATGTTCCCATAGCGTTTTCACGCAGCATCGAGTGTAGCCTTTGAAAGGGAACACAACAAGACCAATATAATATACTGTACAGGGGCCGGTGAAATATTTCTACTTAACAAGAAAGATTATGGTACTTACTATAGTTTACAGTACACTATAGTACCTACAGTACCATGGTAAAATTTCTATTTGGAGATTAGTTATAAACTTGACCGCACTCCTGTCAAGTTAGCATTACTGTATTAGCTAGTCTGATAATGTTAGCTGTTTGTAAATTCAACCATGTGAATATACAATAAATATTTTGTAATCTTTATCATTAATGATTTTCCATAGAACTTCTGTCAGGTTGACTCATGCTAATTAGCTGGCTAAAGCTAGCCATTAAGATTAAAAGTGTGGGTAGCAAGTCTTTCATCTGTTCAAATTTAGTTTAAATCAGTTTGCAAGAGACTGCAGCTAACAAATAACCTGTCGTAGAAGCCACAAAACATTTCCAAAGCATGAGAAGTCATTATGAGTGTTTGGGGAATGGTGACGGTGCCACTTTGGGGTTTTCTCTGGTTCTTAATCTGGATCCTAATTAACAGTTCCAACCAAAGTGGAGGAAACTTGCTGATCCACTTCCTCAGCATCTGATCAACACCTGCTAAAATCCACTTTCCAACACACTTCATGCCCTGCCACAGGCTTGTTTAATCTTGTGTTAAAAAAGAAAAAAGAGATTATAATTAACGGTGCTAAAAATTAAAGGTGGTGCAGTGAACGTGTGGCTGGTTTGCGGTTTAGCTGTGCAGTTTGTACAGCTTCCTGCCTCATACACATTACTTAAATAATGTTGCTTTAGGATACAGCTTATTAAAAATAATGAGTGTTAATGAAAAAAAAATTAATAAATCCAGAGTACAGAGAAGGCTTTATTATGTCAAAGACTCTAAAATGCTTTAAATCATTAAGCTAAAGACTTAATAGCAACTGGCAGGTGGTTCTGGTTTAAACTGCCAGATAAAGATTAGAGACAGACGTATAAAACTGTCTTCTGTCACGTAACTGGCTTGGACTGAGACACGTGGTTGTGTGTTGGATGGAGAGGCAGGTGGGTGTGGGTTTTAAATGTTTCTGAAGCTCATAATTTCATAATTTCTGAAGAAAAACTAAGGAAACTGCCCTTTTACTTTTTATTTTGTCCCTGATATCCTCCTTTTGTCCAAGTACCCTGAATTCAGCTAGTGGCTGCTCACAGCTTCAGCAGGACGTAACCCTTAAACAAATTATACTGTATATACAAGTACATATTAAAATAAGTAAATATTGGCTATAGATCCATCAACCTGCAGGCTTGTTAAATCTAGAGCACTGAGTCCATAGTTTGTTGTTCTGAGGTAAACTTTCCATTCAGTTCTGTTAGCTTATTGTAACAGAAGACAAACATGGAAGTGTTGACTGCGCAAAGGTAAAGAATGGCGTCACTCCCATTTATGAGGTAAGGGGAATGCAGGTTCGACCCGATGGCCATCATTGAACTTCTTAAATGTCAGAGCTTACAGCACGTAAGATCTCAGCTAACTATTGACATCACAACATGGAGGACGAAGATAAGTTAATTTAGCTGCTTTTTCTAACTAATAGGAGATGGACACTTATAAGAAAGACAAACGTATACATAAGTAGCAAATAAAATATTTAAGAATTTTCATGTATGACTACAAAAACAAAAAAATCCTGTACAGTTAGCCCATGTTAGTCAGCTGTGGAGGTTATGAATAGTTCTATTCTAAAAATATTAAATACATAGTTCTATTCAAAAAAATGTAAAGATAAAAAAATAAGATGATAAGCTTTACCGTAATCAGTAATTATTATTATTTCAAGTTGAAGACCATGTACAACGCTGTTATTTCAACAGTAAAAATATAAACTAATCCCAGTAAAAATATTCAGTTTAGCTTTTACAATTTAAATATTTTGGTGCAGGTGTTTGTTTACATTGAGAAAGGAGCTTATTTTAAAGATGATTATTAAATCCGCCACACAACTGTTCACTATTACTGAACATTTTGATGTCACTTTTGGTGACTGTGATTATATAGCGATTATGTAAGACGGGCAAGCACGGTTATTAGCACCACGGTTTGGGAACATATGTGACAAACTAGCTTTAAACTTCGCGCAGGAAGATTGTGACATAATCTGGAACACACCTGTTCATAACACTGCTTATGAGCTCAACATCTCAATTTCACTTATGGTGAGGTTAAACTTCAGGCAGATATCCAAGTACAGCAAAAGTTGTAATGATATCTGTCCAGCCAGTTTCGTGTGATGCTGTGACAAAATCTGTCTGGACAGACATACATACATACAGACAGCAAATTTTCTGCAATGGTTTTTGCGTCCTCCAATGGAACAGAAAGATATCATTTAAAGGAGGGAGCTCTGACCAATGTACAGGCAAAACATTTCGTTTATGTATACAGATGCTAGAAAAATTCTCTCAGAAATTATGTAAAGGCTATTAATATTAGCTGGCTGACTAAAATTAGTAGTTAAAATGATCTGACTTGCATGATGACCATAAATGTAAACATTTGAAAATATTATTAATATTATATGTTGATGACAGCTAACTAGCATTAACAATGACAATTAACATTACATCAAAAATTACATCAATTTACTGTAGCTCCAGTTAAGCTAACTGTCTCTCATTAGTAGGTACAAATATAAACATTGAAGCTACTTGGATCTGGTCAGTTGGATTTATGCTAAGCTATCTGGCTAGTATGATTAGTAAGATTTCTTTTTTTTTTTTTTATATATAACTATGTTTTTTCAGAATTGTTAATTAGCTACATAAGTGGCTTCAACAAAAAAGGAATCATGCCAAGTAAGGTTATTTTAGTTAGCTAGTTGGCTAGCACATTAATATTGAGGTTGTAGAACATTTATGGATACAACCTAAAATAACTCTCAAACACCCTGTCATGCTAGCTCATGTCAAACTGTTAACTTGCATTAGATAATGAGCATCTATAAACAAGGAGTTCCTCTTAATAATTCTGCCACATCAGCCATGTTAGCTGCATAGCATTTGCAGAGAACATGAATGAAAAATCCTCTCGGACATCCAGTCAGGCTTAATGTGTTTTGCAGATTTATGAATTTGACAAAGAATTCCATCAGAAATCTTGTTCAGTTAGCTCATACCAGCTAGTAGATTAGCATTATCAGTTGAAATTACAGAATATTAGCTAGCTGGCTAGCTTTAACAGTAAAGATGCTAATCAGATTAAGTTTATGTTTGCTAGGTAGATAGAATTATCTGTAAAGATTATTAACATTTAAGGTTATGATGGAAGAATCCTCTCAGAAATACTGATGAGTTAGCTTATGTTTTCATAAATCACATGAACAAGGTTCACATTCTAGTCATGCTGGCCATCTGGCAATGAGCAGCCATAATGATTGTTAAATAAAACTTATGAATATATGATTGCTAGTGCTACTGTAGGTATAACTTCATGCTAGTGCTAGGGGTAAATATCGTAAACACAAATAAAAACTGCTAGCAAGAGACATGAATGTTATGAACATGTACAGTATATTAGGTATGATATAGTGATGAATGAAATATGTTTTCAAAAATATTGTAATTCTCATGTTTGTCAGCTAGCTAGCATAGGCAGTGTGATAATTATGAAGAATATGAATGTGAAGCCAGGCGGCTACAAGGAAAGAAAAACACAGAAGATTACGTTTTAGTGTTATTTAACTTAATAGATTTTTCAAAAATGTCAACATAAATAAATTCCAACGACAATTTATAAAATAAAATAAGAAAATGTAAGACATTTTTAATTCATTAAATAAAACCATCATAGCTGTGCTCCAATACCATTTTTAACACACCATTTATTTTTTTACTCTGATGATGGCTCGTAACCGAGTGAACCACTTAGTGGACCACCTAATTAACATGTTTCAATACTCCAGCCTTTTAATTTGTACTGTAAATGTGCAAGCTAGCAATTGAGCAAGCTCACTATTAAACCAGATGCATAGTATTTTATCAATTTAACAATCCAGTTTTTGTGAAGATGGCTTGCTATGTACTGAAGCCGGTAATTAGCATGCTTTGTAAAATTTTAAAGGACAGCTGATTGTTAGCCAAAAATAATTTTATCGTGCTAGCTTGTTAGAAAGCTACCTGATTAGCTAAATCAGCTATTTAACCTAGTAACTATTATTCAAACAGCTGTAGCTTAACATGAGAGATGTTGGGCTTCATAATTTTTGTTACCCAGCTAGCCTGCTGTACCAAACCAGATGATTAGCATAATACTTAGCATGCCAGCTAATTACTGTGTTGTTCACTGAGTGTTGTTCATTAGTTCTCTATCTAAAATTGATGCTAAAAGTGTGCTATCTAGTTATTATAATCTAGTTAATACCGTAGCTAATCTGTGAACCAGATGACAACCAAGACCGCTAGCAAATCAGCTATTTAGGAACCTGAATACAGAATATGCATGCTAATTAGTAAACTTGTTTTATTTTTCTGCTGAGGGAAAAGTAATGCAGCTGATTAGCAAGATAGCCGTCGGATCAGCTATGTAAGAACCTGTAGCCATGGTAAACTTACAGTATTTGCAAGTTTTATTGATTGATTCCTTTAACAAAAATTTACAACGTATGTACTGCTAGCTAGTTAACACGCTACCACATGAACAAACATATTAACCTAGTTAGAGATATAGATATTTAGCAATATATTTGGCATATCATCCAGTTAAAAACCTGTAACTAGAGTATTGTAGGTAATTAGCGAAACAGGTGATTAGCATGTTACTCTTGTTGACTGTCTGAAATTCAAAGCTAAATTTGTACTAGTTAGTTAGCACAATAGCTTGTTATCACAGATATTACCCTTGCTAACACTGATTCTTTTTCACTGCAAGTGGCCAGTGGCGTGACTTAGTTCGTACACTCATCATTGGTGATAAAAGTAAATAACCATGGATGTTAAAAACAGATTTGGAAACCACAGCAGGGTTTGGATAAAAACATTTTCACACATTAACATCAGTTATAAGTGTCGACAGAAGTTGTCTACGGCAACCTCTGGAAATGAATTCACACATTTCTGCAAGCCAGCTGCAGAAGGAATGCCCCCAGTACACATGGTGTACACTCAAACACACACAGACGAAATTCCCCCTCAAAAACCCAGACACTTAGCAAGCTAAAAGTGAAAAAAAAAAAAAAAAAACATGAAACAAGCATATCCCTTGACCTAGCATGAACACAACCATAAAGCATTCAGAGATCATACTGTACGTATACAAAAGTCATGGAGAAGTTTAAGATAAGCCATTACCTTAGTGAACAAAATAATTAGCAAAATAGATAGAAAATTTAAAAACTGAATCTGTAGTTAGAGTATGCTAGATGATTTATGGCTGGTCATTACTACCATGTCTGAAATTGACAGATATTATTAGCAAACTTATTACCCCAGCTATTTCCTGAGGCAGATAATGGTCCAGGCTATGATAATGAAACGTGTTAGCATTCCAACAACTGAAAATGTCCTTGATTCTGGCCATTAGCATAGACATGCACAGCAACATTAGCATTCATGCTTTTGGTAGAATTTTGGCACAAAACAAACTGTTTTTTGCTAACAAAATAGAAAAAGTTTTACAAATGTCTTTTTTTTTTTAAAAGATAGCCTTCACTACATGATATGTTTAATTTATGGACATGAAGACCCACAGAAACCTAACAGTAAAATAATAACAGTTTTTTTTTACACGCCCCCATGATGTTTGTTAAAGTGATAGAGATTGTGGCTGTACGTTGGATCTTTTCACACTTGTCCTTGTTCTTGGCAAAATCTCCACAATAAATAAAATTATTTCTAAAATAAATGTCTTTGTAAAAAAAATTGGTTCCATGGTCATAAGAAAGTCCTGTCTTCTATCAAACTTATTGATTTGTCAGTCAGCATCTCTTCGCTTTCGGCGAATGTGTACCCAAACAAATTCATGGTGGGGCCACAAACTTTCTGAACCATCTTCGCAAGTTTAAACGGCATACTGAATCTCCATTTCTCCACCTGCTGTGATGAGTTTTTCTGGGTGGAGTACACTCCGCTAGCCTTATCAGATGCTTGCGTATTCCTCAAGATCCACTCCTTTACTTGGTCAGTAAACGGGATGCCAGTAAACCGGTACATCTCAGCCGCTTTAAGCATAGGAAACATGGCGATGTCCTCGTAACGCACTAGCATGTATCGTCCATGCAACCACGGGGGCTGTTTGAGACCCACTTCAGCAGACATGCGGATGTTCTCACAGTTCCCTTTGAGCTTCCTTACTTCGTTGTCATTCTCAGGAATGTCTCCGTCCATGGTCAACCCCTTCCAGTGTTCATATTTGTTCGCAAAAGCCACCATGCGGGACGCTAACATGGCTCTGGGATCACGAACCAGCTGGATAACCTTCAAATCCAATCGTGGATCTTCTGTTAATGATCGTAGCGTCTCTAGTTGCCGTATTCGTACAGATTTTATGGTATGATGCTCCTTTTCCAGACATGACTGAGATGCTAGTGTGAAGTTCAGTGGACCGCATCGCCGGTTACGGCAATGGTAGGGCTCGTAACCCTTCTTCACAAATGGCGTGCAGACAGGATCGCTGCATAATGACTTGCTGGACTCGCGGCGAAACAGTCCTGTCGTTACATGATCCTTTGGTGGAGGCTCGATAAAGTTCTCCAGCATCGAGAAGTCACACAAGAAAAGCTGGCGGAGAACTTCGCGGTAAGCCTGCGTCAAAACCGTACCGTTGGTCCCTCCACCCTCCAGAGTAAGCATGCGCTCCACGTGCCAAAGAGGCTCGAACAGGTAGAACATGTTGGTGCCGTGCTGGTTAAAAAACTCGCCCACAAATGAGGAACCTGTGCGCGTCGTAGCCAGTAGTAGTATGTGTTTCCCCCCTTCGCTGGGCTCGGTGATGTTCTCCAAGCGCCATTTCATTTCCAAATAGGATGAGACATCGAGCTCGGACAGGACAGCGGAGTCATTCTGTCGGAGAGATTCCAAATACGATCTGCTGGTCTGGAGCGGAGTCTGAGGCGTCTGCTTCAGAGAGAGCTTGTCCGAGACCCTTACAAAACAAAATCACAAGTCAGTACACAGTGTTATAATCTTTTTTTTTTAAGAGTTTTGTAATATTATAGGCGAGATCAAGAAAACTGGGCCCACTGGGGTAATAGTGTACGTCACTTCAGTGTCTGCAATTAAGAATGTGTATAAAAAGTCTTGTTTTTTGCTCGAATTAAATGCTAAAAGGAATCTCAGACATAAACACGGTTGTTTTTCTTAACCTATTTATGTTTAATATTTAATTTTAAAAATAATTGTCATATTAAAATCTCCCGCCGCTGTCAGCTAGCATCTGGGTAACGTAGCAACACCCAATGACAGAGAACACACACTCTCACGAGCGCGCACGCAGAGACGCACACATTTAAGCTCACTCTTTAATTCAGCACATATTTCATACTTTCATAATTCATACCGCTACCTTGCTCAGACTACACATTGAGCCTGTACGCCTGCACCGTGTGAAATCGGCACCGAGACAGACGACGCTGTGAGAGGCAACACACAAAACAGATAACTCCATATTACCGTAAAGATTAAAATATCAGGAACTTTATTTCTGACAGCACCTTTTCCATCATGCAACTGTGAAATAAGCAATAAAACATTAATTAATGGGGGGGGGGATCTAAAATCGGCCGTTTTTGTTCAAACGTGAGCAATTTGAAGAGATATACTGGAGTCTATGTGCACGAATACTATGATCATTACGGCACTCCAGTTCTCCCAGTATATCACAGGCTGTATTATGCAAGTTATAATGTGATGTTTCTGTGTATGTTGCAAATCTTTTATGCTTTTACTTTTACTGTTGTTTTGTATTCATTATCATTTTCAGCAATTTGTCATGTATTAATTATAAAGAGCTATCCTTTTTATTTAATATGGTGGATACATTTTTTTGTCTCACCGCTGTTGTGAATTGTATAATGTTTAATGGGTCCATGTGTTGCGAGTGTTACGATATGTTTATGTATTTAAGTCCTATTGTGATGAGAAGGAAATGCTTTTAATAACGTATGAGGGGCGCCTCCCTGTATTGCCTGTTGGACGGACCGGCACTTGTTAGAACTTACAAACCTATGCTTAGATCACCAGATTACTCACTCTACATTAAAAACGCTGCTGTGTAAAATAATTTCAACATTCCATTCCATAAATGATACGAAGAGTTATGTTCGTAGTCATGCTTTAATTTTCATTCAGTCTTTGTGTTGGAGTCTGATTGTAAAACGGACACTGAAATGTTAATATCTGCACCAAAAGACTCTTTATCGCTTTCAGTAAGGAAAGAATCACAAAAACCTGTGTTAACAGAACAGGGAAAAAAAGCATTTAAGTTGTCTGGGGTTTCAATAAATTCTCAATTATAAAAAAATATACTTTGTTTGAGTGGAAAAACTGCTGAACTGTAGGGAGAGATTTACTTTAAGCACCACTAGCAGCCTAAATCCACATTTTATACAACTCTAGTTTTAAACGAAATGCACTCTTCACAGGATTTACATCTGGACATTTTGCTGTTTATGAAGAAAATCAGTAGAAGTTATTTTTGTTTAAGTTCCTGTCTTATTAATTTTCCCGAAATCTAAACAAGCCAGGCTCTTACTAAGGACGAAGGAATGAATGCTGGTGATTTATCCCACGGCTCCTCAGGATCATATCGCTGTTGGTCTTTTCGTTTGTTCAGTGAGCTGCGTTTCCCCACTCATGAAAATAAAATCCTCCCTTTTTCATTGAGTCGTGTATAATCCCAGACCCAGTGCAGGCCAGTGGTCACACCCAGACTCCTTCTCCACCCTGTGACCCAGTCTGATAAGCTTTCTAAAGCACTCTTTGGGGATGTAGAGAAGATGCCTTACTTGGAGATGATGTTGTTCTCCTTCTCGATGATGACCACAGCCACGATGAACACCAAGGAGATGGTGTACTTAATCTTCATTATTGTGTGTGATTAAATCCTGATGGTGGGTCCGACCTTCAGGCAACGGTCCTCTCAGCTCTCACACACTCAGCTTATTTCTGAAACACAGTCCGCATGTACACACACACACACACACACACACACACAGAAACCAAAAACATGTCAGCTTTTTAGAAAAGTGCGACACACACAAGCCACCTGTTCTTCCTGTTGCGATTACAGACATCCCCTTTCATCCTGCTTACTGACTGTGTGTGTGTGTGTGTGTGTGTGTGAGAGAGAGATCTGGTCTACGAATATAGCTCTGCCAGTGGTAATAACACTAACTACCATGTGTACCAGGCGGGTATTAAAAAACTTTATCAACACCTTCTCAGCAGTCTCTTTATGTGTCACGCTGATTTCATCCGAAACACACTTAGAAATAAACGCGCCAGATCGTTGAGACGGATAATGTCAGGCTTCACCTCTGACCAAATATTAAATCAAACCACAGGCTTTACACAGGAAGTGGTGAGTTTAATCTGAACGATACAAATAACACCAGCATCATCTGGGAGGCGTGTCAATTTTATAGCTTCTTATCTAAACCACACAGCTCTTGTAAATCTTGTATAAATTATATTTATATCCTATACAGCAGGTTTGTTTATGATTGTATTTTATATAAGAAAGCTTACACTGCAAAACACAAACATAAATTTAACACCAAGTTATTTTGCTCGGGCATGTTAAAGAATATAATATGTATATACTGTAAAAAGACGTTCCTTTTTTAAGAAGAAAAGTCTTAAAGAAGAAAGAAGCGATGTGATTAGCTCTGTATGGTTGTGTTGCATTTTGCAATGAAATGCAGTTTATCACTGAAACATACAGAGCTAATCACATCGCTTCTTTCTATCGCATGATCAGTGAAGCAGAACTGCCAGCTGGGCAAAAATCACCGCTGCTGTGGGTGAACCGGAAATGCATTCAATAGACTTTTATAGCGTTTTGCAAAAATTATACAAAATTACACTCATGTGAGCAAAACTATTTGAAAATTAGAAATATAAATAACTCCAGAATATTATTATTTACAGTATATGTATGTCAGTGTATATATATATATATATATATATATATAAACGTGAATCTGAATAAAGGTGTGGAATCTCCTCTTAACTGTTGGTCTTAAACGTCTCTCCAGAAGGAATCTGTCACGTCAACTTTAAACAGTTCCAACAAATGAACAAACACAGTTTAGCTAAAGGTCAAAGGTTAGGGGTGAGAAGGAGTCCAAATCCCCCAGAAGGGGCGGAGTGTTTAGGTTCACACATGAACACGATGTCAGTGTCTCTGGAGTAATGGGGTGCGATTGAAGGCAGCACAGTTTTGGATAAAGCACTTAAGAGCGTTCTTAAGTGCTTTATCCTCGCCGCGTGTCCTTACGAGTTTTAGTGAAGTAAAAGCATCAACAACACCATCGTGGCAACTTCACCAAACCGAGATAAAATGATAGATATGGATAAAATGAAAGCTAAAGTTGTTGCTTTTGACATAAAAGCACAGAGTTTAGGGTTCTGAGTAGAATCAGAAGTAGACTGTTGATTCAACCCGATTCTATTTTTAAGAAAATTTCTTACAGGTTTAGAAAACATAAAAGCATCTTTTTTATGTCATGTCTCGTACAAAGCGATAAACGTTATTTCCAGCAGATCCTCCAGTCCAGTAGGTGGCAGTATTGCATCAGTCACACATAACCTCAAAAGGTAAAGAATAAGTGAAACTCTCGCAAAAACACAAAAGATGGGAGAAGGAGGCAGTGTTTCTTTTTTTTTTTTTTAAAACAATTCGGAAATTTTAAAGTACTTAACATTTAAAAGTTTATATAAATAGTTTTTATAAAGCGTCACTCACACAGCTCTATTATTAACTGGACGGTTGTGAGGTTAAATTCCAAAAGAAAAAAAAGAAAAAACAATGTCGGCTCCCTGACTCATGTTGGAGACTCAGCAAACTTGTAAGAAAATTGGAGTCTCTGTGTGTGTGTGTGTGTGTGTGTGTGTGTGTGTGTGTGTGTGTGTGTGTGTGTGACAGAAACCCAACACTCGGGAGCATGATGGTGGTAGCATCACGTTCTCCAAAAGCAGGGAAACTGCAGCGTTGTCAGGACCGTCAGGTCGTGTGCGGAAGGGACGGTGACAAATACAGACGTTAGAAGACATAAGCTTAGGGGCGGAGCTTAACTTTCCGACAGGATGATGTTGCTATGGATACCGTAAGGCCTCCTGTAGGAGCTACTCAGATATATAGAAATAATCAGTTTTTTGTTATTTTTTTGGTTATTTTTTTAAAAGCCTACCCTGCACTACGGGGGGAAAAAACATCAGAGAATTACCCTTGAGAGCTTCCAGGAAAAGTGTTAAATATATAATAGAATTATTTCTATTTATCTCAATTACACAAGGCGCTATTTACAAAACTATTTGGTGTGCCGTTCCTTAAAAAACCTCAGTGTCAGCGCTGTGGAAAGGTAATTGAGGAAATTTACTGAATTCAGTGTGTGTGTGTGTGTGTGTGTGTGTGTGTGTGTGTGTGTGTGTGTGTGTGTATATATACAGTCTCTGTTTGAGACCTTCTTGTGGAAATTTCCGCCGCAGGTTTGTGTACCCTCACGCTGGGATGAGAACCTTACACAGCGAGGCTTTGACTTTTCTTCCTGTCCTGAGAGCACATGCCAAACAGCACCTGTGTCTCTCTCACACACACACACACACACACACACACACACACACTGAGGTCCTCTACCAAGCCTCGTTCCTCAGAGCCAGGAGCAAAAATACGCCTTAAACGCCGTTTAAGGAAAATTCCATCTGGCCTGGAGGTTTAAAAGACCGTATCTTGTGCAGATCTCGTAATGAATCGGGCGTGGTCTGTGAGGAGCGTGGCACTGAAATCGGCACGTAGCTCCTGCTCGCACGTCTCCGTAACGCTTCTTTTGATTAGAACAAAAGCTCACTTCCTACTGTATGTTTCCTGTACTTGTTATCACAGGAGGTATGATTCAACATTTTCTCAAAAATCCTCACCATGAGCCGTCCTCCTCAATCAGTGCCTGAGTAACCTGAAGGCATTTACATCCTTTACCACATTTATATCACACGGTGTGTCACGAAGTGTTAATGAGACAAGTTAGTTCCAGGTCTCACTTATCTTACAGCAGTTGTAACAATTTTATCGATTAGACAATTTAATTAATCAATTCCGAATCGATTCATTCATTCTCTGGAGCGCTTATCCTGTAAACTAAGCTTATCCATCACACAGCACACACTCACACACTACGGGCTATTTGGGAACGCATACAGTGCTAACGACTCCATCACTGTGACACCTCAGAATCGAGTCTTTATTTTTTGCATAATTTACATTGCAAACGCTAAAAGCTCTAAAACTGATGAACTGCTTCAAATATTGTGTAGAAAATACAGAATGCAATAAACAATACTTGCGTTTGTGGAGAGTTTAATTTCTTCTTCTTTGAAATTTATGGACGGTTCGTACAATACCGCCACCTACTGGTCTGGAGTATGGAAAAAAAAAAGAATGCTCCATATGTGGCATGGCATTTAAACAATCTACAACACAACATACACAGCCTTTCAGTGTTTATTAGACAGGTTTTTAATTCGCCAAAATTATTGGTATGAAGTATCGCTGCTTGAGATAAAACAGACAATAAATATCAATTGTATTGAATTAAAACAAATTAAAAACTGCACCGGCAAAAAATCTAAACTAACTGATTCGAATCAGCACTAAACTGCGTAAATAACAAGGTAAGGATCTTTACAATAGCATTAATTCCAGGTGAGTATAAATATTAACTAGCTAAAGTGCAAAAAAGGATAGATGAATATTAGTTATATATTTAGTCAATTTAATCTCAGATTATGTCCGTATTTTACATGAAGATTAAAACATGGACTTTCTATCAACTCATTGGAGAATATTCTATAATTACAGGAAAGTATCTACTGGAGTGGAATGTAAAAGCATGTGCTCCGTAAACTCTCTCCCAGTCCCCTATAAACCAACCGTTCGTAATTATACAGACAAACCTCAGGGACGCCCTTTCCACCCAAACCTCATTTAAAAATAACTCATATGGGCGTCTGAACCCGGCAAGGCCGTCCGTATCCTACTTTAGAAGCACACATTTACCCTAAAACCTCAGCATAAACATCGTGAATCAAAGTAACACAAACAAAAATGTGGTCAGAGAAAATGTATATCAATCATTAACTCATCCGATTATGTCTGAGAATCTTTAGGTCAATCACAAGAATGACTCCTGTCTCATTCATCGGATCGGTATTTAACTCAATTTTTGGATTATAACTAAAATTACTTCCTCTCCTCTCCTTCAGCAGATTATGAGTCAGTGACTCTTCGGCTTATGACAGAGATTCCGTCCTCTCTTTGTCGTTTAAACCCAGTGAATCATTGCGTCATGGCAGAGATTCAGTCTTCTCTCCTTAAACAGGTCAGTGTTCGAATCAGTGAATCGTTTGCTCGTATCTCTCTTACAGAGTGATAGTTACTACATTGAATCATTGACCATGAGTCTCTTTTTGTTCAGTGAATCAGTGTGATGTTACGGCCAAAACATGGTATCGGTGTTAACAAGTGTCTCGCCTACTGGAGGTGAACAAAGATCAGATCATACAACACCATTTTTCATGACACTTAATGCTTCTTATCTCCTGATCCACGCTTTTTTAAAAATAAATATACATACACTTTTATAGTTTTTTCAAATTGAAAGAAACACATTGTCTAAATACAGTTCCACGCCCTTTTATGTAGTGTCCGTAACTTTCAGATGAAACTTGGCCAAATTAGATTTCACATGAAAAGACATGAACCTGAAAAAGTGTATTATTATAAAATGCTAAATTGTTAAGATATTGCATGATGGATTCAATTCAATCCAACTCAGGTTTATTTGTATAGCGCTTTTAACAATTGTCAGTGCTTCACACAATCAGAATAAATGATTAAAGTTTGTATGAAATGTGAATGTGTATGAATCCCTGATGAACGAGCCGAGGGGAAAAACTCTCCGAGATGGAAATAGGAAGAAACCTTGAGACGAACCAGACTCAACGGGGAACCCATCCTCATCTGGGTGATAATTTGACATGGTTACGGACACTACAGATTTTTGGCTTTTTAGGCTTTCTCAAAAAACTATTTAAGCAAACAATTTTTACAGATCATTTACTTCTAGAAGCTTACGGCAATTTTAGTATCAATATCAGCACAGTACTGTGTGTGTTTTGGCCGTGTGTGATTTTCAAACCCACAACCCTGAAGGTACGAGGTGACGGTGCTTATGTACAAAGGAATGAATCAGAAAATCACACTTGAATCCCAAAACTCAGTCTGACAGTTTGTTCTTTGATCTGAATTCAAAGTGTTTTTGGACTAAAGCCTAGACGCAACTTTGTTTCTGTACCTGTGATTAATTAAATAAGTAACTCTACCACTTACAGAGTCAAAGAATTATTAACTAACATCTAAAATCTTTACTGAGTTCTCTCATATAGAGTATGTACACACACACACACACACACACACACACACACACACACACACACACATACATACATACATACACACATGTGGCTTGTGTGTTAGCTAGTTCGTGACTCACTTTTCGTCCAGATGTGCTGCTCCTGTCTCTACGCCCCTGTCGAGTCGGCCGGTAACGTCCGCGCTTTACCCGGGGCCGAGAGTTCCTGTTGTTTGAAAACAGTAACGTATTTTCCTTAGACATGACTGTACTGGAAGAAAAAGTGTTGTGCAATGGCAATTTAAAACCATTTTTTTGCTGCTGTAACGTCTGCACGCGCATGCACACACACACACACACACACGCACGCACAGGAAACAAGCTGCAGCAGCAGCATCACCACAACATCACAAGCATCTGATAACCTCTGAACCACAGACCTGAAAGTGAGGTTCTAATGTCTGTCTGTCTGTCTGTCTGGTTTAGATAAATAAAGTGGGCGGAGCTTAAATCCTTTGCAGATAACATGAATGCTGTAATAAAAAGCATAAAATAAACACTGAACAGAAACAGGAGGTCGTTTGCGTCTAACACATGAAGCCTTTACGATTCTTCGCGTCTTTTATTCCTCCAGCTGTCTCGTGGAAACTCTCACTGCGGTGTTTATGAGGCTGTAGAGGAGTGTGTGTGTGTGTGTATATGTGTGTGTGTGAGAGAGAGAGAGATGATTATATAGCACGCTAACGACTCGGTGATATACACACACCACCTGCAGGTTGTGTGTGTGTGTGTGTGTGTGTGTGTGTGTGTGTGTGCGGTCTGGAGACGAGTGAAACTTTCCTGTCTTTTAATTTAGCATCCAGCGATCACATAATCAGGTCCTTTATTACTGTGAGCAGGTTTATACGCATTATTGTTTACAATGTGGTTTAATCAAAGCGCTGTAATGTGGGTCTTTAGACTCGTCCAGCCATTACAACTGACCCGCTGTCCTGTCATTTCTCACGTATAACACTAGAAACGTAGAGTTTATCCGTACTGAACAGACACGTGGTGGAGTTTGGTGCTTCATCTGGTGCATTATAAAGCTGCAGAAGGCGCTCATTCTGCTCTCGTTGCTGTCGTAAACCACAGACTAACTGAGGATCAGTGAAGGTTAAAAAGGGTGTATTAGAGAAGTGATACTTTCGGAAGTTTAAGGGAAGTTGATGTGGCAGGCTTATAAATAATAAATAAGCATGACCACGCCCCCTACAACACACACTTGATCAGAACAATCAGCGTGTATAAAAGTGAGCAGACACAGGTTATACACAGGTCACATACCTACAGTATAAAACACAACAAGTAAAAATATATACTAATGAGCCCGAGAAGCTTCACGGGGTTTTAGGGACGCTACCGAGGTCCTATAGATATATCATGTTATGGTCATGTGACCTAGTGACGATCAGGATTGGTTTGTTTGACTTCCACATGTTTGGGGCATAAAAGGAGTTCCTGGGAGGCCAGTGTTTCAGTCATGACTTGTGCATACTGAGAGAACTTTCTCCCTTGCTGGTGTCCAAGCTCTAGTGAAACACTGTGATAAGTGCATTAGTGTATCAGGGGATTATATAGAGACATAAAGGGAGTTTTTACTCTCAGAACTGTGTTCTGTTATTCTGTACCGTTATCACAAGTCCTGCTTTGACTCGAACATGGAGGATTACGGAAGCAAGTTTTTCCGGAAGCTGCGACGGTCACCCTGACCGGTCACACCGCAATAATCCGCCACCTTACCACATGACTAACCATTATGCGTGCATTCGTAGCAAAAATCATCAAAGCGGAATCGAACGAGCAGTCTCGCGGCTCCTCGCGTTCTTCCTCTCTAGTGATCTTTCGGGGTTTTCCCTCGACACTCCCTCATGCCTCGGTAGGCATCCACACGCAAATTCCTACAGAGCTGTTTTTCATTAAACTCATAAAAATATTCAGCTACATAAATAAGAGTGTATACATTCTGTATACACAGTTCATTTTTTTTATTTCTTTATATACAGTATATAATAAGATGTATAGAATAGACAGATTATGGTGCAGAGCTTCTCTCAGGAGTAAGTTCTCAGCTCTTAAATATCCAATGAACTGTGGCACAAACTCCAAATCAAATAATCATCCTTGTAACATTCCACTATGCTTTGTTTGCTATTTTGTGCTGATAAGAGCTTAATATCTCATGAACCGGAACGTTGCATGATTTAGAAAAGCACGGAGCGCTGAAAAACACTTACGCTACACAGTTGTTTATACAGTTGTGAATATAAAGACATAATGGATGCATTGTGAGTCTAGCGGATTTCATTAGCACGCGCAGTGCAGTGATTTCGTTCTCGGCTCTTGCGTTTTGAAATTCATGAGCCTCAGTCAGTTACGTTCCTGAAGCCCTCGCTCTCACTTCGTTGGCGAACATCTGCAATGCGAAACACTCCCCCTGGGAGAGACGGCACAAATTAACCTTTCTAAAAGAGGGGCCACAATGGAGCCAGTGAGTGTGAGAGAGGAAATAATGTGGCACAAGGGGGCAGGGAGACGGATCGACAGAGAGAGAGAGAGAGAGGGGGGGGGGGGGAGGATAGTCTGCTGGAAGAAGAGAAAGAAGCGCAGGAGGGTAACAACGCCACAGTCCCGAACTTTGGGCTTAATCACTGGAGAAGGGGTTAGAGCAAACAGAGTGCCAGCTTCGTAGATTCTTTAAATAGAGACTGGGGGGGGGGGGGATCCAGCAATAAGAACAGAAGAGAAAGTGAAGAATGGTGAGCAGGGAGAAGGGAAAAGAGTGAGACGGTGAGGGGGAACACACACACACATACAGACAGGCCTGTGGAAAAATGGTGGAAGTGCTGAGTAAGAGCAAGAGAATGTAGCACAATGTGGTTAGAAGCTCAGCACACAACTAGCACAGCGGCTCCACTCATGCTAACACTAATACAGCGACACTACAACCTGGCGGCGTGTTACTTCTAAATGCTAAGAGCTATTTAGAAAACGGCTAAAAAAAACTAAAACGGCATCAACTGGTCAGTTAGGCAGCACGGCGCCCCGTGTGTTAGGACTGAATTATTACTTGCTAAATTTACTTAGATTTTAAGAACAAAATATAAAGAAAAAATAAAATGTAATATTGATTTGGGATATTTATAAAATCGTGATATTAAAAGAATCACAAGACAGACTGTATCGGCACCTGGGTATCCTGATGATACCGGATCAGGTCATCCTTGGTGAGTCCTAATACGTATACATCATGTTTTAGCAATAAATTAGTTAAAAGTAGTAAAAGCCAGTAGCTAAAATTTTAAATCCCTTTAAACCAGACTAGCTGGTTACCTGTCCTCACTCTAACCGTCATCATTTTATTAAAAAAGATTTCATAACTAAGACATGATATAATACTTACAGAACACTTAATCCACTTAAACCCGACCGTATTAATATAATACTCCATTCATATAAACCTGTGGTTCCAGTTATAGCCAGGATTACCCCTGTACAACCCGCACAACATTAACACACACATCGGCTGTGGTGTAAACACACGTTACTGTTACGAAAGCATTATTTAAGAGAAGGGTGTGTTTAGTTTTGCACGCAGAATAAAACATGCAACATGTGCAGGTGTGTGATTTCCTGTTGGTGACGTAGCTTCCTGTTTTTGTATCGTTGCCGCGAAAGTTTCGCGTTTGTATCAACGTTTAAATTACATAGCTTTTTCATTTATACAATAATAATATTAATAGCAACTAGTTTTTACATCTTCATACTATTT
>JAOVVA010000054.1:2198286-2210736 GCA_028565275.1 Leiocassis micropogon | reverse complement strand
ATATATACACGTTGTAACCATAACAGTGGGTCTCAGCTAACTCACTAGCCTTAGAGTAATTATTATGAGTATGAGTCCTGAAGGTGAAGTGAAGGTCAGTGTGATGAGACTCACACACACACACACACACACACACACACTGTTATATTAGGGTGATTATCGTTAAAGAGGAACCTGGTCATCAGTATTTTTATGTAGTGATTAGTTTATTTTGTGGGATGGAAAGGGTTAAATTTTTAAAGTTGTGTATGCATGATGTCATCTCCATAGGCGTGGTCATGTACAGTAAGCAAGTAAAATCACTTTTTACTTTGAATTAAATACAGTTGATTTTATGGTTTGTAAAGTTTATACAGTACTGTGAGAAAGTGTTGACCCCCCCCTTTCATTTCTACATGTTTTAGTTTCCAAAGACTTTCTTGTGTGTTTAATGTAGTGTTGAGGAACAGTTCTCCAGGCTTCCTGAAGGCTCAAGGTTCAGTCCAGTCCCTGTACCTGGAGCAGTTTCAGTTGAATGCTTCTTTGTTTGTTAAGCCACACAGTGACCTACATTATAAATCATTCAAGCATAAAAACATCTAACTTAAGACATGAACCAGTGAGAAACAGGTGCAGATGATGACAGATGATCAGGAGTTGATTAGTAACTGATGATGCTGAATGCTGAGTGGATGGAACAGACGAGAGGGGAAATGAGGTCGCTGCTGAGGCTGGTACATAAACAACAGATTTTTAAATCGTATCTTTAGGCACTTTGCAGCCTGTTGTAGTAAAACATTTGTTACCATTTGTTTAATTTATTCGCCATCATTTCATTTCATTTTATCATCATTTCATTTCAAGAAATGAGGGGGGTCAAGACTTTTGCACAGCATTGTACACATGAGATATGATTTTGATCTGTAAAAAAAAAAAAAACCAACAATTTTTTTTTGTAATCTGCATATTTGTAAAGTGAGACAAGGTGTTATTGTTAAAATGGACATCAAAACAAGCTGGTCAGTTTTGGACGAACAATTTAATTTAAAGGCATGCAGACACTGACTTGAGGAAACCAGAGGCCCCGTGTCAGCCCGCGTGGGTCCAGTAACAGTAAGAAACTGGTTTGAGATTAATGAAAACCTTCTCCAAGGTTTGGACTTGTTCCAGGTCATATTGGAATGTGCAGAACCACTTCTTATATTTAAGAAATTATTCTTAAATTATTGCAGAGATCACATCAAGAGAGAAAGGGGAGACTCCCACTGCCCTTCCATGCTTCCCAACACTATTTTGCAAGTTTCAGACAATCAGTGGATCAATGGACCTTCTGTTTGTTTTGGGAAAGCAGTTTGTACAGTAAGAGCACTTGACAAACAGAACCTTGACCACACATATTACTGCTAAGTGGCCACAGTAGTCATGTCTACAATCTAGAGTTCCTGAAGCTTCTCTGAGACTGCAAGGTCCTCCGTCTCCTTTGGGAAACTCACACAAAGGCCACGAGGAGGAAGATGACTTTGTCAGATCTACAGATATAAACACAGAAAAGAAAAGGAAAGTGGAGCTAATGTCTGTGTCTTTCTCCAATCCAGAGAAGAAAAAGCTCCAAACCACTCTGCTTTCACCTTATAAGTGATGAGAATGTTCTAGATATTGTGAAAAGGAAGTTAAAGAGTCCAAAAAATCCAAGAAGAAAAATAAAGAGACACATTTGGTGATGAGCCAAGCACAAGCAGACAGGGAGAGGACATCTGCAGAGGATCCCACGCAGACAGAAGAGTGGGTGAAGTGTGACATACAGTATGTGACGGATGGTTCCATCAGACATGTGCAGAAGATAATGGAACCGTTGGTGATTCAGCTTGTTTCAGTTCTGGAGTTTGTCTTGAAGCTGTGAGCTTTTTATAAGTTTGAGACGATTCATGTTTTAATTAATAATATCAGTTTAAGAGATTTGAATATGTTTAATAAGACTTCATTTGAAGTTATGTTTAAATCCATTGTGATATTGATGTGTGAGGATAATTATTGTAGTTTACATCTAAACATGGTTATACAACAGTTAGCTCCAGGATAGGTAAGAATTTTGGTACCGTACACCAACTTCTATCACAAAAGAAAGAGAAGTTCACAAGTGAGTCCTGCTGATTCAAGACCAACAAGACCCCTCTGTCTCTTCTTCCTTTCCTGGTGAATATGTCCACTGTAATCCAATGTGTCCACTAGAGACTGAGACACATTGTGGTTATGCTTCCTAATTCTTTATAGTCTCAATCTTGTCTCCGACCATTACAACTAACTATTGGTCACCAGCTCCGCCTATGCAAGGATAAGTGTGGGCGGAGCAAAGTAACTGGTTAAATAAAGAAACAAATCATATCATATCATCTGTTGGGTGTTAATGAAGGCTCTCCACATTTGCAATGAGAACAGTGAGCCTGACATTCAGCTGATATTCGCTCACAGTTGACTATGGTAAAAATCTGAATTATTTTACTTTCTAAAATCATTTCAATGCCAAATGTTTGATTAAAAATACTTTATTTGGAATAAAACAAAGGAAGATTCTGTATACTGGTGATGTATATTAATGAGTGACAGGTCGGTGTGACAACAGCTCGTCCCTAAGTGTTTAATTAAGATCCATTAAATCCATTTCATTGTCACAATTTACCAGCACTGCTCTAGAGAATTAATCAACACCTTCTGACCAATCAGAATCCAGGGTTCATCAGCACTGTCGTATTAATGTCAAATCATTGAGTGGATAGGGATTTAGCTAAGTGTTGGTGAATAGTCCATTACTGATGAAACTCAGTCTTATAGTTAGTTTAAAAAAATAAACCATCAGGTGTTCTGACTAACTCGTGGTGTTCCCAGTGATGCTACAAGGTTTCACATTCAATTAGAATAATTAGTAGATAATAGTGAGATTGTCCCTGATGAACAAGCCGAGGGCGATGGTGGCGAGGAAAAACTGGCACTAGGTGGCAATAGGAAGAAACCTTGAGAGGAACCGGACTCAACAGGGTACCCATCCTCATTTGGGTGATAACAGATAACAGGAATTATATAATGACATCATGTGTTAGGCTGCTGGAAGTTCAGTATACCAAAAGTTGTCCTAGTTATCATGGAGTCCAGTTCAGCACAGGGATGAGTCAGCAGGTGCAGAGGACAGAGAGGTGGTCTGGATCACTGGAAGCTCAGGAGTATGGTAAGGTACAGTATGTGTAGATCCAAACCATCATGAAGCATCATGAAGCCGAATCCAGCTGGAGGTGGACCTTCTCTGGATGCCTCAAGATCTTCGCAGGGTTGGCCTCTGCCTACTGGAGCTGGAACAATCTCCAGATGCCTCGGGATGGGTAGAGAAAGGAAGAACAGGTGGAAAAGAATTAGTTGAGGATATTAGCAGCACTAGCTAGGAGTTTGCATTTAGATATACTGGAATACGAGGCTATATGATGAACTATGAGTATGCCAGATTTAGGAGATGTGTCTTGAGTCTACTTTTAAACTGATCACTATCATGAATGTGAATCAGATTGCGGGACCTGCGGAAGTCTGGTTCAGATTAAGAGCTTGAGTAAAGAAGTTCAGTAAATCGTTTTACAGTTTTGGTTTGTTTCCCTCTGTTCTCAGGATTCCATACTGATCATAGTAATAGTGATAAAGTCTTCATTTTTTCAGGACTGTCGGACTTTGCACCGTACTTCCACGACAATGGGAACATGGCGCTGTTCAGCCTCTCTGAGGACACACCAGTCGGTAAGAGATGTGTGTTTCAGCCACTCTGTATCACAGGGCTAATACAGTAACTCTCCCTAAGATTAGCCAGATGCTAATGTATTATTGTCGTCTCAGTCATGTATGTGGACTATGACGAGGCAAATCCATCACTAATCCTTTTAAAGACATTTTCTTATGTCTGAAGAGCTACAAAACACTCTAATTTATCTTCAGGACCCGCCATCGTACACAGCGGTCCATCAGCTGTGTGGTACTTGGAGGTTTTGTAAAGAATTGTGCTAGAATCTAAGAAAAAAGGTCAAAGTGGAAATCTTACTTAAAGATACTTAAAGTTTAAAAAAATGCATAATAGTTTTTTAGTTCAATAAAATGTTTTTTTTTTTTTTACATTTGTTTTGTTTTAGTTGTATTTTAGCTTAGATGTAATTGATAAACCACAACAGTGATTTTATTCTCTAATCTTAAACTATTTTTTGATCAATAAAAAAACGTTGTTCCTCAGAATTATTACAAATACAAGTTTGATTTCTAACATCTTCAGTTTATTTGTAATTTCTTTCCTTAAGAGCTCATTTAATGTCACAATTAACTTCAAATGTAATTAATTATTTAAATGAATTTCATTTAGATCTATTAGGGTATATAATATTCTCCTGAAGCAGGCCCGGTACGTTTCTCAGCTCGATTCCGCCCTGAGTTTAGTGGAATCACATTCGGTGTGACAAAATCAAATGTTTTTCCCACTGAGTGCTAATCACTGCAGTACAGCTCACAAGAACATGAGTGTGTGTTCAGTCTCAGTAGCTCTCAGCCTCCAACCGACACACTGATGAAGTGCAGATGGAAAGCGAGGTGTTGATTAGATTATTCACCGCAAACACCAACACGTCAGCATATGTGTGTGTGTGTGTGAGTGCAAGAATGTGTTTTTCTCTTTTCTCTGTCTCCCTCTCTCTGTCTCTCTCTCTCTGTCTCTCTGTCTCTCTGTATTTTAGGTTCGCAGGTGTTCACTCTGAATGGGACAGACCCAGAGGGGGACGAGGTCAGGTACGATATCAGCTCTGAGAACGGCTCTAAAGAGTACTTCCGGGTCGAGCCCAAATCAGGACAGGTCACTCTGATCCAAGAACTGGACCGAGAGGTGAGACTCAGAAGCAAAACTGATACACTGCTCTCCAACATGATACATCACTCGGACATGCACTACATTCTGAAACTCATACTCACACACTCACATACGTCCTACACTTTACACTATAGTGCAAACCATGCTCTAGTCGAATATACACTACACTCTGGTATACCCTGGACTCCAATCTGCACTATACTAGAAACAATTTTATTGTATCAAAACATCTGGTACAGTACACTTAAACACATGCTGCACTTTAATATGTATTGGACCCAAAATGATACTCAAACTACATATAGCGTGTGTTGGCGTTTGGTATATGGCATAGAACGGTACAACTCTAAGTGGAGTGCGTGATGAGCTGTAGTGCATGTCTCATTGTACTGTAACATGTACTGTTACCTTGCAACATGTATTATGTGAAAAGTACTAAAGCCTACTGTATGTTGTACTCCAACATGTCCTACACTTTAACATGTACAGTACTATACTCCAACATATACTACATTTCATCACGTACAATACTCCAACATGCAATATGCCCTAGGGTATACCATACGTAGGGTATCCAACGTGTACTTCAAGATGCAATATGCTCCATCACATACAGTACTATATTTCAACCTGTACTATACACCAACACATATTATACTCCATCATGCAATATACTCCATCACACACTATACACATATTGAACTGCAACGTACTATCCTCATACATATACTTTAATGTTTTTTGGGGTAGTAATTTTGTTCCCCAATTTTCTTTATCATTTTATACAGTAGTATCCAATTCCCACCCATCATTACTCACACAACAACTACCGATCAAGACTATCACGTGTTTCCTCCGAGCCACCTGATGCCACTAACCTCATCTTTTTGAACTGCTTACTCACACACCGTTGGCGTAACACACTCAGAGGAGATGATGCTATCTGTTCCTTCCTCTTGCGTGAGCTCACAGACGCATATGGTTGGCTGTAGAGACGTGATTGGCTGTAGAGCACTAAGTACCTCCCATCCCACTCCATCAGAGAGAGCTTGGCCAATCAGCTCTCTTTAGGCCTCCGTCTGCCGGAGGCTACAGTGCCACCCGGGAATCGAACTTGTGATCTCTGGATGGCAGGACGAACACTTTACCGCTCTGCCACTCGGGGGCATATTCTTTAATATTTAACATACTGCATCATGTACGACATTTAAACATCTACTTCACTCCTACTGTGTGTGTTTATGATGCTTTTGTGTTTCAAATTTAGGCTGAAGATGAAATTGTGGTTTTAGTCAGCATCACTGATGGCAGGAATAAGGTAACACTGTTCTACAGATGAGGCATTTCTGTACATTATTATTCTTATATCATTATAAATAAATAATTGTGGCATTGAATCTAAACATTTGCGAAACGGCTACTATATTGCTAAGGACTGGTGTAGACATTGACTTGCCAACCACAGCGTGGGTTTCTTGAATGCTAAAGAATTTTATGTCCTCAGGTGGTGGAGAAAGTGCGTGTGTTTGTCACAGACGCTAACGATGAAAAGCCTGAGTTTCTCGGCCTGCCCTACATCGTTAACGTCCCTGAGGTCAGACACGCTATATTCTATACCTTCACGCTGGTTAAGTGTATACATGTAGGACGTCTTTGGAAATTTTGTGTAGGATACAAGTGTGTGAGTTATTAATGCATTAATCTCCAGTGATGTTAAATACGTGCTGCGGTGTGTGTTGTGTTGAAGGATACAGAGGCAGGACGCAGCATTTTTAAAGTTCGAGCTGTGGATAAAGACCTCGGCTCTGGAGGAAGTGTCATGTATTTCCTGCAGGTGAAATTAGAAACCCAAATTAAACCTCAAAAACATTTCAAAATGTAAAAATTACATCACAGCTTGATTTTAGTGCATTTTACATGAGACGATAAATAAAAAACTTTTCTATATGTCCAATCTGGTATCTTTCTTGAGATTTTTATGATAAATTGATTAATAAATTAAGTTAAATTAAGTTATATTATTATTATTATTATTATTATTATTATTATTATTATTTAATCTGTTAAAAGATTTCACAGGTTTATATTAATGCACTCATTCTAATATTTTAATGTTTCTATAGTAACAGCTGATTTCCAGGGTCGTGGAACAGATAAAAAAGAAAAAAAATACTGTAATTGTTGATGTGGTGAGGATTTCTGTAAAATCAGTCCACATTTTTGTAACTGTAAAGTTTCTGTAAAATATCTTTATATGCTTGCTTTTTTCTCAAAAACAAATGCTAGCAAAATGATTTTTTTCTTATTAACTTTAAAAGAGAGTTTAAACAAATCAATTAATTGATTAATAATTTATTTATAAAGCACTTATTAACAACTTCAAGTTGACCAAAGTGTTTTACATAACAAAGAAGGAAGACAAACAATAAGAAAAAGAAAATTTTGAAATCAATGCAAGGTGTTAAATTAAGAAATCAAGATAATTAAGAAAGAGACATTGGAGCAGAAAGCATGAAACAAAATCTTAAGAATATCACCTAACAACATTAAAAATATAGATCAATATAGGATAAAAACAGAACATTAAGAAATAAAAAACTGAATTTTTTAAAAAACTGAACAGTTTGGAGCCGCTGTTTCCAGCTGCTGTATCTTAAGCGAGAACAAAAAAGTTTTAATGGTAAATGTAACAGTAAATGATTTATAAAGTTTGATTTCATTCTTTAATAAACCAAAAATTCTAAATGTTGGAAAGCCACTGTGGTATAGGAGGAATAAAACACATCAGGGTGTGCTGCTAGGAAAAAATAATTAGCTTCATAATCCAACAGCATGGTAACAGTAACTCTGCGAATCCCTTATCGCTTATCGTTGCTAAAATTAAAAAATATGCACTAAATCACTCGCATTAAATCCATAAAGACCTCGACGGAAGACCATCAGGAAATGTGCTGCTTCTTTACTGGATTGAGGCGGGTGCTAAGCGCTAAGTTTGGATCACACACACACACACACACACACACACACACACACACACACACACACACACACACACACACACACACACACACACACAGGCATCTAGAAATTCAACATCAGGGTGTTTTGGTAAATCCTATAACATTTTCTATATTCATGTATCTCTAGATCTAAATATTTCCCAAATTGATCGTGTTAAAGGTGTTAATTAACTGATTTGTTAATTGAAGGGTCATTAACTTACTAGATCATTATTAATAAATTTGTTATGAGTTTATCTTCTCCCAACAGAGTTCAGTGTCTTATTGATCATAATAATAATCATGATAAATTGATTCATTGAATTGATTATTCACTAATTAGTATATTAAAGGGTTATAGTTCATTATAATTTCTTTAGTTTGTGCTACAGCCATTCTGTTACTAGGGATGAGTTTAAAGGCTGTGCTCGTCATTATTAGTAATATATTTTTATAACCTGATGAAAGTTTCATGATTATTAATAACTGAACAGTTTTTCAGGATTATTTGATGATTCCTTCCTGCTAATTATGATGATGATGATGATGATGATGATTTTGCTTCTGGTTTGTTAGTAATACATTAAATAATTTTTTAAAAGTGAAAATATATATATATTTTTTCAGACGCCTCCCAAAACCAAGTTCACCATCGATGGGCACAGTGGCGTGCTGCGTGTCAAAGCGGGCGAGTCTCTCGACTACGAGACCTCCAGCACACACTTCATCACTGTAGTTGCCAAGGTGATGCTCTTAAATAAAAACACACACCATAATACACAAAAGTTTCATTACACATTAACTGATAAAAGTATGATGTGTCAGTTTTTTTTACTGCTACTCTACAGTACTAATAAAACTGTAATGGACTGATTGATTTGCTGTTGCTGTGATGTAAGAGGAATAAAACTCTCATGAACGTGCTGTTATAGGGGAATAATCAGTTTCTTTGAACTGGCGTTTGGTTGTTGTGATGCGTTCAGGACGGTGGAGGGAAGTATGACGGGAAACACCAGGTGATGACATCATCAGCCACCATAACCATCAACGTCCTCGATGCCCAGGACTCGCCACCTGCTTTTGTGGGAACGCCATATTTCGGATATGTTTATGAAGTATTGGAGCCTGTACGTTTTATTATTATTATTATTATTATTATTATTATCAACAGCAGCACAGAAAATCATACAAAATAAAAAGATAAATAATAGTATAGAAACTGATTTATAATGGCACTGCTCTGTATGTTCTATTTTTGAACTCTATCATTTTATCAATAATCCAGTTTACGAAACCTAGGATAAAATTGATTTAATGCAATATGATGCCACACTTTGTATTTTAGTTTTACAGATAAAATACATACAGTTTTATCTCATCCTTTTATGTGCTCTTGTAAAATCATGTTATAGTTATTTTATAATTCTTGTAAAATATGACCCAGGTTATTTCCTATTGGCGGCCTTGTGGTGTAGTGGTGTGGCCTCGAACCTTCAAGGTCAAGGGTCCCTGTGGTGCTCTGGGTACTCAGATTTTCTCCAAATTTGGACTGCCGACATTGTATTAATGGGTGTGTTTGTGCAATAAGTTGGCAATCCAGCCAAGCTGTCCCTGCTTTGTGCCCAGAGTTCCCTGGAATAAACTCCAGGTCCCCGCGACCCAACACAGGATCTATCCAGTATAGAAAATGGATAGATGGATTGTTATTCTAAGTTTCCTCCTACCTACAGTTTTTTGTTTAACTGTATATTTTTTATATTAAGTGTGTTAGTGATGTGTATATGTTCTAGAATCTATGACTACAGGACGGAGTCAAAGTTGTCTCAAATCTATAATAATAATAATAATAATTATAATAATAATAATAATGCAATTCAGCAACAAGAATAATGAAGTGTTATATATGACTGTAAACAGAACAGATGTACAAAATTGATTTATCTTTATCCTTTATGTTTTCAGGGCTCAGAAATATTCACAGTGTCGGCCAAAGACGGGGATCAGGCCAACCCCAACCCCATTCATTACTCTATCCTTAATGGTAAGCAGAGTATAATATCATAATATGTGCATTATTAGTTCAAATTGCGGTATAAGTATATTCGACCTCCATTTTTATTTGTGCATTTACTCGAAAAAAAAATTACAAATAAATAAATTAAATTTAAAAACTTGAATCAAAGTTGTAAAAACCGTATTAAATTATTACAGGGATATTATGTTTGTTAGTTTTCATCATTTTTAATTCTAGCTTACACAATTATTGTACTGTATATTTGTTTTTACTTTTTTGATCTGCATCATATAGTTTTAAATTCCTTCTCTCCAACTCAAATTGTTGATTTTTTTCACCATAACCTGAACAGGAAGTGACGGAACCTTCAGCATCAACAGTTCGAGCGGTTCCATCGTTCTGATGTCATATCCTGTCCAGCTAAAAAACGAGTTATACGAGCTGAAAGTTAAGGTACACAGATGCACATAGTTGTTCCGGACATGTTACAGCACAAACACAGACTTTTATTATGTAATAAGAAAATTGTTAAATTTATTTTTTTTACAAGGCCTCGGAGGTGGGGCCAGAGAACAAGCTGGGGGACTCGAGTGTGACGCTGGTGACGATCCGCGTGGTGGATCTGAACAACCATCCGCCCACGTTTTATGGAGAGAACGGCAAACAGGACAGATTTGAGCTGACCATGAGTGAGCATCCGCCTGAGGGAGAAATCCTGAGAGGCCTGAAAATCACCGTTAATGATTCAGACCAGGTAACGTACAGACACTTTAATATTACATCATCATCAGATTTTGAATGGAAAAACATAGTTTTTCTGCTTTTGTTTTTAGTTTTAAATAACAACCTAATTAAATATAAGTTAAACCTTTTGAGACAAATTGACAACTTTTTAAAAAACATCTTTGTAATGCATTTAACTTTTACTTTTCTAAAAGATCAACTTTTAACAAATTTATTGGCTAAATCTTAAACCAAATTTTTTTTTTAAAAACAGTTTGTGAAGCATGAAAAGTAAATATTTGACCCAAAAAAATTATTTAGGATTTTTAAAAATGCTGAAATTTCATGACTGTTTCACAAAAGGCGTACTCAGTCACATGACTAGAGCAAATTATAATACTTGAGTCAGAAACACAGCTGACATGCAGAGATGAAAACAGAGATGCAAACCAGCGGGAAGAAATTCTTCAAATAAAGAAGGGGAGTGGAGCGGCACTGAAAGCCTTTTTAATTATTACATTTTTTTACTTACTTTATCTCTCTGATTTTATGCCCATAACCAAATCTTCCAGGTTCACAAAATTCCATAAAATAAGTTAAAAACATTTGTAAAATATCTAAATATTTATTTTAAAATGCTATTAAATGCAGAAAGTGATGAGAGACTTTTTCAGTCATGAATCCAATTTTGGAAATCTTAAAATTATTGTATACAATTAATAATAATGTGTCTTCACCTAAAGGTTCAAGCCAGTTAGTGATAACAACAGCGATTTCTGCTCAGAACTGAAACCCTTTTAACTTCCTCTAGACTCAGTACTTGGCCCGCTTCTCTGCATTTGGAGCTGTATGCTGTGTGTAATTACCTATAGAACACAGGTTTCTGTTTGGCTCTTCTGAAGGTGTAAAAATATAAAAATGTCACTATCGCAACATGGCAGTGCTGAAGACGGTGATAAAATTCACAGCTGCAGGCGAAACATGGAGACGAGTGCAGGGTTGTGTGTTTAATATCATCTCCAGGTTTTATACTCTGGCAGAGTGTGTGTCTCCTGTTTAAACTGTAGGTGAAAAAGAAAATAGAGTGGTGCAGATTTCAAAGAGGAATGCTTTACACAGTTTCATGGTATAATGAACAGAAATCACATTTACTCCAAATTCAGCTTAGCAGAAGGTTGTGGTTGTAAGACGTCATGTCGAGACATTGCTTGGTTACGGTATCACAAGCTTTTCAGTCCAGCCTGATCACATCACAGACTCTTTAAAATCATAAATTATAGACTTTGTATCCTATAGCAGCATTAGAAAGTTTTTATACAGTAAGATACTTACTTTACACCGACATAAGAAACAAATTAAACCAAACACACCATTAGTTTTACTCAGTCATCCTCATACATTTTTTTGTTTGTTTTATGGTTTTGTAACAATAATGAACTCAAGAATTATGTCATTCTCGACCGATGTCCCTTTGAGCTACAAAATGGGAAAAATGTCTTTTGTTAGCACTAAGCTAGGCAGGTAACTGTAAGGAGTGAGGTACATTATCTCAGAAGAGTGAGCTTTAGTCAGGAAACATGTCTGTAGAGTGTCTACACATGTGTAGAGTGTACTTATTTATGGATAAAAAGTTATACTTTTAACTTAAGGGATGAAATAATAAAATAAATAAAGGTATGTAAATAATAGATAAAAAAAGCTACATTAAACATAGAATAAAAGGCAAATTAGGAAAATATGAAAATATGAACATATTAGAATAGCAAAAACATATCAATATATATACACATATATATATATATATATATATATATACATACAGTATACATATTATATATATATATATATATACT
>JAOVVA010000054.1:2180970-2195552 GCA_028565275.1 Leiocassis micropogon | reverse complement strand
TATATATAGGCCACATAGAGTGCAAATTCCACAAAATGTATGA
The DNA here is from genome assembly GCA_028565275.1 of Leiocassis micropogon. Taxonomy (NCBI): domain Eukaryota; kingdom Metazoa; phylum Chordata; class Actinopteri; order Siluriformes; family Bagridae; genus Leiocassis; species Leiocassis micropogon. The sequence continues at coordinate 2,195,509 of JAOVVA010000054.1, read as the reverse complement.
AAGTCCGCAATATGCTTGATTAAGTCTGAAGTGTGTGTGCAAATTGTGCAAATGATTATTCACGTAATTGTTTAATGATTATTATTGTGCAGACAATGAAGATGTGAAGTTCTAGGAAAATAATCCAGTTCAAATTGTCAAGTTCTTTAGATAATACATAATAACATGACAAGAATGTGTTTTGGCGCTATGATAAGTAAGATAAGACACACACACACACACACACATGGGGGTCTGATGAAGCAGAACACATGACTATAGGATAAATATTATCAAGATTGTAACATGATTAGGATTTTCTCTCTGTCTTTTTATTCCCCAGAGGAACTGTTTATTTTTAAAAAATTGTGTTTTCTGTCCCCCAGGGAGCGAACGCTAAGTTCAGACTCAGACTGGTCGGACCCGGGCGTGTCCTCCGTGTCGTCCCTCAAACTGTCCTTAATGAAGCCCAAGTCACCATAATCGTAGAGAACTCGAGTGCCATCGACTACGAGAAACACTCGCTTTTAACCTTTAAGGTACAAAAAAATGTGAAAGGTTACTACAGTACAGAATCATTAATTTATTGGAACATTTTAATATAACTAGAAATAGTTAAAGAAAATTAATCAACACCTCCTGACCAATCAGATTTAATAGCAGAACATCATAATGGAAAATAAAAATTGAGTGTGCAGAGCTTCATCAGGAATACTCTGAGCTAAGTTAAAAAAAAAAAAAAAAGATATCATAAATTGGATTTAACACTTCTTTATTATGTGCATAATTTCGATGTTCGTGTAATTTTATAGTGGTAATGTCTTCATTATTATTCTAAAATAATAGTTAAAAAAAGTTATAATACATATGATTTATAAATAGGGTTTACAAATGTGTGCAAGGTGTGGACAGTGGTGTTATAAATAAAATGATGTTTTCTGAAAATGTGTCAAAACTTTTATTAATCAAAATATTTTATGAATACTTTTAAAAAATGTCCCAGAATTGACTGTAAATGAAAACATTATTCTAAGAACAAAATGTTCATTTTATTGTTGTTGCTGTTGTTATTGTCCTTAATGTTGTTGCTGTCAGTTGTTAGCGGTGGAAATCGACACCCCGGAGCGTTTCAGTGCCACAGCGGACATCATCATCCACCTCCTGGACGTAAACGACAACACGCCCAGGTTCTCCTCTGAGTTTTACATCGCCAGGGTCCCGGAGAACTCGCCTGGAGGAACCACCGTCGCATCCATCACTGTGAGTGAACCAAGACTTACTGTAATTCCAGCTTCCTGTTATAAGCAGTAACCAAAAATAAGTGCCCCCTGCAATAAAGCAGCTTTAACACATCTCGTGTTTGTTTTCATCCGATTTTGCTTAATCTAATGCAGCATTTTGTTTGCAAATGTGAATAAAATTTTACACATGTAAAGTTCGTCATATATCTAAGTATGTCCTACTCGTTAGCGTTAAAAACTTATTAAATGTCCAACCTGAAACATTACCTAAAATGATTCATTCAGTTACACGATGGTTCTGAATAAAACAGGTTAAAGTAGGTTAAAGTATGTAATAATATAATGCTCTATATGTTAATATAAGTTAACATATGGAGTTTAGAAGTTGACAAAATAATTGAAATATAATGATCAGATATTTGAACTGTAAAAACATCACTTTAATCAACTCTAAAAGGAGATTTTTGCTAATTCTATCTTTCTTTTGTATTTTCTATGGGTAACATTTACCTGTAAAAACAATTAATGCAATCTTAGTTTTTTTGTACGTAAATTCACATCTTAAAACTACAGATCTGATCAATTATCCAGGAGTCCCAGGAAAAAGCGCATGAGTGCAGACTGGTTGAGCTCAACATTTAGCAAATCTCAGTCACTGAAGTAAAATGATGTGGTATAAAAGTTAAGTGGCATTAAAATATAAGATATGAATACTAATTATGTAAATACTAATTAAGAGACTAATCTCAACTATTACAAGCACTATTGTGGAAGTGATTTAATTCTTTAATTATAATTATTATTTTAAAAAATAAAAGTAAATTTCCATATCAGGAGTCGTAACTGCTAATGATTATCAGCAAGGTATCATTATCATTAACTTAGTTAGCTAGACCATTATTTTAATAATGAATAAATATTTTAATAATTATTCCAGGCATAATGTGTTTAAAATCACTGTGGAAAACATGCTAAAATTTTTTATCTTTATTTGTTTTATCAATCTGAAAATTTCAACCTCTTTACCTGTAGCCTTATTTACAAAAAAAATTAAAAGTTTTGAAATTTGTATTTGGGGATTTGTTATTTTAGATCTCAAAACTGTAACTTATAGTAGAGGCCCTGCTCCTAGCAACTTCAAAAATGAACAGTTATTAAATACACATTATATATTTAAGGTGATTGTAATAAAAATATCTAAAATTCACATTAAAATCATTTTGTCAGCCTCGATCTCTAAAGCTAAAATCCATCGTTATGTTTGTGATTTACAGTAAATATTGATATTTAAATTTGAAAGCAATAAAATATCTTAGAACATTTTGCAGAATGAATGTAGGGTATTTCATTTATATTTACATTTAGGCATAAAGCTGCTTAATGAGTTAATGTATATTTTTACATTTTAAAATATTGCGTTTCCATAGTGACTGGTGCAAATTGTGCATGGAGGGTGGATGGAGGTGGTCATGTGATTTTCACACTGATTGGTTCACACTGTCTGATGGCAATAGTTTAAGATCCTGGGATAAAAATAAACAATTATGTTGAATTTAAGGAACATTAATGTTCTATTTATTTATTTATTTATTTATTTATTCAGACATGTAGAGCTTATAGTGATTTCAGTGTTCTATATTTTTGCCCCTAAAATTGAGAGGGTTGTTTGTTAGAATTAAGTTCACCGTAGCACAAAATAATAATAATAATAATAATAATAATAATATTACAAGTATATCTCAGAAACAAACCCACAAAATTGTGCTGGATATTTTATTATGTTTTTTTTTTTTACACACCAGATTTGCCAAATGATGAACTTCTCTCATGTTATCTCATGGAACGTGTCCAGTTTTCAGAAGTCCTGTCTTCAGCAATGTGATTAATAAATGCATGTTAATTAAGTCTCGGCAGGACGGCCATCACTTCCAGCCTGGCTGCGTCACCGTGCTGATGATTCAGACTCTAATTAAAGTTCTGTATTAATTAGAGCTGATGCCAGACGAGTCGCTGTAAATAGTACAAACACGCTTTTATGTGTAAAATCAAACAATTACAAATGTTTCATGTCAAACACAGGTTTTTCTTAGAATTAAAAACTCTGACACTGCTGCTTTGTGATGGAGAAGAACTTTCTTCCTGCAGATATACAGGCATTTAGTCATGTGACACACGGCTAACTTTCTGTAAGGGTCGAGAGCTGTTTTATCAATTAAAGATAAATAAAAAGGTAGCGATAGAACCATCAGGTTTGGATAATGGAGATATGAGTGTAAACTAGAAAGTCAAAATTGGGAGCGGAGATTAGACAGACTAGATTGTACCTTAGAGATAAAACAGTGGAAGTAGATGGAACAGATTGGACATTAGAGATTAGAAAGTGGAGATGTGTATGTAGAAATTAGATAGAGATAACCCAATGTAGTTGTGATGGAAGATCAAAACTTTAAAATTTGGCAGTTGAGATTAGACAGTAGAGAATGGATACTAGAGACTGTACAATTGAGAATAGATAGTAGAGATTGGACATTAGGCAATAAACATTGAACAGTTAAAGTTTTACAGTAGAAATCAGTTGGTAGAGCTTGAACATTGGAGCTTTGGACTGGATTTTAGAAATTAGGCAGTAGAGATGTAATAGTAGAGATAGGACAGTAGAAATCACACTGGATAATTGGACAATAGAGACTGGACATTTTAAATTAAGATGCAAAACATCTTAACACTGAAAAATTAGTTTGTAGTGACTGTATAGTACAGTAGCAATCACTTAGTAGGGTTTTACAGTTGAAATTAGGCAGTAGAGCTTGAGCAATAGAGAATAGACATGGGACATTAGCTGAGATTGGACATTAGAAATCAGTTAGCACAGATTGCACAGTAAAGATTGGACGGTAAAGATTGGACAGTAGAATTTGGGCCTTAGTTAGAAATGAAGTTATATAGATTGCATGATAGATATTATTAATTATAAACTGAAGGGTAGAGATTAGATAGTAAAAATTGGACAGTAGAAATTAGGCAGTGTAGATCGGACAGCCATATGCAGATGCACATCAGTACACAATAGTGCAGTTTACAGTGTTAACAGTGTTAAAGCTCTTTCTCCGTGCTAACTTCATTGATGGATATTATTATCTTCCAGGCATCGGATCCTGACTCTGGGCTCTGGGGAGAAGTGAAATACTCCATGTATGGCTCAGGAGCTGATCTGTGAGTCCTGTTCAAATATAATGGCACCCTGATGATGTCCATGTTTCCATATGTTCATAGATTCCCTGAACTGACAGGGCAAAGCGCTGAATATCATGTGTCTCGTGGCTGATTATGTGTACTGTAAACATCCTGTAAGTGTCTTCTAGATCACCAAAACAACTAGAACGTTATCCCTTCTGTACTGTATTGTTCTGTAACTGTAAACATCCTTTATATGCCAATAAGTGACTCTATACAATATACACTTTATATAGGTTCTGTATGATGCTTAAGCCACATGGTTCATTGTGGGAGTTCTGTATTGTGGTGTATGTTGGTATTTTTTAATCAAACTGTAGATTTTGGAAATAACTTAAAAAAAAAGAACAGAGCATGTCCATACTGTCCTATATAGTGAGTATGGAGTGATTTGGGACACAGGCGCGGCTTAACTCAGAGACAGGAGTGAAGCAGAGAGATAATCCTGTAATCCGATTGGATGAGTAAAAATAGCCTCGCAGTGTGAGTCAGGGTCTAATTAACATGTGATGTGATGAGATGTGACAGCAGGTAAGAGAGAGAGAGAGAGAGAGAGAGAGAGCGGGAGCGAGACTCTGACGAGAGCAGGAAGTGTGTGGAAAATGTAAAAACCCGCTAATGTATGCCTCGCTCCCTGGCCTGACACTGAAAGTGCAATGAGAGACGTGTGAAAGTTCGCAGGTTTGAGGCGGCTCGTTTATTCTCACCAGCTGATCACCGGCTCATCCAGGCACAGGGAGAATTGTACTGAGTTTATGTAAGGTTTAAAAAGGAATTTGAGGACCTGGATAAAATTCTTTAGCACTTAAATAGATTAATGTGTGAAATAAAAAAAAAGTGATGCACAATCAACAACTTTAATCAAATATAGTTGATCAGATTGGACATGTTTATGGACAAGTTTGTTTAAACTTATGAGGAGCTGCGAAGTTATTGTAGGTAACCATTAAGCAAAGGTCTGGTTATATATTGGGGGAAAAGAACAATCACATCCGGAGCTAAAATCTCTTGTTTTAATAAGTCATAATGATTCATACACTTTATTAATTTTGTTGTGTTTAAATAGTTTTTGTTTTTTCACTTATTCCCACCCGGTTTATAAGAGTGTGATGAATTGAAATTCCTGCTTCAACTTTGTGACATCACATGCCTTAATCACCTACAAACTGACTCTGCAACTTCCACATTGATAATGAAACCCTCTGTTGGTGTTCTACTTTAAACACATTATGAAGACCTGAGTGTACCATTTGATAACTCAGAGCATAAACATGATTAATCAAGTGATTCTGACCACATGCTCCACAGGTTCCTCATCCACCCCACCTCAGGGGTCATCTACACTCAGCCGTGGGCATCCCTGGACGCGGAGGTGAAGTCGAAGTATAATTTCTACGTGAAGGCAGAAGACAGCGAGGGGAAGTACAGCCTGGCTGAGGTCTTTGTTACGGTTTTAGATGAGAACGATCATTCTCCAGAATTTAACGAGAACTTCCTGGAGAAGACCATGATCCTCGGCGCTCCTGTGAAGATAGAGGTTTGCTCTTTATTGAGACTATATTGAGACGTTTAAACTAACTGAACATAGGCCTGTAAGCTTCTTGAACATTATCAAGCTAGAGAATGCTGTTGTTCCTGCCTGCCGATTACTGAGAGGTTCTGTGTTCCCCACAATGCAACAACAATTTATGACGTGGAATCTCCCTTGACAGAACCTTCAATAAGAGCACAATGCAATTAAGTTTATTTTTTACATGATAACACTTAAACACAGCAATGCTACTGTAGCTAGCAATAAATAATATTAGCATTCATGGCTTAGCTTTGTAGTTCTTTTGCTAAATGCCTCCCTGTGTTCAGGCGGTGGATGACGATGCAGAGGAACCCAACAACGTCATTGAGTACTCCATAATGAAGGCTGAGCCAAGTGTTGACGTTTTTGACATCAACACTCGAACGGGTGAGATCAAGCTGAAGCCATTCATCAAGTCCCTGGAAATGGTCCAGAACATCACCAAACAGCACGCCTGCAAGTGGTCAGTGGTGGTCCAGGCGCGAGATCGAGGTTCTCCATCATTCATGACGACCGCTGTCGTCCATCTCGACATCACTGAAGCTGTAAGAAAAATCAAGCTTCATGTTTGATTTGCATAAAATCTCCTAGACAAAAGAACTCATTTTTGTGCTCTGTTTCAGAATCAGATCTCGGGGCCCGTGACGGCATTTTTAATGCAGAGCAGAGACAATCCGGCTAAGGCTTTGGGTGTGGCAGCTGGGGTCATTAGCGTGATGGTGATGGTCACCGTGGTGATCTCCACCGCAATGTACCTGCGCAACACAAAGTCCAACAGGATCGGACCATCCCGTCGCGTCGTCCGCCGCAGGCGTGGGGAACCCCTGCAGTGGAATTTCACATTCGGGAACTCGCAAAATCCCGACAGGTTCCAGACTGTTCACGATGCTGAGAGCAACAAAAAGAGCGACAATTCATGGTCCAAACCTCCACCGCCATGTGCGCCGGTTCTGCCTCCACCTCCACCAAGTAACAACCCCAGGATGAGTAAGCATCACGGTGCCATTCCAACTGTCTCAGGATCCTTAAGCTCCCAAACCTCGAGCAACAGCTCCATCAGTAGCAGAGATACAGAAGACCAGCTGAGTAAAAAGAGAGAAGGAAATATCAGCTCGGCGCTGGTGTCTGAGCTGAAGAGGAGGCTGGAGCAGAAGATCATCGAGGCTAATCAAGGCTACTACTGCTGAAATCACTAGGTTAGCAAACATGCTAGCATAGATCCTTAGTACTGAAGCCACCAGATTAGCATAGAATGCTTTGCTAATGTATCTCAGAGATAAATTAAAGCATGAGATTATAACCGAGGAGGTCAAATCTCTGGTGGCAGCTGGTCCGGGTACGTTCTGCCTCTGCTTTTTATAAACGATGATGCATGATGAAATATTTATATGTTAATACTAGTACTGCTAATAATAATAATAATAATAATAATAGTAAGGTAAAGGTGAGGTGTGTAAATAGCATGTAAAGGTTCAGGTGTACGGTTCAGGATTTCAGATTTCAGTAGTTATATCTGTACAACTTACAAGGAAGACACATTAAAGTAAGGATATTTCATTTTATGATGTTTGTGTGCGTCAGAGTGTATTTAGACCAGTTCTGACTCTTAAGCTCTTCTGCGCTAATTTTAAGATTAACAACATCCACAGGGATTCACCTGATAAGAAGTCTAGAGAGAGAAAAGATGAAATTCGGGATTGTACATATTTTTGCTTTGTTTATTTATTTGCACTTTGGTATGAACTTTATTTTAAGCTTGCCTATGACACTGCTGCGGTATTTATTTGAAACCTAAAGCGCTAGTTTGACTCAAAGTCTTCCCTCTTACAATCCTTATTATATTAGCATAGACATGTTGGGTGTCTGAATGTTTTTTCCCGCTATATTACCACAGCAGCAGTAACCAAATAGTAAAGCTAAGTACAGGATTTAAATAGAATTTAAATAAAGTGCTAATTTGCACAGATAAATGCTCAGGTTTGCTAACATCTTTCCCAGATTTCTCAAATTAGCAAACTGGGCTAACTGTGCACTCTGGGCTAACTGTACTAGCTACATACTGTACACTCACCAAAGGCATCAATGATGTCTGTTACTTTCTTACAGCTTTACTGTATTTCTCTTCATAATGTCTCTATACACATTTTATTATGTGTTGTGTATAAAGTATAAAAATAAATCATCGTTTTTCTTACATTTGTGCATCTATTAGCTATGGGGCTAAAGTTGTAAATGGTGGAACCTAAGAACCGGCCTGTTCCTGTTCTGATGAATTGTTCAGGCTAATTGTTTGGATTTGTTGCTTTACAGTGTTGAGCTTAAACTGATCATCTTTTGCTTTGTCACTTGTTAGCGTAAACGTATGGTTAAAGCTGCGCTGGAGCTTTGAAGGCTAACATAGCTAGAAAATAATGTGTACATTCTGAATGAGTTAACTCCATTAAAGTATGTACAGTATGACTCCACCACCTTTGTATGTCCCACCCCCTTGGCTTGAAGGCAGAATTGTAGCAGAGGTCTAAAGATGTATTTACACTGTACACTGTCATTGCTGTATGACAAAATAAATAAAATTTGAAGAAAATTGCAGACTTTACGGACATCAGATATTAGACACATCACAGCTTTATTTTCCTTTCTTTATATTTTAAGCTTATTTATCTTAGTAGGATTTTATACTAAACATCTTCATGTCAGTTTATGTAATAATAATAATAATAATAATAATAATAATAATCCCGCGACCCTGTATACAAGACAAAGCGGTATAGACGATGAGTGAGCGAGTGAGTGAGTAATAATAATAATGCACTACATCACTCGTTGTTGGTGGCCTTTCGGCTGCTCCCAGCAAGGGGTCGCCACAGCGGAATACCCAGTCCGCACTGCAACTTGGCACAGGTTTTACACTGTTTGTTGTAACAGTATTTGTTTTGGCTCTGGTGCTTAGCATATATTTAAACTCTTCATGTTGCTCGAAAATTTTGTCTTATCTTATCTTTATTTTGGTTTAAATAAATTTGCAAACTCATAGAGTGGCTGTTAATCACTCAGAAATTAGAAACGCATGTTTAATAAATACTAGATTAAATATGATATAATTTAAAACATTTTATTACATATAAAATCCAAAAGCTTACAACTTTATTATAAGGGTTTCTATGGAAATAAAACCCAGTCCATACAGTGACATCACGGTTTAGCACAAACAGATATAATAAACATAAATAAACAAAAACAAGAAAAAAAATACATGAAGTTAATGACTTTTCTTTTGACTTTAATTAACTATTCATTCGAATTCAGCACTTCTTTATGTGTCACACAGTTCTCCAAAGATCTACATCGTCTTGTCTGTTAGTGGGAAAGTGGGTGGGACTAATATTGGGTTGAGCTTTCTCACCAATAATAAGGCAGATGTTTCACCCACACAAGCTAACAAGTAAAAGATAATCTAGCAAGCGCACTGATTGGGTGTGTTGGTGGATGTAAGGTTAAAAAAGAACTTAAAAATACTTTATCCTTATGATGTCAATTCAGAGTCCTTTTTAGAATATTAGGCCATGCCCATTAAGAGGGTCATTAGCTTGTGGTTCAGTACTCTGTAACTGGACTCTTTACAACTTTAAACTTGAGTCAGTTTGTGTAAAATCACACAGCTATCTCCACCATGCTGGTTAGTAGAGCTGTGCGCTGTTACCCTTCTGCACTTTATCTTCCGAGCGGCGTCTCCATTTCTTCTCTTTTCCTGAATCTCTGTAGAGTCCTTCATCACTAGCCGCCTGGAGACTGTCGAACGTCCCCTGCCTGTCATTTTCCTGTGAGTCCTTTGCTTCTCTCTTTTCCCGATTTCTACTGCAGACCTCAGCGCAGCGATCCAAGCAGCTTATCCTGGTGTTGGTGGTGCAGGCGAACATGCCTGCAGGAACCGCTAGAACCATGGCGCATACGATGACAATGATGTGGATAAGTCGTTCACGTTGCTCCAGTTCATTGGTACTGCTCCCTGTTATGAAAACAATACACTGCTCGGCACGGGGTGGCTGATTCTTTAGTGACACGCACACCTCATATTTTGTAGCCGGTTCTAGATCGTTCACGGAGTACTTGTTGATGCCTGGGCCGATGTACAGAGCCTCTTTTTTTGGAGAATTGTAACGACCGAAATGGACCGTGAACCATGTTTCTGAAGGGTTTTCTGTCGCTGCATACCACTCGATGGTTATACCGTACACTGTCTGCTTGGCGATTCGTATATCGATGAAAATGTTTTCGTTAACCGAGGGCAAAGGAAGGTCTGGGGACATCACAAATGAAGCGTTGGAGAACAAGATGTTGAGCTGGATGCTAACAGAGGAATTTCCAATGAAGTTGCTGGCACTACATTTGTAGAGTCCATGATCAGATGATCGAACAGATGGGATCACTAAAGCTGAGATGATTGTATCTTCATTCATCTGAGACTGAGAAACTACAGGGAGAGAAAAGGTATACGATGACAAGAAGACAAAATGTTTCAAATTGTTATCTTTAAGATTTTAAAAGTTTACCAAAGTTTCACCTGCTCATGGCACAAACACTGACATGCAACAAGAACTATGCTTCACTGCCCCACCTACTTATGGGAGGGTTCCAGACACATGCAGCTCCTTTCTCTCCCAGTGCTCCTTGATTTTTCAGCTACAGGCCTCCACCGTATCCTCAAAATAGTCCAAGGTAGTGTATGTTATAACAGTCCTCATGGGAAGGGTTCAGGAGTAAAGCACCATACAAACTTAAATAATTCTTTTGATTTTGTAAAGCTGCATTGTGACAATGTCAATTGTTACAAGTGCTATACAAATACAATTAAATTGAATTGGATTGAACCATGCTCTGGGAGGCCCATGACCCCTGCTGCTCCAACTTTGAGAACTTTTCCAGGGAGTTGAGGAGACTGTTTAATCACACTTGTTACATTAGAGAAGTAAGGAACAAGTTGTCAAACCTTGGCCAGATTTAGCCTATGACAATGCCATAGAGTTTTGGACACTGGCTAGGTCAGGTGGACTCACGCCTTCGCCTCTGGAGACCAACCAGGACGTCACCACCCAAGAGAACTCATGTGTCTCCTCCACCACAATAAACTGAGCAGGAAGAACCAATGTAATAATAATAATAATAATGATGATGATGATGATGATGATGCATTTTATTTATAAAGCATTTTACATTTGTGAACAAATCTCAAAGTGCTAATGAGGGGACATTATGTATGCTGGACAGAACCTGCATTTCACCTGAGGAGCGACAGCGCCACCAGGTAAAGGAGCCTGCTTCTACTGCGGAAAGTCTGGCCATCTGCTTAAGATCTGTCTGGTGAAAGGAGTGGCCCTCTAGTATGGCTGGGAATACTAAATTCCAGAAAGGCTCCCAAACGAATGCTCCTACTCCCCACATACCTCGTTCAAGAATGACAGACTCACCTGGTCCAGGTGTTATTTGATCAGAACTTAAAATTGTGTCAGATCAAGGTCCACATTTGATCTCTTAATTTTGGAAGGTGTTCTGTAAGCTCTTCAGAGCACCCTCTCTCGCAAACTGTCTCCTCGATACATTGGGCCATTTACAATCACCAAGATCATCAACCCTTGTTCCGTCAGGCTCCTGCTTCCCTCCACCATGTGACAGGGCAACACCACATTTCATGTCTCTCAGTTCCATTATCTCAGCCAGTTTATGTCGTAACTATATAGTCAGAAAGTGACTGTAAATCAAAAAAGTATCCCATAGTTAAAGAGGAACAAGTTTTCTCATTACCAACAAATCAGGAGCAGAGTCTGAATACGAACAGGAAATACTACATCAGTGATGTGTCACTCATCAATGAAGTGTCAGTCATGTGGCAGTAGCAGTTCCAAATGACCTGGTTTGAGCAAATCCTGGGATTTTCACACATCAAAAACTCGAGAGTTTACATAGAATGGTGCGGAAACAACATTCTAACAATATTTCTATGTTGATGGGAAAGGTCAGAGGAAGAGTGCCAGATCAGACCATATCAAGCAGACAATAAGTCTACATTATACTCTTTACAGTTGTGTTGAACAGAAATGTGTCTTGGAACACACAATGTAACAACCCGTGAGGTGGACTGCCTACAACAGCTGAAGACCTCATCAGGGTCCATTCCTGTCAGCCAAGAACAGGAATATGAGGCTCTAATAGGTGTAGGACTCCCAAACTTCACAACTGGAGTTTGAAAAAAAGAAAAACGGGTATTTCTCCAAACTGGATGAGAGATGTAAAAGTGCTCTTTGATTTCTTGCTAGCATGACTGATGTACACTTACTGATACTGATATTTTTTTATGATAATTAGCCCTTTTTAATTTTAAGTGTACAGTATAGAACTATCAAAGAGCATAAACCTGACAAAAATGTTTTTTTAACAAGCTGAATGTTGAGCTCTTGACATGCTAAATATTGTGTATTAGTGTGTGTTAGCATAATTTCTCCACCCTTCACCTTTACCTGTGAATCCTCTGATGACTTTTAGACTGTAGCTCCACCGAACCACTGCGTCAGGCCTCGCCTTCACAAAACACCTCAGAGTTGTATTCGACCCTAGCGCCACCGTGACGTTAGTATCAGGCATCGAAATCTCTGGCTTTAGACAATTCCTCAGTTCAACTTCATGAAAAAACTTTCCGGCTTTAGATTTAGGACCAGAACAGGATAGGTACGAGTTCATCAAAATGATGGGTGGACTGATGGATTTGACAAAGTCAACAAAGCCTTTGAGTCTGCAGTCGCACAGCCAGTGGTTATCATGCAACGCTAATACAACATTAGCATCACTCTCCTTCCTCCTGCTGTGCTTTTGTACCTGATAGCGAGGACAGTTGAGAAAAACATCCGGGGATATCACTGTAAGCTGATTGAAGGATAAATCCAAAAAGGTCAGTGTGGGAAGGTGGCGTAAGGCGAATTCTGGCAGCACGTCCAAACGGTTGTGCTTCAGATCCAAGATTTTAAGTTTGGGTGTTTCCGCAAAAGCCATCCACGGAATCGTTCTCAGTTTATTTCCCTCCAGTCGAAGTTCAGTCAGGTTAGACAGGCCTTCAAGGCTCTTAATGTTCATCAGCGTGATGGTGTTAAAGTTCAGCCACAGCGACTCCAATGCACTGGCTGTGTAAAAAGCCCTTTGGGGTATTTCTGTGAGGTGCGAATTTTCAATTCGGATTTTAGTCAAATCTCCAGGGAGGTTCTCGGGAATGGATCCTAAGGCAGGTTCCATACATAATAAGGATCTGAAAGAGAGAAAGATATATGTTTAATTGTTTAGCAATGCTGCTTAATTACAGCTGATTTATTTCTCCTTCATCTTGTATCACTAAGATAAGCGAGGTGTTGATCCATTTTATATAACAGCAGCTCTTATATAAATGCACATATTCCGATACGTTACTGGTTCTATATCAACAGCTCATTCATAGGGACCTTTATGATATCAAATAAACATTTTAATTTAAATGAGTCTTCAGTGTCAGTTGTAACGGTCTGGTGTGAAGCTGTAACTAAGTTCAGGACATGAGAGAGGACTCCGCTTCATCACTCCACCTTGTTGTTGATTACTTTTTCTAACAGCATGATCTGCTGTGTGTTATTCTTAACTTATTAGTTAATGCAGACAGATTCATCTTCATCTACAGAGTCATGTTAGTCAATATCCGACTCACCGTCCGGCGCCGTCTTCAGTGCACGAGCACCCGGTCACGCAGAAACTCCAGGCTGAATAGAACTGATTAAAAAGTAAGAGTGCTTTAAGCGTTGTGGAGAACATGCTGGTGGTGCTGGTGGAGGCTGGTGTGACGATCGGGCTGGTCTACAGGACGTGTCCAAGAGCTTGCTGCACTTAAGCTCCTTGTGCCTAATCCGCTTGATGCAACACTCCAGGAGGTAAAGGGTGGCAAACACGAATTTCAGGAACCTTTGGAAAATATGTTCTCTTAATTTATACTCTGCTAAGACTAGAACGCTGAATAAATGTTCTAAATATTGGATTGGAATACTTAGTCATTATTTAAAATCATAGTATGTATAACGGATGAAACCATACAGTTAGTGTATGGTTAACAGAACTGTACATCTCAGTAATCTCAGTAATTAACGTCACCCTCAACAACATCAAAGATTTGTTTTAGAACAATGTAACTGTAACTGTGCTAAGGCTAATAATAACAATTATATGACATCATGTCAAACAGAAATAATAAAAATACAGTATTAGCCAGTGTTACGTGCTTGATGTTAAATTGGATGAGAACCGCAACATTTAGGAGACAATTGGAGCAACAGAATTGCTAAACATGTTTGAAATAATATTTCAGCATAAATGTCCCGTGCTTCATATGTGTCAGGATGGAAATTTTACTTTCTTTTTTAATCTCTTTATTAATATTTTCAGTGGGGAATTGTTCAGACTGAATAATAAATAAACCCTTGAATAAACCCTATTGCATATTTTGACT
>JAOVVA010000054.1:2120703-2146244 GCA_028565275.1 Leiocassis micropogon | reverse complement strand
GTGTGTGTGTGTGTGTGTGTGTGTGTGTGTGTGTGTGTGTGTGTGTGTGTGTGTGTGTGTGTGTGTGTGTAAAACATTTCTCAGAAAGCAGCAGTGAGGAACAAAACATCTCTCCAATCTATACATCTTCAGTGTGTAATTATATTACTGTCTCATTTCTGAGCCACAATAGACAGTGTGTTTTTCTGTGTGTGTGTGTGTGTGTGTGTGAGAGAGACTCATGATCAGCTTATGTGCTTGCGATCATTCCTAGTGTACATGAGGCTTCACCACGCCGTACACACACCATAAATATAATATTTTGCCATCTCTCTTGCTTATATTACAGTAAAGGGGTTCAGTGTGTCTGATCTTTTCTTCTTCTTACAGATTTGCTGCTCATATCATTTCAGGAGTGATGGAGTACAAAGCCATGCTGGACAGGTACTGTATGCTGTTCCTCCCCCGTGCAAATCAGAGCTACTGAAATAAGATAAAAGATAAACGTTTGCATGGCTGGAGTTTGTAAAGTAAAACCTAAAAGCTGTAAATATTACATACAGTTTATGGTAACAATACCGATTTATTACAGACATCGCAGAGGAAATGTTCTACAGACACCTTGACAAAAAATTTTTTCAGATGGCTTAAAGTAAAGTTTACAAACAACCTGTAAACACTACAGACAGTCTGATGGGAATGTTTACAGACGCCCTTAATAGATATATTTACAGACGGCCCAATGAAAATGGTCATAGATGGGCTTATTGAAATGTTTACAGATGGCCCAATGCAAATTATTACTGATGCCCCGAAGTAAATGTCTATGCATGGCCCAATGGAAATGTTTATAGACGGCTGTGAACATTATAGACGGTTTATAATAACAATACACATACTGTAGATTACAGATGGCCCAATGGAAATATTTACTCACACCTTGACTGAAATGGTCTGAAGGAAGGCAGACAACCTGTAAACATTATAGACATTTTACAGGTATACTTTTACACTACAGACGATGTACAGATGAATGTTTACAGACACCGTGGTAGAAATATTTACAGATGGCCTGATAGAAATGTTTACAAACAGCCTGATAAAAATATTTACAGACGGCCAAATCAAATGTTTATACATAAACTCCAATGTAAATGTTTATAGATGGCTTGATGTGAATATTTACAGATGCTCCAAAGAAAATGTTTGCGAGCAGATGTGTTTGATAAAGTGTGAGTGTAATTTTTAAACTGTGTATGTGTTTGGTGTGGGATCAGGAGGGCTTTACCCCTGGATTACGCTCGAGGTCAGCAGGCTGGCAGTGAGCTGTGTATGGAGCAGTATTACCATCTCTTTACATCGTATAGACGACCTGGACTGAAAAAAGACTCACTGATTACACCGAGAAGCTCCGGAGCTGAGGATACACCCGACCCCGGGCACGTTATAGTGGTCTGCAACAACCAGGTTATTATGATGATGATGATGATGATTAAACTGGTTAGACCACACTAACAGCATCACTGTGGGCGTGCCTCAATCTACGCCAAAAAAATGTCCCAAACCAAACCTTCTTCACTATATGCCACAGAAACAGCATTAAATCAGTGTGGGTGTGTCCCAAGCCACACCTTATTCTCTACAGGGGCAGGGGTCGCTCAGTGGTTAATGTTTCGTCTCAGGTTCAATCCCATCCGATAAAAATGTAAGCCACACCTTATTCACTATATTCCACAGAAACACCCTTAAATCAGTGTGGGCGTGTCCCAGACCACACCTTATTCAAAAAATGTGAGTCGCTCTGGATCAGGTAAAGCGATTGTGTAAAGCTGCTTTGCGACAATGACAATTGTTAAAAGCGCTATACAAATAAAATTAAATTGAATTGAATAAGGGAGTCTGCCAAATGCTGTAAATGTAGAAACACCACTCTGTCGGTGTGGGTGTGTCTTAAACTACACCTTACTATGGGCCAAAGAAACACCATTAAATCAGCGTGGGTCTGTCCCAAACCATTTATTCACTATATGCCCTACAAACCATATCTAAAACCCTACAGTGCTGCCTATAAAGTCCACATTAATAAAATTATAACACTCCACGTGGCATCAAACACACCTTTTACACCACAGCTCAGCATCACCAACGTGCACCATCATCTATGCTGGAACGTGTTAGCACACATAAGCACTGCTACAAATCAGAAATGCTCTTTTGGTTAGCATTTATTTCTCACCCATGGCTCATGGTTTATGAGAGTTACTCTGGCGGATTTTTGCGCAGTCATTTGGTGTACCAGTGGTACTCTTGGGGGTGGAGGGGTGGAGGGGTGGAGGGGTGTTACAGAGAGAGTCCTGTACCTGGAAATGACTCAGGAACAGTTGTTATGCTGCTAATGAGCTCTTGGCTATGGAGCTGCAGCTGGCTAACTCGATTAGTCCTGATTGGATCTGCCACTTTGTCTGGCTTGAACCGTCAGCACTGGCAAGATTTTAACCCCAACACACACACGAACCAGTCCCAGTGGGCTTTACCTGACGAATCCGTGCCATCTTGCCTTTAATCCTTTACAGGACATTAGACAGAGTAACTGTGCGTTTCCAAACAGATTTATTTCATTTAACAGTAAAAGAGAGAGAGAGAGAGAGATGATTTGGTGAAGCATCATTATGATCAGTTTCTGACGCAAAAGGAAATAATCATAATCACAACATCTTCACTTAAGTTGTTTTCTAAAACGGACTTCTGCGTCATTCAGTCAAACCAGACTTCATTTGCTGCTTATGGAAAAAATGGAAGAATTGACCAAGAGTAATGTGTGTCGGGTTTAGAATGAACTTTTTTCACATCATTAAATGTACAGTAACTATAAACAGATAAGAGTATGATGTGTCATGTATTACTGTATGGTACTGTATAAGGGGAATAAAAACCTTGGGAATCTGCTGTTAGACAAAAAGAATTAATTTTGGATTCTACAGGTGATTAGTACATTTATAATTTTTGTTAGATTTGTACAAATGGTGCTGCAGTATTTGAATAAAAACTTCTTTTTCTTATTATTATTAATAAACAAGGATAATGTTATGAGTCTCCGCTTCTCTCCTCAGTTCTTTGTGTTAAATCTGATGGAGAAATCCGGGAGGCTGAACGAGAGCGATGTTCTTACTCAGCTAGTAAGGATCAGTAAAATGGCGGAGAAGGTGGAAGAGAAACATCCCCCCATCGGCCTCTTCACCTCTGATGGCCGGACCGAGTGGGCTAAAGCTAGAGACGTGCTGCTTAAAGGTCAGAGGTCACACAGGGTTTGGTGTGGAAATAAACTGACTTTGCGGTTCTTGTTTAGGTTAAAAAACCCGAAAATAAAAGAATTTCTTATTTAAATCTGAGTTGTTTGCAGTAGTTTTATTTTACATGACAAGGAATAATTAGTCATATTAGTCATTATAAACATAACGATGTTAGCTAAGTATGATCGCTCAAGCAGGGAAATCGATTCGAGAGAAGAACACATGCTGAAGTATGTCTTATGTGAGACGGGGAAGGGGCGGGGCTTACAGGGGGCAGCTCATATCGAAGGACTGTCAATCATAACTCATTCATGTGTTGAGCGGCTCATTAGCTCTTTTTATTGGGATTAAAGATGATGTTTTGGTGCCCTTTGAATGAAGGCTCAAGCAGCATATTTCGACGTTAAACTGCAGCCCTGCTACATGAAATTTAAACCATAAAAGCTGTGATTTTGGTGTTCCTCGTTTTGGAAAGCAGTTTTTAGTAAAACAAGTATTAACTATACAGTGTATTTTTAACACTACAGTTGATGTGTGATTGCACACTGCATTGTAGATCTATTAGGACTTTTTCAAACTCGAAATTTGAAGTTATTTTTCTCAACAACAAAAAAAATTAAATAAAAACAAAACCTGCAAAAAAGGCTGCATTTTGGACTTTATTCCCCAGCTGACATGCTGAATAAGCTGCCCAGAACACAATGTTGCAAAAACAACTTTAAAATAGTATTAATATACCAAACCGACGGCCTGAGCGGGACTCGGACTCCAGTCACTGCGGTGAAAGCACTGTGTGGCCACTAGGGGGCATATTGTTGAAGCTAGTGCAAACCCCATATAACAGTGGGGTAATTAGACGCACCTCATGGAAATATTTCTGAAATGAAATGAAACAGAGAGGTAACATCACAACAGTAAGAGATGTGTGACATGAGATACTGTACACACGCTGTGTGTGGGAAGCTGTTGTGTCCGTACCAATCTCCCAGTGGAATTCTAAACCTTACTGGAAACTGAGGAACTAACCACTAGGGACCGTGGACGTGCTCGGACGTCATGGGAACAGATGATGTTTTGAGATTGTATTTGCAATATTGTGTTGAGGTTATCCATTCAAAAATTGTAGTTTCAATTTCAAAAAATGACTTTGTCCAAACAGTGGATGTCATCCAGCGTTAGAGTTCCTGTGGGGTTATAAATATAATTGGCTGGAGTCCGCTGTAGAGTTTTTAATGTTAGCTTAGTCTGACACACTGATAGATTTTACATTAAGATAAAATAGCATAAGATAATCCTTTATTGATCCCAAGAGGAAATTAGAGATTCAGTCTATTAATATACACACACACACACACACACACACACACACTTTCTCACATATCAGTGTGTGATTAACAGACCCAGTGAACCGGGAGTCTCTGGAGCTGATGGAGCAGTGTGTGTGTGTGCTGTGTCTGGATGAGCCGACTGGAGTTCAGCCCACCGACTCCAACCGAGCGTTACTCATGCTGCACGGCGGCGGCCATGACAAGAACGGCGCCAACCGCTGGTACGACAAGTCCATGCAGGTACGCCCCATAATTCTGACTACAAACTTTAAATGTGTTGAATAATGTAAGTAAAGTGTATAGTTCATGGCACACATGAGTAATCTCGAGTGCGTCACCTGATATGAAAACTGCTTATACTGTTGTTGCATTAATGTGAGTGAGAACCGGAACTGACTTCTTTCATGGATCTCCAATAACACGCCTACTGTAAATGGAGAAAATATGTTTCATGAACACAAGTTCATACTGTATGTTGTGTTTGTTGTTTGCAGTTTGTCGTTGGTGCTGATGGTGTGTGTGGAGTGGTGTGTGAACACTCACCATTTGAGGGGATCGTCATGGTCCAGTGTACTGAATTCCTCCTGAATTACATGTAAGCAGAACAACCCAAACAGTTTCAATAGCATATATCAAGGTGCAGGAGGCCAGGAGACTTTGGTGCCAATCCATCACAGGGCACACACACACACACACACACACACACACACACACACACACATGGCCAATTAGCCTAGAAGCAAACCAGAGTTTGTGTGTTTGTGGTTAATTTGATGCTCAGGTAAGGTACACCCTGGATGCGGACAACTGCACGTCCCAAGTACACACTCGATTTGGAAACACCAGTCAATCTACTGTGCATTTGGACTGCGGTAGGAAAACAGAGCACCTAGAGGAAACACACCAAGCACGGGGACAACATGCAAACTCCACACCCAAGATTTGAACCTCAACCTGGGAGGTGTGGGGTGACGGTGCTAACCACTAAATCACTGCACCAATCATTTATCATTGTTTCTATAAATACATATTAATGCTCTTAATTCACTAACAGTGTCATATCGATGTATTTAATATTCCTCGCAACCTCTTACTCCATGGTGTTCTTACACCTAGCTCATTTTTAAACCTTTAGTAACACTTAGCATAGTTAAGTGTGTGCAGTGTGAGAGAGTCCTATAAAACACACCACTCTAGGCTTCATTCTTGTCCATCAGGAGCAGAAGCCCCAGTAAGCTGATGAAAAGGTCGAGTGCGAGTGATCTCCCAGCTCCTCAAAGACTCTCCTGGAATTGTTCTTCTCAGACCCTGAGCATGCTGTCGTCCTCCGCTAGCAACCTTCAGAGGTGAGATAAGTACAACACACACCAGTACACACTATATAACACAATATAATGCAGCCCTGAAACACTAAAAGAACCTGCTGTTAGGCCCTGGGGCTGAGACGTGTTGTAGATTTTGAATTTTCACAACTAAATACAATGGATACATTATACAACTATAAATGGATAAAAGGCATGTTCTGTTTTTCAAGAAAAAATGGATGTTAATAAATTACAGTGGTATAAGTGGAAAAAAACACTTGGAGAAATGCTGTTGTAGGAAAATAATCAGCTATGAGATTGTAAGTGTAAAACCCATCACACACTCTTAATTCACAATGTGTGATAAGAATATTGCTGATAAGAGAGAGAGAGAGAGAGAGACTCAACATGCTCATTTAGGAGAACTGGATATCTCTGGACTGAGCTCTTGTCTGTGTAGGCTTGTGAGAAACCTGGACATGGAGGTTTTCACGTTCAGAGGTTACGGCAAGGAGTTCATCAAGAAGCAGAAAATGAGTCCTGACGCTTACATCCAGGTGGCGCTACAGCTGGCCTTCTATAGGTACAAGATCATTAACTATTATCTTACTGTACAGTTCTTTCTAAAGCCTTTCGCAAACATTTTTCTTCATGCTCGTCTTTGTTAAAGGATAATCTGCGTTATATTTACGCTCCTGTATGTTTTCTTTCCTCAGATGCACCAAGAGGCCGGTCTCCACCTACGAGAGCGCCTCCACTCGCTGTTTCCGTCATGGCCGCGTCGACAACATCCGCTCGTCTACCGCAGAGGCGCTGCACTTCTCCAAAGCCATGACAGATGAGGGAGTGTGTGTGCAGGTGCATCGTTTTTCTTCTTTATCCCCCCATTACTGCTTCTCGCTTCTAATTCCGTCCATCACGGCGCTCTGTTAAACGAGTCCCACCGGCCGCGTCTCCTCTGGTGAGACCAACCACTAATCATGTTAGAGATTAGACAGCAGCACGGTGCGTAACACACACTAGGCCTTTCAGTGTGTATGGATGGTGACTAGGCATCATGCTGGAATGAAACCCGTAATGCTACAGTCTGACGCTGAACAGAACCAGAATCACTGTTACAGTTCCATCTTCATTACTGACACGGTATCCAGTCCCACTTCAGCTCTGTTTCTACACACACACTGTTAAATATCTGTCTTTTAACCTTTATACTTTACCTGTATAAGAGCTTACCAATGATTATAATTTAATTTACCTTATAAAAATGTATACTGTATATTATTTATAATTAGTTTTACTTCCTGTTCACACTTGCGTTATAGAGGAACACTCGTTCTCTCAGCAAGTTAATAAAATAGTTTTTTTTTTTTTTTTTTTTTACAAAAAAATTTACTTTTAGTCCTGGAGAGGTTAAAAAAAACTCTTCAGTTAGAGCTTTGTCTCTGACTATCTGACACTGGAGACTCCTTCCATCAACGCCCCTGTGAATGAGCTGTTACTATAGGTTTTATGACAAGCACAAGAATTATAAATATTATAAATTCCTGTTATAAATATAAACTGTTTCTTTGTTGTAAATATATTGCGATGAGTGATGATGATAAATTATATGTGAGTCATTCATGTAAAAATGAACAGAAACATTAATTGTATCATAAAATAGGACATGCAGTTTAAAAACCTAAAAACAAAACAAACAAACAAAAAAAGGTTTATAATGGGGGGAAAAAATCAAGAGATGTGTGTTGATAGATTTTTTTCCTTCAGGACTCAGAGAAGATGGAGAGGCTGAGGAAGGCTGTAGACACACAGACCCAATACACGAAGAAGGTACGCAGTGACGGTCCTGTACAAATCAGCACATGGAACTGGTCTCTTCTTCTCTTCAGTAGTAGTGTGAACAGGCCACGCTGTAGATAATCATTAAACTAGTGGTATTTCAAACATTTAACTTTTAAAATAGCATTATATTTAGTATCCTAATCCTTTAACTAATATTATAGTAAACTGGTTAATCCTTAAACTAGTATTATAGTGCACATGATAATCCCTAAAGTAGCATTACATTAATCAGGCTAACCTTTAATCTTCCATTTTATTTAATAGACTCATCCTTAATTATCATTAATAAACAGCACAGTGTGTTTCAGTAGCTACTCCTACACTAAGTCCTCTCTCTGATCCCATTAAGGCCATTACTGGACTGGGAATAGATAATCACCTGCTCGGGCTTCGGGAAATGGCCAAGGAGCTGAAGATGGAAACTCCAGAGATTTTCACAGACGAGACGTACCTCCTCAGCAACCAGTTCATCCTCTCCACTAGTCAGGTAAGAGCGAGTCTCAGCCTCAGAGGCTCCACCAGTGCGGAGCAAACAATAAAGTGTCAGCTGAGATTCTCACTGTGCTAATCAGTTGCCTAGTGGTCAAAACCTGTATGACATGCTAATTATTATCTGATTCACTTCTGATGTATATTTTTCCTCTCCTTACCTTTCTATTCCAACAGTTTTTCCAAAATAAAAGAACAATAAATGGCTATAGAGTTATAGAGCCTCAGTACTCTGTATGAATGACTGTGCACCAACACACTCTCTCCTCCCCCGTAGGTTCCTACAACAGTAGACATGTTCTGCTGTTACGGCCCGGTGGTTGCTAATGGTTATGGGGCGTGTTACAATCCTCAGGCTGAACACATCCTGTTCTGCGTGTCCAGTTTCCGTGAGTGTGTGTCCACGTCATCTCTGGTGCTGGTGAAAGCTCTGGAGCAAGCACTTACAGATATGAGGGAGCTGTGCAACAGATGCAATGCTGTCAGTCAGAAAGTGGGTGGGGCAAAGCCAGCCACGCCCAGGATGTGATCCATGACAAGCTGGCAGGATATGTTAAGATATCACTAACGTCTTTAGTATTATTTTATTTAAAAGCTTAAAGTATGATGTGTGGCCCTGATTCTCCGAGCTGGCTTGTAATCTGTTCTGTATAGCGGACTAGCGCAGGCTTCAGTGCTAATATAAAAATCCAATATTACGAGGAGCGCAAACTCACGGGATAGTTACAAACACGGTAGCGGCTACAGCAAGCTGATTTTCTGCACGGCTCACTTCTGCATCATGCTGCTGTTTAGGGTGAAAATGCTGACAATTGCAGCAAAACATAGCTTATATATTCCTAAAGTGATATTAAATGTAAAGTAAACTAAAAAGTTTCATCATCAGAGCAATTTGTGAAAATCATGAAAAAGATATGGGCACATGTCTGGTTACTAATAATCCAGACAGAACCTGTATATGTGTTTAGTCTATGGCATGAGATTTGTGTGTGTGTGTGTGTGTGTGTGTGTGTGTGTGTGTGTGTGTGTGTGTGTGTGTGTGTGTGTTTAATGTGTATGCTTACTTCTTTTAGAAAACAAAACTCATGCTCACTTCATTCTGAAAAAAAAACACTAAAAATGATTTGCGTGAGAGTTTTATAAGCCATGGTTAGTTCTCATAAACTTTTATTGCCAATTCATTCCCTTAACAAATATCCACAGCCCTGCGCTGTAGTGTGATAGAATTCTCCCTGTTTAACAACTGGAAACAGTGTGTAGATATTGTGATTGACTGAACACTGTGATACTCAGTCGTGCCGCATCTTAAATCTGTCCCAGTTATACACTGTAGAAGAAACAGAACAAGTCTTTATTTGTCACATGGACATTGCAGTAAAATTCCCAGCCTGTTATGGAGTTTGGGTCCCAGCTATGATACAGCGCCCCCTGGAGCAGATAGAGTTAAACGGAGGTTGGCGGTGCTGGAGGTTGAACTGCCGACCTTCTGTTGAGTAACCGAGAACCTTAACTATATTATAAAAGTAAGCAAAAAAAGTCATTCAGAGCCTGTATGAAGAGGGATATGTGTAAAACCTTCAGTTAGTTAACAAAACAAAAGTGTAAGTGCTTGCTGTTTATATTGTACAAATACTCTTTGATTTGCAATGTGGTTACTGGGATCTATGGCTTGCTGTTGCCACCTAGCATCATAAGAGGGTATCATACAACCTATCACAAGCCTGGGCAAAGATCAACATTCAAAATCCATATCGATCTGGCACAATCGTAAAATCGGAAGAATGAAAAATCACAAGTCAAACCATCTTCAGTCAGGGATGGATGTGCGTAAGTCGGTCGACCCTACGCCCTTATGTTCTCAGGACCTTATGTTTTCAGGGAGCCGAAACTTTTCTTAGTAAATTAGGTCGCCAGGATTATATATTATATTGCCAACATATTGTTCTAAGTTGCCATAGTAATACGTTTCCAGTGATCTATGATTTTAGGTTCACATATGACAGCATCTTGACAGAATGCTCCTTTCTTTTTTACAGATTAGGTGCTCAGTGCTAAAGTGTGAGGGGTCTGGAAACAGTGTTCTCTTGCTTTTATGGGTTCGGTGTTTCCAGCTTCCTATGTTTCCAGGCCCCAGTTCTCAGTACCCCGTGTTGCATGATCCAGTTGTTTATGGGAAACTGATATTCCTAAGGTTCCAAGTGACCCATCATTCCAAGGTTTTAGGTTACCAGGGCTCTGATTCATGGCTTCCATGTTTCTCAAGTCCTATGTTTCTAGAATCCTATGTAACTGGGTTCTATGTTTCTAGAGTATGCTGTTTTCAGGGTACCATGCTTTGCATGTTCTTTGGTCATAAGGTTCTGGGTTTCCAAGATTTTCCAGGCCTATGTTTCAAAACTTAATATTCAGGGGTCCTATTTTCCAAGGGTGGTGTATTAAGGGGACCATGCTTAAATGGTCCTCCATAGTCAACTTTAAGTGTTTTTTGGGTCCTATGTTTCCAGTGTCCTATTTGTCCAAAGTCTTGTGTTTCCAAGGTTCTTTATTTTAAGGGTTATATGTTTACGGTCTTGTGCCTTCAAGGTCCTGTGTTTCCAGGATCCTATGTTTCTGAAGTCTTGTGTTTTCAGGCTCATAAAGCATGTTTCCAAGGTGCTGTGATTCTAGAGGCCCACATTTTCAATGTCTGATCATTCTAGCGTCATATATTTCCAAGGTCTTATGATTCCAGGGTCTGCTGTATATACAGTTAAACATATATGAACATGTTTGTGTTCACAGAAATTTTCACATTGTGTTTCTTTGTAGTTGTTCATGTTCATTTGTAGTTTCTCCAGGTCTTTAAAAGGCAGACTTTGTTGGTCGTTTTGCACAAATCCTGCAGAAGACATTATGGAGCTCTTTTAACTCATATCCTAAAGATAACATTGCCAAACATGTAAAAGGTCACTAGTTATGTGGCACAATTCATGAACAAAATGTGAACTTTTATTTTAAAAGGTAACCTTTTTTTTAAGTGTGAATAAAGTTTGCAAAGTCATGTCAGAATATCAGGTAAATATGGCAATGACAAAATAACACTTTTGAGGGATAATGAAAAGAGTGTTATGTTATTATCATGTACTTGAACCAAAATGAGAACAATCTGACAATTTGCATGGACAATTCTGTGAAGTTATACTGTGTATCATAAAGACTATAAACCCAGTGTGGTCAAACATACGTCCAGCAGTTTACTGTAATATGTGCGATTATGAATCTATTTTTGTTTGTCGCCCATAAAATAAAACCAAAACAAAATCCAAAGCAATAAATTAAGAGGTAAAACTATTTATAATGCCAGATGTATGTGTGTTTCTGCAAAATGTTGTAACCGTTATGTATAAACAATCATAAATTACACAAAATGTATGTTTCTGCATATTATAGTTCATGATATTACCTGTTTACGTTGTTAGAAAAGATATCCATATATGGTATAATACTTATTTTTGTCTGTTAAAAATTAAAACAGTAACTTAGAAAGTTAAGTAGAATATAAAAGAGAGTACAGTATGTTTTTCTACATGTATTTCTACAGTATGTCTATTGGTAATATTCTATACCAAGTACAATATATATAGTTTTAAAGTTTTAAGTTATCATAACCTACAACAGAGCTTTATAAATTATTTTTATTACATTTCCCCTCAAAGGCAAAATATAGTAAGAGTAAATGTGTATAAATTAAATCTAAAGTCATTAAAATGTCATTTATTTATTATCTTAATTTATTTATCTATTACTTATGTATTTATTTATTTGAATTATGAATTACCCAAATATGTATTTGTATATGAACAATTAAAAGCAACATTAATTTATTATATATTTGTACTCATGCAGCTATTAAA
The DNA here is from genome assembly GCA_028565275.1 of Leiocassis micropogon. Classification (NCBI taxonomy): domain Eukaryota; kingdom Metazoa; phylum Chordata; class Actinopteri; order Siluriformes; family Bagridae; genus Leiocassis; species Leiocassis micropogon. Next base: position 2,134,119 of record JAOVVA010000054.1, on the reverse strand, counting down.
TGAATGTTAAGTTTTTTGTGTAATTATGCAATGCAAATTAAACAATACTTATTTACTCATTTCTCATTTACTAAAGGGTCCAAGCACTGAAGACACCCTACTATTTTTGTTAGGACTTAGGGGTCCAAGCACTTAGTCTTGCAATCAGATCCCCCCCCCCCCGCCCCCTTTCATTCATTGAGAATAAGAAATGAAAGGAATTTGTGCCATAATTGAGGGATTTTTCTCATGAAACTCAAAACTGCATGAAACAGGAAGTAGCCACGTTATTTGCAAGGAGCGATGGACCCCAAAATTTAGCTTGTCGCAGTATTTACTTTTTTCAACCCCTCATATTATGCATTTAAAAATAAGATGTTTTTGCCCTTTCATTTTTTTGTTTAAACCCTTGCCTACTGTATTCATTCATTTTTGCATTAAAATTGTATTTACCATACATGTTTTACAATGTTCCAAATAAATATATACATTTACTTCTAGCTTTCTTTATTTTTATGCTCTAATGTCTATGGTACGTAGTAAATTACAGCTTACAGTATCAATGTGTCCTGTTTTAGTTTTAAATATTGTGTGAAATATAATGTTAATGTGTATAAAATATCTGATTACGTGTAAAAATGTCGCTAGTGTCTGTCTGATGTTTGATGTGTTAGTCTCAGTGTAGTAACAGTACTGTCAGAGTTAATATTTATTTATGCAAACACAATGAAAAGTCTGTTATTTTTGCACTTCCATAATTCTGTGTGCCATGTATTTTTATTAGAATACAGATTCTATTTAAAGTTAAAACATTATAAAAAATGATTTATCATAGATTCTTTATTGAAGAAACATGTGTTTATGTAATATTGTACAATAAAGATGTTTACGAGAGATGGCAAATTGAGGCTTTTCTTTTATTTATTTTACAGTGAGGTGCTCACCAATAAGATCATATTTGCCTACTACAATATGACTGCAACCAACTGGATCAGTCTCCTCACCCCAATCACTGTGACCAATCAAATTTTCATTAAAAAAAAATTGGATGCCTAAACATTTCTTTAGTGACTGTATTTGTAAAGCTTTATTGCTGTGTTCATTACACATTGTCCCCCAACTCCAGTACTTCTTCAAGATCAGTTTCCTATGCCAAAACTACGGTAACAAAACAGATCATCCCCCTACCCCTATATCAGATTAGTCCCCCCACCTACAACTTGCCATAATCAATCTGGTCAGAATGATGTAGGAGGGACTATCAGGTCAGACCCCCACAACTAGTATAACCAGTCAGAGCAATTCAGTTCAATTCAGTTTTATTGGTATAGTACTGTTAATAGTTGACAAAGCAGCCTTACAGGAATAAAACATCTGGATATAAATTACAACAATTTTTACCCCTAATAAGCAAGTGAGAGGCAACAGGAGCAAGAAAAAACTCCATGAGATGAACATGAGGAAGAAGCATTGAGAGGAACCAGACTCAAAAAGGAACCCATCCTCATTTGGGTGATGCCATTAACAAGCTATCAGCAGAGCTTTATAAATAATTTTTATGACATTTACCAAGGCAAAATATAATAAAAGTAAATGTGTATAAATTAAATCTAAAATCATAAAAATGTCATTTATTTATTTATTCATTATTTTATAAATTTATTTATAACTATGTATTTATATAATATAAAACCAACATATTATATATATTATATGCTCTGAGATTGAAAGTGCAATCAGATAACACAAAATGTTTTAGTTAATATAAAGTTCAGTGATAATTTCAGTCCTCAAAATATTTGAGCAATTGCATAAGCCATTATAGTAAATTTGTGCAATGCAATCCAAGCCATCTTTGTGGTTATTAAGTGGAAGCATTAGTCATGTGATGAGAACTCCTACACAAAGTGAGACACCAGGATGTGTCAGACAGGTCCAGAGGGCAGGAGGGGTCAGGATGACTGGTAACAGTGTGAAGTGTGCAGTGTGCAAGCAGGGACTCCGGCAGGACTATAACAGGACTATAACAGGACTATAACAGGACTATAACAGCATAACTAAAAGGGGAGAGCCATATGGAAAGACTGACATGAGGGGGAACTGGGATGTAAAGCAAACAATCACCTCACTGTCAACAAACCTGAGTGATGATGAGAGTGGGGAAGACAGCATCTAAACATACCAGTTCACCATAATACTCCATGTCCATTAGTCCCCCAGATCTGCTCCTTTACCCAAGACAAATCTATTTATAAAAATGCTTGATTAAATAATTACCTTAGACTTTGCCCTTCTCTAGACTTTTCAGCCTAGAGTTACAGACTGAGACTGGGTCTAAGTCCTGTGTTGGAAGGCTATTCTATAACTGTATTTGTTTGCAAGAAAAAGCTCTGCCCTCTCATGGGGTTTTTTTTTTTATTATAAAAGGTACCAACAAATAGCCTGCAACTTTAGGGCAGATCATAAAATACTAGTTCACTTAGGTTTGATAGTGTGAGACCGTTCAATTGACCTTCAATAGATCAATAGATCATCTCTCCAGCTTGAACCCCCCCCCCCCTCCGTACCACTGTTATCAATCAGATCTCACAAACTTCCGCCTCCAACAGCACTGTAACAGGATCACAATCCCATATATCCAAATATTAAAAAACAAAGCAAAACAAAAACACAACTAAACTGTTTCTTTTATTCCTGGTTTGTTAAGGTTTAAAAATCTGGTGTGGTAATAAAACGATGATCTCAGACTCACTGGTGAAAAGTTACAGCTTGATTGTTGTTTTCAAGAGATTTTCTACTGTTTTTCCAAATGATCCCTATACAGAACAGCATCAAGGAGGCTCTTTGGGTCGATAGAGCTAAAGCCCTCCTGAAGCCTAGAACATTTTTGCTGATCCGAATTCAACACGCAGGCACACAGAGGGGGCGACACACACCTGCTGCCTCAGATCGAACTTCCACACACACTCTCACAAACACACACTGACAGCCTGAAACACAAAGTTACAGCTTTCCTTTATCTCCACAGGCATAGTTTATTTTATGAGCTTTTACAACACACACGACAGGGCAGAAACGTCACTGACTGCATATGCAGCAACTTTGTGGACGACGTTTTCTGATTCCTGATTCAATCTCAGTAAGAACTTTTGGTTTGTTAATGTGGCAGCATTATGGATGTTGGTATTAGATTTTTTGCTTCGAAAGTAATTATTTTGATAGAATGCTGTTGGCCAAAATGACATTAAGATGATGTTTAAAAAAATATTCAAACACATTGCAAATATAACGTTAAAACAACTGAAATATATTGTAAAAAATCCTCCTACGTCCGATGATTGATAGTTTATTTATTTATTTATTTTTGATTTGTTTGTTTATTAGTTTTTTGGCAAGTAAATCCTGATTTATGCTTCTGCGTCAAGTCTATGCAGAGCTTACAGCCATTTACGCTTGTGTACTGGTACTGTACGCCTGAGTCTCCTCGCCATTCTCTGATGGGTGTTTTGTTGGTGCACTACAAGCAGTCGTGAATGAAACGGAGCGGATCTTATTGAAGTTATATTTTCTTGGAGCTAATAGATGTCCAACTACAGGTACTTTTTAATGAAATTGTGAAATTGAGTAAGAAGGAAAGAAAAGAAGGAAAAGGGAAAGTAAGAAGGGAAAGAAAGAAAGAAAGTAATTATTATAAAAATTATTATTATTATTATTATTATTATTATTATTATTATTAGAATCATTATTATTAAAAATATGATGCATTGTTTTTAATAAATAAAAGAAAATTGATAAGTTGCCATAACATTAATAAAAGCCACTACAGATGTGGAGGTACAGGAAAATAATCAACTTTACTAACCATTTTTTATCACAACTTCTTTTTATCCCTAGTTTAAATTTATTTTTAAAAACCTCACCCTGACACTTGAGTCTTAGTAGTAAATGATGTAATCATTTAATTCCAGCAAGAAAGTAAGAAAGAAAGAAAGGAAGAAAGAAAGAATATCATAAACAATACAATGCATAGACTTTTTTTTATATAAGAGAGAGAAACTTTGTACAAAACTACTGGAACACTGCATTTTACCAAATTGTTTAATCAGGAAACAGTGAAAAGAAAAAAAAAAACCCTGATGTCTGCAGCATGTCCATGGCACGGATGTACAGATCTGCCAGATTTTAGCCCTTATTTGTTTTGCTGTTCTTTAATAACCATATACAGGGCTCAGGGTTGCAGTATAGAGTGACATGTCCTTTTTCAGCACTACATTTTCAATGTGATGAACTTAATTTTAGTTCATTTTAACCGACTACCCAAACATGACTGAGCATACAAATTTGAAAATAGGTCACATAGGTAAAGAAATAGCAAAGATACACATGATCCCATATTTTTATCCTTGTTTTCGGTTGTTTCCATGACCTACAAAATAATAATAATAATGAGCTCATTTTGAGAGTTCCACATTTTTGCGACGTCATCCCAATTCACAAATTTACCTTTTATAAAAGTAATGATAACTTTTGTTCCACCTGACATATCCAAAAACCCAAATACACAGTTTGAAGTCTGAAGCCTCCCCATTAACACACGCCGGCTAGACACTTTTTTTTTTATCTGTGTTATGTTGCACAGGTCTGTGCCACTTGAAATATAGGGGTTTTAAACAGCAGCACAAATGGTTAATATTCAGTCATTCACTAAACGTTATCTCAGCATCATCTCATCAATGTTGTTCTAACTTTCAGAAAGGGCGTTGTGTTTTGGGTGGATGACCCTGCAATCTAATTACACCCACATGCCAAGGTCACACGGCGTCTGGGCTCCAGCTGGGTCGTCCCCGTGCGCAGAGCGCCGAGCTGAAGGTCATGGGGCGCTCGACCTGGCTGTACTCTGAGAGAGCTCTTCATTAAGTGTGCTTAAAGAATCAGTTCCATTGTTGCAGCTAATCACAGCTGTGTGCTCCAGCGCTCAGCGCTCCCGTCCTGATTGGCTGACTGTCAGTGATTTCCCCAGCAGTCTGAGGAGATAATAGAAACCTGTGAAGTGAAGCTCACGTCCAGCCTGAAGAGAAGTTTAAGGCAGATTTCCACTTCAAGCGTTTCAGTCTGTAATGTGTGCTGAGGGTCCTAAGAATAAACCCGCATCCTCATAATGGCCAATTATCACCAGGCGACTGACCCGCAACCAGCGCGCACCCAGAGATGGGTTATTTTTACTGCCTCTGCATTCCACACACTAATTACTGCTTATAATGCGCAAATATTCTGCTAATGAATGGTGGAGTGCTGGACACACTGACACGTCCCTCCCAAAAACCGCACCGTACTCCTTGTCCCAGCACGACGTCTGTAAAGCTGCGGACAATTACGAGACAGAGGAGAGAAAGAGAGGAAGGAAAACAGGGAGAAAGAAGGAAACAAAAAGAAATGGAAATTTTGAAGAAAGGGTTTAGAGATGAACAAAAAAGTGACAGAACAGAAGAGAAGAGATGAGAATTCTAAATGAAGGAAATTAAGCTAAAGACAGAAAGTAAGAAAGGAAGGAAAGAAGGAAGGAAAAGGATAAATATATATATATAAATGTAGAACAGATAACAAAAGCAAAATGAAAAAATACAAAATAAATAATCTCGGTGAAAAGAAATAATAATAAAAAAAACATGACAGAAAAAGGAAAAAACAAGAAAAGAAGCCAAAAAATTTAGACATTTTGAAATGTAAATGATGAAAATTAAAATAGAGAAAGGAAGGAATAAAGGAACTAAAAAGCATTAAATAAATGAAAGTAAACTGAAAAGCAAAGGAAAAAAGAAAAATGCAAAACAGGAGAAAAGAAACAAAGAAAGAAAGAATAAATGATGGTGAGATAAATGAATGAATACTACATTTAAAAAAGAGAAAAGAGGGACTGAATGTAAGAAAGTGGAATCATAAGAGGAAGAAAATGAAAGAAAGAAAGATAAAAAGAAAGAAAGAAAGAAAGAAAGAAAGAAAAAAGAAAGAAAAAAAAAGATTTCTGAGAAAGAAAAAAACACTAATGAACATAAGCAGCAATAGACCAGAAGGTAGAAATGAAGAGGGATGAACAGAAAGATGAGAGAGGAAGAAATAAGAAGGAGAAGATGAGCGAGCCATGAAGAGAAAATGGGAAGGAAAAAGAAAAAGAAATCAAAGTACTGAATTAAGAGAGGTAGTAGGGAAAAAAGAAAAGTGTGTGTGTTAATGACCAACGTGACATTTGAGAGAGATGTTTTAGAGGACAGAATGTCTCACCCGCCCCTAATTGGCCGCTGAGACAGGAGCGTTAGCTAATAGCTGAGAGAGCTACAAGCGCTAGCGTCCGGCGTGGCTCATTGAGACAAACCGTCATGGCTGCTCTTTCCACAGACACTGCTTTTGGCCGAGACACTAGACTCATTTAAAAGTTCCAAAAGCAGCCTGTTTTCTCTTCACGCTTTCAGGGTAAAAGAGGTCGGGATGAGGAACGCGTAAACGATCCGCCTCGTCCTATCCTCCGTCTCGTCTCTGTTCATTATTTATTCTCTTGTATTTTTGTCTGGTTTATCATCTTTTTTTTTTCTTTTTTTAATACAGATATGTATAAGTATGCTAGCTAGGTGTTTGACTGAAAACAGTTTGAGACTCCAATCCAAAACCTTCCAATCAGAAGTGCTTGACTTACCCAAGATACAAAAACTTAAGATACTGGACAGTAAATTACAAAATTGTCATGAACTGACATTAACTGTCATGTTAAAATTTTACGACAGAAATAAATGTTTACAGCCTGGGAAAATAACTCATTTAAAACCAAATTAACTTATGCTAAGTTAGGGGTGTGGCTGATTTGAGTGACAGCTACAGTGCAGGTGACAAAGCGTTTATGCAGTACTTTAGCTAACAAGCTAACTGGAATCATTGTAGTTTAAATACAAGAAATGTAAGGGGGCTGACGCGGGATGGCGTGTAGGGCGTGTGAAGTTCAATTAAATGCAAAGTAACATTAGTATATCAATTCATGTTAGCAGGATAATGTTAAACAGAGGCTTTTTATTTTAAAGGAAAAACATCAAATATGTGGTGCAATAGATAGGAACGGTTCTGAACTGACAGTGCGGGTTTCTGCAAGCTAATGCTTCTGAGCTTAATTTTGAGCTTCATGGCAAACGCTGTGAATACTTATGTACACATGCTTTCTCAATTTTTTTTTTTTAAATAAATTTGCAAATATCTCAAGTAAACTTTTTTCATGTTGTCATTATGGGGTGTTGTGTGTAGAATTCTGAGAAAAAAAATTAATTTAATCCATTTTAGAATAAGGCTGTGACATAACAAAATGTGGAAAAAGTGATGCGCTGTGAATACTTTTCCAGATGATAGATAGATAGATAGATAGATAGATAGATAGATAGATAGATAGATAGATAGATAGATAGATAGATAAAAATGAATGAAAGTTAAAAAAAAGACCTGCAATACATAATGAAGAGCATAGAAGCAAAAGCAGCAGTACACCAGAATATGCAAAAAGGTAGAAATAGGAAAGAGAAGAGAATGAGCGAGGCAAGAAGAGTAGGAGTAAAGTGAAGGTAAAAATTCAAAGAAAAGCAATAGAATTAAAATGATCAAATTTAGAAAGGGAAGTACAAGTGTATAAGAACAAGTACAATAGGGAAGAAGAGATTGAGATTGAGAAAAGCTTCTCCTCTGGTCCACTTTATCAGATAAACACAGCGAGATGAAAGAGCATCAGTGATTTATATGATTACACGTGACATTTATCACCCTAAAACTCTGCTCCTGGAGATCAATGCGCCGCTCGTCTCCGCTCGAGGTCGAGGAGCGAAAGGTCAGCGTGTTTTCCTACTGACGCTCGGCCGCTGTCTCTGGTCTTCAGTCACGCTTAACATGATTGAGCTGTGGGACGGGTTTCCTCTCGAGCACGACGAGACTCGAGCGCTGAGCGCCGAACCGGAGTGTGTAACCACAAACACCTTAAACTGTAAATATGCCATCTGTGAAACTTTAATAGGAACACCTGTATGATCAGTCATTCCTGCAGGTATGTAATCAGTAGATACATCATCCTGTAGCTACAGGTCAAGAGAATCAGTTAAAGTTCACATCAAATATCAGAATAAAGGAAAATGTCTGAGCTCTGTGACCTTAACTGGCAGAAACTGTTGATCTGCTGAGATTCAGAGTTTACACAGAATGGTGCAAAAAATATATATACACAGAGTGAGTGAGGGCTCTGGGGTGGAAACGCTTTCTCAAATAACACTTTGTACAGCCGTGGTGAGCAGAAAAGTATGTCAGCATGCACTTTGATGTGGATGAGCTACAACAGAAGAAGACTACATCAGGTTGCTCTCCTGTCTGCCAAGAACAGGAATCTGAGGCTATCAGAGGCACCAGGTAGAGGCAGTTTACAGTGGTTAGGGGCGGGGCTAAAGTGGGTGGAGGCAGGATTATAGTGGTTAGGGGTGGGGTTAAAGTGGGTAGAGGTGTGTTTAAACTTGTTAGGGGTGGAGTTCATGTTAAAGCAATGAACAAAGAAGTAAAAAATAGAAAAAAAATCAGACAAAAAGACAAAAGATGATAAGACAGCCAAAAAAGTCAAATGAATAAATAAATAAATAAAGGAGGAAGAAAAAGTCCAAAAAATGGAAAAGAGAAGAAAACAAAGTAAAGTAAAGAAAGAATTAAGGGGAAAAAAAAGTTGGTGAGGGTGAAGAAGTCCAGGGGAAAAGGTAAACACTAAGAATTGTTAATATTTCTTTATGTTTACTGAAAAAAATATCCTTTATCGGCAGTTTAATGAATTTAATTAAATTAATGTCTAATAATAAGACTGGTGTTAGTTCTGGACCTGCGGCCTGCACGGTGCTCTTTACTATCCAGTGGATGTGTGAGAAAGCAAGGAGAGCTAATAGTGAAGCGTGTTCTCTACAGTGTGTGTGTGTGTGTGTGTGTGTGTGTGTTTGCACAGTGAAGGAGGAGGAGAAAGAGGAAGAGGAGTGTGATACGTTTAGTGATCGTCAGATCAATAAGCAATTTTGTGGATGGAGGTGACGTGGAGGATGCAGAGCCGTATATCAGAGTGATGGACGGACGGACGAGAAACGAGAGACGGAGGATAAAGGCACGAGTGAGAAATGTGGATCTGCTGTGATTTAACCACCGAGAAACAACGGAGAAGAAAAAACATACAGTATAAGAATGAAGGGACAAAAGAAGTTGGACAGAATGGAAAGAAGAGAAGGAGTTAGTAATCCAGTAACCAGTGTAGGGATCTATCCAGGGATGAAACTTGCAAGGCACTTTTTTTTAAGTTGCTCTGGATAAGGGCGTCTGCCAAATGCCTAAATGTAAGAGAAAAGAAAAATGTGAGGAATAAAAGTAAAGAACAATGAAAAAGAAAGAAAAATAAATTCAGTAAAGAAATAAAAAGAAAAATACAAAAACAAGCTCATGTGAGACAAGTAAGAAGAAAAGAAAAAAAAAGTAGGAAAGAAAGAAAGAAAATAAGCAATGAAAAGAAAGAGCAAAGGAATGTAGAAAAAATAATAATAAAATATAAGAGAAGGAATAAGAAAAAAGAAAGAAAGTAGCCAAAAAAAGGGAACATAGAGCATGAAAGGACAGACTGGAAAAAGAAATTTTGGAAGATGAAAAAGAAAGAAAATCATAAACTAGAAAGAAAGAAAACAAAAGCAAAACACAAAAAGGCAAAAGAAAAAGATGGGAAAAAAACAAACAAACAAAGGACAAAAAAGAAAAGATAGAAGAAAGTAACGGAGGAAGGAAAGTATGAGAGAGGGAACAAAAGATTTAAAAGGAAAGTAATATCAGAAGGCTGCATCTGGGCATTTCCCCCTTTTTTTTTTTTAAATCTGATGAAAAGCAGGATGTAAAAATGAACAGTTTCCCTGCAGCGTAATTCACCATCAGTGTGACAGACAGAAAGTCTCTCCCTCTCTCCCTCTCTCCCTTAGGTTTAAGTGCTGGAGTCTGTTCATGAGCTTTAGAAGAGACTGGCGCGAGTGAAGGCTGAAGCGCCCGAGGAGCAGCGCTTAAAACCCCTGATTACATCATCACATCATCCAGTCTACATCTGGAGCAGTGACACACACACATGCAATACACTCACACAGGCAATACACACACGCAACACACACACACACCTCTGAAAGCAAAATCCTGTACATGTGTTTGTGTGTGCGTGCGCGCGCGTGTGTGTGTGTGTGTTTTCTTCCTGCTCTTCCTGGATGCATGAATATTTTTTTAAAGAAATAATGGAATGAAAGAAAATTAGCTAAATGTCATAAAAAAACAAAAAGAAGAAAGAAAGAAAGAAAGAAAGAAAGAAAGAAAGAAAGAAAGAAAGAATACACATGGTGGAAGAATAATAAAGGGAATAAACAAACAAAGAAAATAAAATTTGCAAGGTGATGAAATAACTGCATTAAAAAGGAAAAAACAAAATGTGGCTAAATGTAAGAAAAAAAGACAGAAAGAAAGAGATTTGAATGGCGTAATAAATGAATGAATAATAATAACTGAAAGAAAAAAAGAGAAAGAAAGAAAGAAAGAAAGAAAAGAGGAAAATGAAAAATAAGTGCACAAAGAAAAGAATGAGAGAATGAAAGAATAAAGAGAAAGAACGGGCCTTATTCATGAAGCTAGAAGCCGATAGATTTATTCATAAACTGTTTGTATGAGTGTTTACACCAGACATGTGGGTCTCACGCCTCGTGCTTCTAATCTAAGAATAGAAAGAAAAATGGAAAGAAATGAAAGAATGTTAGCATGAGAAAGCTATCCACAGTGTTTCCCCTCGTTTCCTCTCGTGAACAGGTTTAATGAATCTGAAACTGTGATGAGCTGATGATCTTCATCCTCAGTGGCAGATAATTAGAAGTCATAGAATTGTTCTGATCTTTTCAGCTCAGGCTCGTGATCAGATCCAGTCTTGCGTTCCTGAGAGTGTTGATTATTTTTTTGCGAAGGAAAATAAAACCCCGGCGTCAGGGCGAGAGGCTGTGAGGAGAGCCGCGGCGGGTCTCAGGAGTGCCGTCAGGATGAGAGAGCGAGCGATGAGGAAACTCTTCATGCGTCACATCATTAAGGTGAGCTGTGAGTAAAGACACGGCGACTCATTAGCTGAGACAGCGGTGGCGTTTAGCGCCTCGCTGAAGCGTGTTAGCGCGGCGCTCCGGCGGGATCGGCAGCGGTTTCACCGGTGTGCTGTTTTTATTCACACTTCAGAGACGGAGAGAAACTCTCTCCACTTTACGGTTCACATTAAAGCCAGAGGTTGAGCTCTGACTGAGCGCCGAGCTCCAGCGTCTCTTGATAAAACTCCATCGAGCCGATCGCACAGACAGTAAATCTCTGGCTAACGGCTGGCGCTGACTTGCTCATGTCTCCCCCGGGGGTAAAACAGCAGGGCTTTTATAGCCTCAAGGGTAAATGAAGCATGAGGTAAAGATGTTTCCTAGCTGAGGAAAAGCTCATAATTCACCTAAATTCCTCTGCTCACTTTACTCTCCTGCTCGATCCCATCAAGCCACGTCCTCCATTTAGATCTTACAGCGATGCAATTTTGTAAAATGTGCAACACATCTCATTTCATCTCGAACATTCAAGATTCAAAATTCAAAGAACTTTATTAATCCCAGAGGGAAATTGCTTAAACATGATCAGTAGAAACAATCCTGATGGAGACAGACACACACTGAAAACCTTCCATATGATCAGGATTCTTCTGATAATGGATAGACTCTTTTGTTGTTGTTGTTGAAAATTATTGGTACTATATATTATGCATTTGCATTTCTGATGTGTTTTACTTCTATATATAGACATAAAATACTGTGTTTTATTTCTATATATAGTTTTTTATTTCTATATATAGAAATAAATATTTCTATAATCCATCAAGGCTCAGTCCTTGGTCCACTTCCATTTATTATTTTACATTTTTGATTCATGGACAAAATCAAAGCTACATTTCTTATAGTAAAATTTATATAAAACCTACTGCACATCGACCTGATACTGTGTGACCTAAACTTAAATCTGAAATTAAGCAATTTCCTATATAATTAAATGTTTGACTTCAGTGACTTGAGTCATTTTAGTCTTATGAAATTCAGGATTTTGTGGCTTAAAAAAAAGGAAAATCATGTAAAAACTTAATTTTTTCCTGTACAGTATACAAATAACAAAACCTAGTTGCACAAATGCAGACACCCCAAAACTATTACTGTGTTTAAACACGTTTTGAATTGGCAAGTCTTAAGATGGCAAATTGTCTCACCCTTTCTTATAAAAACATTTAGAATAGAATAGAATAGAATAGAACCTTTATTGTCATTATACAAGTGCAACAAAATTAAGTGCTATCCTCCTTGGTGCCAACCAAAAATAAATAAATCTGTCAAGGTGTGAGGGCATCGCACCTGTGTGCAGCTCACTTCATGTGTCACCATGCAGATTTGGGTCTGGTCTCTGACTGTCAGGTCATGTCCTTTTGGTTAAACGTCCCTTTGGTGATTTGGAGGCAGGCTTTGGTCATTATCATGCTGAAAAGTAAAAATCCTTTTCAATCTTCAGCTTTCTCAAAAACATCTAAATCTTTTCCAATGAAAAAGACTTGTGTTAATAAAAGTCCCAGTTACTTCTGGCTGAAGAAAACCAACCCTACCGCACGATGTTGCCACCATCATGCTCCACCATCAAGAAGGTGTGCTTTTTTGCAACAAACATAACTTAATGTTTATGTTTAGAGTATTTTGCTCAGAGAGCTGGAATTATTAAATATTTTAGAATGGTCCATGACTTGGGTGATTATGTTCAACTTGAATGTGGGAAAATAATAAGAAACGGCTTTTGTCTAGTCACCTCATCCCGTATCCCAGAAGTGAATAATATGAGAGATTGTTGCCCCATGCAGGGAGTAATCAGTACTCTCCAGATCTTCCTGCAGTTCCTTAAATGTTGCTGTTGGACTCTTTCTTGTCCTTTTGTAAATTGTGGAGGGGCATCCTGTTCTTGGTAAAGCCATTGTGGCTTATACTGTGCCTCATGGTACATCAAAGTTTTGGAAATTTTTTTATAACCCTGATTTTAACAAAGTGCTTATTTGTTTTATCCATTATAATTGATTTACTAATCCTTTCAGTTACATGACTTGATACAGAATGACACTTGATACTTGATACAGATGATGACTTGATACTATGATCTTTTAAAGCTGCATCAGTATGCCCAAAGTCATCTGCTTGGTTACAATGAGCTTCATCAGGACTTAATGATTCTCCTGATCTACTGAACAAGAGATGTCCATTGGCTTGCAAAAGTATTCGGCCCCCTTGAACTTTTCCACATTTTGTCACATTACAGCCACAAACATGAATCAATTTC
>JAOVVA010000054.1:2108165-2119818 GCA_028565275.1 Leiocassis micropogon | reverse complement strand
TTCATGTTTGTGGCTGTAATGTGACAAAATGTGGAAAAGTTCAAGGGGGCCGAATACTTTTGCAAGCCACTGTAAATCTCAACCGTGACTTACAGAGTCACTGACTTGAGCACAGAGATTCAAAGACTTAAATGACCCAAACAGTGGAATCAAACATAGTTAGTTAGTAAATCAAACATTCACAACAAAGTAATTGAATTGTTTTCTGACTCAAACAGTTATCAAACAACTCACTGACTCACAGTTAGTAAATCATTTTGAAAATAAACAGTTATCTGTTAATAAGTCAGTTATACTGACTCGAACACAGTGACAAAAATTTTCTTGCTTCAAACACTTGAACTATTCAGACACAAAAACATTTTGACTTGAATACAGAGATCAAATGATTTACTGACTTCGTGGTTATCGAAAGACAGAGACACCACAATCATGAAATGTTCATGAAATCAGTCAAAAACATTTTGAGGCATTCCCATGCTGTTGTTGATTCTGAAGCCATTATAGCCACACCCACTTCTTTAATGATTGATTTTATTGTTTCCCCTAGCAATTAACGCAGAATATTTTTGGACTTTCAGATACAGGACAGGATGAACATTCCTAAATCTACTTGCCTCTTTTTTCACCTTTTTTCAGCTTACTGCTAAAGACTGCACTTGATCCATGTTAGGAAGAGCAGCTAAATTTCTTATATGGGGTTAATTCATTCAGTGATCTGCTGAGTGAAACACGTGGTCACACACAGACACACACAGATGCTGAATGGGGAAAATAATGTTATTACGCGTCTTCAATAAAAGCAAATGATGACTCGTCTCTGCTGCTATTCCATGTCTGGAATCTGATTATCGTTTACTTTATTTGCAAATGTTTTTTTTTCACTGGGTTGCCAAAACAGGAACAAAGTAAAATAATAAATGTACAAAATAATAATAAGTATGTTCCTGTTAGATTTATTAAGGTGTGCCTCAGGGGTCAGTCCTCTGCCCTGTTCGGTTTTGTATTTTATGGCGTTACACCAGAATTGAAAAATTTAAATATAATTATATTTTTGGGCTGGGAATTGAACCAGAGTCTACAACATGTCTGAATAAACTTAGCACTGAATCCTGTAGAAATGTAAGTAATCTTGTAAAATTACTATCCTTGTAACATTACAGCCTACTATCCTAGCATGTGCTAAAAGGACTTCAAATACACTTCCTTTCCGGCATAAACATGTCCAACTGATTGAGTCCTGAAAAACAACCACAGCCATGTCTATAAAACAGAATAAAGCAACAGGATTCTGAGACAAGGCACAGACTCCCACCAGTCTAGCCAAATTGTCGGAAGCTTCCCCCTTTTTTTTTTATTAAAGAAGAAAGCATCCTGAGACCTCTCAGAAGGAGGAGGTGATTAAATGCTAAAATCTTGCTAAGGACCAATTATTATGATATATAAAATATATTATTAACAGGGAAAGACACTTCTTGTCACTGTAAAGTAGGTTTAAAAGAGTTTGCTTTAAAAAAAAAAATCCTTCTTAAACAGCAATACAAAAGTCCAGTATAAAACTCTTACTGGAACAGAAACCAGGCTTAGAGGCATAAGCATAATTTTCTCTATGTATGCTGGGCTCAATAAATAAGAAATTATAACCCTGTGTGTATGGCTGTTATGGTAAACTCCTGAGTTCAAAATCGATACTGAATTATAACCACTTAACCCAGAATGATGACACAGCTCGAGCACTCAGATGGTTCATAGAAAAGTTAAACATATGCACATGAAATGAATGCAATTACGCTAATGCAGCACAGAACTGTGTTGTCCCTTTTAAATTACTTTTCTCCTGCACGTATTAAAGAGTCTTAGAAATAGAAATAGAAACAAATCCTATTTGCCTGACTAATTGGGACCATTAGGATGCTCAAGATAAGGAAGCAATCCCATATCTGGACTCTGATAAGATTAATGAAACAGTTCTTAAGGTCTTTGAAGGATTGAAGGTTGAACAGAGTGAGCCTTGTCACGTAGCTGCATCGTGGGGCTTAGTCACAGTTCTGACTGGTGCAAATAATACCTAAGAAGGCAAAGAATAAAGTAGGAATGAGTGCTGAATAATTCATTAATAATGCAGAAATAAACAATAAAATATATATCTGCAGGGTCCAAGCATAAAGAACACACCTTAACTGTTGTTCAGGGTTTTTTTGTTTGGTTTGAGACATAGAATAACAGGAAATATGAGCTCAAATGCTACAGTGTAACAGCAGTAGGCACCGCCAGGTCAATAGGGCAAAGAAGAAGAATGGTGTCTTCATGCTCCGTTTGGCCTTTCTACAAGATAAACATATTACACTTTGGGCCCAAATTAATAATCCTGATTTATGGCCCCACAGAAGGGCTGATGGAGCTCCAAAGAAGAAGAAAAACAAGAACAAGTAAACAACAGCAAACAGTAGAAGAATTCTACCAAGAATAACATTTACATTTAGGCATTTGGCAGAGACAAAAGGTGCTTTCAAGTTTTAGTCATTTAATAGATACTTACACTGGGTTACTAGGTTACTAGGTTACTAGGTTACTAACTAAGTGCCATCAGTCAAACACAGCTGGGAAGGGGATTTATTTTATTTTATTTTTTTTACTTTCACTCCAAGTACTTAAGAAACGAATACGGCTTGCATTGTCGTTTAAAGATAGTCAAAAACTCTGCTGTACGGACATCTAGAGATGGTGGGACGAGGCAAGCAGTGCTGGAGGATCAGAGGGAGCAACTGAGTAGCCTGTGAAGAAAGAAATGGGCGGATTCTTCTGATGTTGTAAAGAAGAAATCAACAATAGCGAGTAAGTTTAACAATGTGTGGGAAAAATGACAGGATGATTGTTGATTTATCCCAAGATTTCGGGCAGTGGCTGAAGGAGTGATCTGATTGTTGTCCAGGGAGATCTCAAGGTCTTGACCGGGAGATGAGTCACCAGGGATGAACAGCAGTTCGGTTTTACTTAGACTGAGCTTCAGCTGATGAGCTGCCATCCAGGATAAGATGTCTGCCAGACATGCTGAGATCCAGGTGGAAACCTAAGTGTTAGAGGAAGGAAAGGAAAGAATAAATTGCATGTCATCTGCATAACAATGTATGAAAAGACATGTGATGATATGACCTTACCAAGAGACCGGGTATAGAGGGAGAACAAAAGAGGACCAAGTACTGAACCCTGTGGGACACCAGTAGATTGTCTGCATTGGGCAGATGTGGATCCTCTTAAATGTCACCTCATACGACCGATCTTCTAAGTAAGAAGCTAACTATTCCCATGCTGTTTCCCAGATTGCAAGGCTTGTAAGAACAGATAATAGAATCTATATTCTATAATAGAAAAACTGATCTTTTCTAAGCAGGAACATGACCAGATGATATGGAATGGTTGATGATGGTTTTGATGATGGGAAGGAGGTCTTGTAAGATGGCCTGGAGCATTGTGGAAGGGATTGGGTCTAATGAACAAGTGGTGGATGACGAGATGATATGGTGAATCTCATCAGTTGATAGGTTGAAGAATTCTGCTAAGGGAGGGGAGGGAAGATCCTGAAGTTCTGGTGTAGGAATTGGGTTGGGAGCAAAAGTCTGGCGGATTGCTGCAATTTTTCCATCATTGAATGTGGTCATCAGCAGTCAGAGAAGATGGGGCAGGAGGAGCCAGTGGGTTGAATAGTGAGGAGAATATATTGTGGAGTTTGCCAGGATCATGTGCAGAAGCTTCCAGCTTTTCGCTGTAGAAGGCAGTTTTGGCAGAAGTCACGTCACATACGAACTTGGAGAGAAGAGTACTGTAAGAGACAAGCATCTGCATCAAGCTGTGATTTCTTTCATCTTCTCTTTGCAGTTATTAATTTGTTTCTTTTGTTGTGTAATACATCGGATAGCCAAAGAGCAGGACAAGAAATCTTCCTTGGTTTAGAGGACAGAGGGCATAGGAGGTCCACGGATTAGGAGAGAGAGGAGAGAAAAGTATTAGTTGCAGTCACTAGTGGTAGAGAGGAAAAGGACTCTGGGTCTGGGAGGGATGAGAGGGTGCATGAAGACACAGAGGAAGGGAAGATAGAGTAAAGGTTCCTGCGGGTTAAAGAGAAATTTTGGTGGTTAGCTTTAGACAGGATAGGAAGGGTGATGGTAAAGGTTACCAGATGGCTCCAACCAGATAGAGTTCATGTTATTGTTCAGGGAGCTATGCAGTGAAACTTCTTAGATCATCTTCTCAAATATAATAAAATTCCCAAAAGAGGATCAACAACTACTAGAAAGCTGTAAATAAAAAATAAATAAATCTCATGAAGGCTTTCTTGTAGATTTATGCTGTGAGACCCACAGGTTTCATTTGACGTTTTTGAGACAATGACAGACCAGAGCATGAACAAAAACAAGCAGCAAAGAAGTTAAAATGAACCTAAAGCTGACAACAGAGGGCCTGGGTAGAGAGCTGCGTGGTGAGGCCCACTGACCTCATCACTATTATGCAAAAACGAGATGATGCATGAAGGTAAGTCTGAAACCGTGCACCAACACCCCAAGCAGTGCCACTCTAGCTCCTGACAAGCCTGACACCTCTTTAGTCTCCAGCGTCGCCAGGACTTCATCAGGCCATGACACAGCTGTCAATAAATCTTGCCCTGAATCGACAAGCACTAAACAGAACTGTGCTCTTGCTTTAGGCTGTAACACACACCGTCTCTCACACACACAACGAGACCGGCACTGTGTTTGCTAATCTGTTGCTGCTCTGCTGTCATTTATGCCTGAAATCATCAGCGCTCAGATGTCCAGCCTACCTGAAAGTGGGCTGGTGTTAAAGCAATGGTTTAACCAAACAGTTATACTAGCATGCGACTGGTTGCTTAGGTTGCTTGTAGATTTTCAAAGTTAAAGACAAGTTACACAACACACTAATCAATGCGATTAGCTAACCTAAATGACTTATCTTAGAGACATCTCTCTCTCTCTCTCTCTCTACTTATCACTTCATCAGTGCTGTGTCTTAGCAGATGTGTACAGATGTAATCAAACCCATCATGATCATGATCAAGGCCCTGCAGAACTCTGGCTCTGAGAGGCTGCAGGATCGGGAACAGCTGCCCACTGCGCTTTGAACTCAACGTCAGAGAAAATAATTATCCGTTTCTCTCAGTTTATTTATTTTTTTCTGGCAGATGGTGAGAAAACCCATGGAGACTGAACAGCAACGTCCAACACACCAGCACTGCCGATAATTAGAGCAAATAATGCTAAAAATTAAATAACCCGAGCACATGGCCAAAGCATGAGCAGAATCTCTGACAAATTTAAAACATCAAACAGATTTAATGATGGTTAATAGCTGGAGCGCAGTGCTAAAAGTATTCACCCCCTTGATCGCTTTCACACTGTGTAGGGCTACAAGTACCTAAAGTGCACTTAATTAACAATCAGTTACCCTGATCAGTTACCTACTCAACTCTCTCACAGGGGTTTTATGTATTTGTTGAGAGTGAGGGTGTTGGGTTAAAGAAGAGATTGTAAAAATTGTTAAGTTTTAAGATGAATTAAAAAGAAGAAGAATTATGGCTTGTTGTTTCCTCAGCGCATTAACACACCTCCCGGCTGTGCCCTAACAACCTGGAGAGACAAATACACAAAGGCACACACACACACACACACACACACACACACACACACACGCACACACGAAGTGTGACTATATATATATATATATATATAGAGAGAGAGAGAGAGAGAGAGAGAGAGATGGAAAGAAAGTGAGAAAAGAGAAAGAAAGAGAGTACAGACAAACATAGAAAGAGACAGAGAGTGTCAGGGTTGTAAGGTAGGGCATCCGGCGTGAAACCTGTGCCAAGCTTGTATGTGTGGACCGGATGGTCCGCTGTGGCGACCCCCTGCCAGGAGCAGTCGAAAGAACAACATTATTATTATTATTATTATTATTATTATTATTACTTGTATTCCTATTTAAAGTTGCTTGTACCTGTATTTATTTGTATTGATGTTTAAATTATTGTAAGTTTCTATGTTTAGTAACTGTTCCTCTCATTTTGCACTGTTATTTGGTAAGACTGTACATACTGTATAGGTAAAGCGAGAGAGAGAGAGAGAGAGAGAGAGAGAGAGATAGTGGGGATAATAGTGCCTTGAACCAGGACTGTTAAAGTTAATCGAGGTCTCATTAGACCAGTGAATCCTTTTCCCACGTGTGTGTATATGTGTGTGTGTGTGTGTCTGTGTGTAATGTATAGTGTTCTGAATTTGTTTTCACATCCCTCTTCATGTCACTCTGCAGTAACGCGTGGTTTTACCCCAGACTGTGTTTAAGTCTGTTTCCTGTAATGCTAATCTGAGTATTTACTTGATTGCTGTAATGCTATAGACTTAATTAAACTAATTTATTTTCATTTATTTTTATTTTCTCACCTGATTTAGTTTTTGACATTCTCACGTCCTTTACATTTTCTTTGCCTCACTGCTAGTTTATAGATCAGTGTACACTGTACATAGATCACACCAGGTTATGTACTGTAGCACTTTTGTAGGCCATTTCACAAACTACATAAACTGAAAGAAAGAAGTGACCTCACGGAGGTCATAAAGCAGAGTTTTAACTGGTTGCTGGAAACGTCCTGTGTCCAGGTCAGGAGACTTTTTAATAGTTTATTTGTAAAGAAACTTACAAGTGAATTATTCACCTCATTAGTATTGTATCTTTAACTGTGCACATTTACAGCATCTCTTTCACTCACACACTCACACACACACACATACACACACACACACACACACACACATACACACAGTGTGTGTGAAATGAAGTGGCACATGTCTGGGTGTGGTTCTGGAGGGTTCCTGTGAGTGAGCTGACGCCAAGCAGCTGAATAATTTACACATCAACCCAACATCGATCTCAGCGTGGGACGTCTGCTACACCACCTGATGCTTACACACAGAGAGACGGGGACACAAGGATTACTTAATGTGGCGCTTAAACAGAGGCCAAGCTTTGAAACACTTTCAATTTGTATCAAATTCAACCAAGAAGAAAAGCTAATGGAGCCATAAAATCTGCTGGAGTGAAACAAACAAAACTGTAGTTAGTTCTAGCTGTATAATTATTATAATTATAATGACTGAGTCATGAAAATAGATACAGCATTTCAACAAGTGTGTTTATTCTCATTTATAATGTAGTGAGTAAAAGTCAAAAGTATTTCCTGGAGGAAAACTAAGCTCGGGATATAAGGCTGTTTTACATCTTCAACAGATACCAACTTTTTCAATGAATTGGATATTGTCGAACATGTGTAAACAGCTGGAATTGGCTGGAGCTGATATGGTCTATGTGATAAACGAAGTATTAAATTATACACGTTAATCCTAATAATTAACAACAACAACAAAACAATCCGGCTGGTATGATTTAAAGTCTTATCCAAATGTACTAAAACAGCAAGGCCAATTCTTTTGCTTCTGCTGTTTGACAAAAAACATCAGGGTTACAGATTAAAAAAAAAAAGTTTAAAAAAGATGAGTTGCCAGATCATAATTTGAGCTTTCAGTTTCAGATATCACATGGATGTCTTAAACAACTTAGAACGTCATGCCAAACCATTTAATTTTTTGATGAGCAAACGTATTGGAACAGATTGTCATAAAGTAAATAAAACCCAATTTTGGGTTGCTTGGCACATTGTTTTCAATAACTGCCCCAAGCCACTGACATCACCAAACATCATCAATAAAGATGAGTGAGAACATTCCAGAAGCAGCCATGCAAGCCCAAGTAGTCCATGACACTACTGTACACACAACCTTCACCATCTTCATCCATCAGCTCATATGTTCTGGATCATCAGCAGATACTTTCTGTCTCCACACTCTTGCTTTTCCATCACTTTGATAGAAGTTTAGAACTGTCTCTGGTTCAGAACTTTCTTGTGTCTGTATTTTTCTGAGAATTTCCGATCTGGCTCTCTGATTCTTAATGCTGATCAAAGGTTTGCATCGTCCTCTATATTTCTGCTCTCAGTGTCTCGTGGATTGCAGGACCCCATGGAGACCCTGTGGAGGTTGTTTGTGATGTCACTGACTGTGATTTTCAGTTATTTCTGTCAGCAACTGTTGTTTTCTGTGATTTGACCAACCTGGTCTTTATCTGGTTATGTACACCTGGACATTAGTAGGTTTCGTTCTTTTTCAGGATATTCCATACTCTTGTATTAGCTGAGTTCAATGCTTGCGCAATGGCTCGGATTGATTTTCCCGCTTTTCTCAGCTTGATGCTGGTTGCTTTCCCAAATAGACAGCTCTCTGGTCTTCATGCTGATGTCCCATTTTTAAATGCAGCATTTAATGATAAAACCCCAATCAATCAAGTTCCAATATTATTAATTACTTGAAAAAAAAAATGGTTGTGTTATAGGTTTTCTAAGTTTACCAGCACATCTAGATGTAAGTATTAGGAAACTGATTTATCATCTCATTTTCATCCTTTGATCACAGTCCCAAATGTCTTCAACTCCAAAACATTCGGAGAGGACTGTAGAACTGCGTCTTTAACATTACCTTTGATTTGACTGATGCTCCTTTTTGTGTTTAGCATGGCTGAACATGGACATTTCCAGACAGATGGTCCCTAAAAGGTCGTGCTCTTTCAGGGGCGGCGACGGAACAGAGGCAAGCTCGATGAGCCGAAGCTCGTTTGAAACCTGCCAGCTACAAAGAGCACGCTCAGATCCTGCAGCTAACGCCAGGCGTCCATTCGATCATAACCCAGCGTGCTTCACACACTTTTATCCTCACACACCCAGTGCAGCGCGCTTAGTATCACTAACACCACAGTACCGCCCATCCTAAACAACCAGGACCCCAAAAAAGGTGATGTTAATGATGTTGTATCTTCACTTCCACCTGCCATGAGGATCGCCAAGCATGAGAAAATTCTTTAGAGGTCTATTTCTATTGTCTGAAGCACCACCACCACCACCACTAACAACAACAACTAAATCATTCTTCTTCTTCTTATAATAATAATAATAATAATAATAATAATAATACGCAAATAGAATAATAACAAGAGTATAAAATATCCTAACAGTTTAAGGATAAAATAGCCATAGAAAATTTTGAATTTGAAAATGCAGTATAAATAATCATGATATAAAATATGCAGTACTAGTTTAACACTAAGCAGTAATAAAATGATCACTACTATACAAACATCCTCTGTAAATATCTTATACATTACAAATCATCTTTTTATTTTTCTTCTGGTGCTTGATAAAGTCATTTATAAATTTATGAAATAACTGTAAAGTATCACTGTGCATCAGAGCAGCGAGGCTTGCGTTGCTAATAACTAAAAAAAAAAATCAATAGCCACCACTTAGCCTAACATAACTGCATAATTCAAGACAAAATCAATACCGAGTCAAGTAAAGCTATTAAATGTTTAACACGGCAAAAGAGTCACGCTGTCATCTTACTTCAGTGTGATCAAAAGATTAAAATTAGGGAAGATATCTGTCTTTCCATCATGCTAATTACTCACTGCTTATTTTAGCTCCTCGTCAGTGGTATTAGCCGTGTAGCGGACCACAAGAATATGAGCGTGGCTTTTAAATGTGGCCTTGATTGATTAAGTACCCTGGGGACGAATGGACAATCCTGCAGGATGTAAGAGGACGAAGGAGGAGGGGAAGAGTAGGAATGAAAAGAGTAGAAAAAAAATATTCAACGGACAGAGGATGAGAGAGCGAGTGTAATCAGAGAAAAACGAGAAAGAGAAATGAGGAAAAGTTAATATAATAATATACGGTACATGTGCACCATTTCCATTCAAGTCACATGACCAGGTAAAGGATATTTATCTGGCACCACATACAGTACGAAAGTGACTCAGATTTGTGTGTTGAGACAGCCCTAAAAACTCTGATCTGGGTCACATCAGGGAAAGAATGAGAATGGAGTCACTTCAAGCTGGAGTGAGCAAATGAACACATCTCCGAATCGAGTTATTGTGAATCAAGTGATGATCATAAATAAGCCCGATATTTTTTGTGATCAAAGGATGAAAAGTAATTGGGATGTATTTTCTCGAATGAAAAGCATGTACAAAAGTATAAAAAGCTTCATACTGTGTTTAGAGGAGAAAAAAAACACTTGTTTTGTGAATCGTATTTGGGATTGAGTTTGAAATTTTTTCTTGGTACCGTATTTCTACTGTGGATTGAGAGAAATATTACTCAAGTGAAAGTAAAAGTCCTCCATTTTCTTGTCAACTTGAGAAAAAGTTTAGAATTATTCACCTTTAAAATTTACTTAATTTTTAACTAAAATGTACTTAATTTTAACTATTTCCCGACTGTGAATGTGCTGTTTTCATCACCCAGCTTTTCATTTAAAACACCTGTAACGTTCAGCATTTTACAAGTGAACACAGGATCACCAAGCATTTGGTATTTATAAGGTGGCATTACTCTTGCTTGAAATTATGAGATGAATAAAGGCTGAACGTAAGTACAGCACAATAATAAAGTAAATGTATCTCCCACCTCTGGGATTTATTATAAGGAAATTAATTCAATAACTACCACAGTGTTGCTGTTAAACTTCTATCAGACCAAAACTTCACTTTCTTAAACAGATTTCAAATGAATTACGTTTGATAACTGATTAACTCGTCCTTCATTTTAGTGCACGGAGATCTTTTTTGGTCCTAAACCTTACTGTTTACTGAGTGCAGCATCTTATCATACGCAGCACAATTTTAATTGCATTACTGTCCGGTCTTATAAACTCACATCCTTTTTCTTTCTGAGCCATCGCAGGAATGTAACCTCGTCCTCGGAGATGGATGAGATTGAGGAGATGGAGGAGATGCCAAACCGCACAAAGAGCTTTATTTAATCTAAGAGACGAGTCCTGGCACAGAGGCACAGAGACCTGCATCAACTCGTCATAAAAATATATAGAAATAAATAAATAAATAGTGTGCTGAGACAGCTTTTGTAAATAAGCCTGTTGAGTTGATTAGGAAATGGATGAAGCAGCACATTCACCGATCCTAACAAGCCGACCCAGTTCCGACCTTCACGGGCTAAATATAAAGCCCAGACATGTGCTTTTTGAAAATTGTTCAGAGACCAATTTCAGAGAAATGCTGCATATAGCAGATTGACATGTACGGCACAGTCTTGTTTAAAGGTCTTGTTTAAAATGTTATGGGTCAGGTTGTTTCTAGACGCTAGTATTTGAGTGAATACATTTGAATAAAAACTCCTGTAATCACTCAGCTAAGAATAATATGGTTTGGGCTTGTGTACAGTATCAGTCAACAGTCTGGACACACTTTCTAATTCTAATTCAATCTTTGTTGTTTAGTGATTTCTTTTTTTTTTATACATTCTAGAAAAATACTGGAGATTTCAAAACTATGTGATACCGCATATAGAATTAGGTCAATAATTTAGTAACATCAACAGTCAGTTGTTATTGTAAAACATGAAGGTAAGCTGTTCTGGAACAGTTCTCACAAGAACAGTATTGTGCCGAGTGCGTTTGTAAAACCCATCAAGCTCCATGATGATGAAACTGTCTCTCATGAAGACCTTCCCAGGAAA
>JAOVVA010000054.1:2061545-2072314 GCA_028565275.1 Leiocassis micropogon | reverse complement strand
CAAAACATACTTAAGTAAAAGTAAAATTACAGATTTTAAAAACTACTTTAAAAAGTAGAAGTACACAAAAAATCTACCCGATTACAGTAACGCGAGTAAATGTAATTCATTACTTTCCACCTCTGCATAAAACTAATATATTACTTTCATTAGAACCTATGATTAGTAACTTATTAACTTGCATATTAACCAAGCCTTGTTTATCTCATGGATGATAATATATATTTATTTATCCAACCACATAATCATTAGTATATATTTTAATATTAACTGTGATGTGTGTGTGTCCATCATTTCTAACTGCTGCTCGTGCACAGGGTGGCGTCACACACTCAGAGGAAAGTGCTATCCGTCCTCTTCTACATACGTCACCTAGCGGATACCTGTGATCGGCTAGTGTCTCTGTGATTGACAGGGGGACAGAGTCATATATTTATTGATATATGAATTTTGCTCACTTGGCTTCCCCCCACTTTTTTTTTTTCAGACATGAGTAAGCAATTTCTTGTTGCACCACTTGGGGGCAGTATAATTTAATTACTATAACAATAACAATTTATAACTTATATAATTTCTTGCTTTTTATGTTTTATTTTCATTTATTTCTGTTACACTGAATGTTTTACTCTAACACACACACACACACACACACACACATTGTTCCTAAATTACATAATCCTTCTGGAAAAAGTAGCAATAGCATAAAGGTCATTCTGGTGACTCATAACATAAATGACTTCGAGGAGTGTGTGTGTGTGTGTGTGTGTGTGTGTGTGTGTGTTTGCTAAATAGCCTGTAGATAATGGCCTCATGAGTTCAGACAAAAGACACCTTGTGTGATTTAGGACAATGTGACCTTCTGGGGACATTCAGTTGGTCCCCAAAAACAGTTGTTTTGTGTGTGTGTGTGTGTGTGTATGGGTGTGTAGGCGTGTGTGTGCGGGGTGCGTGCTGTCCTCCAACAGCAGGTGAGCGATCTACAGGCAGCAGTGGAGGAGGTGAGAGCGGAGCTCACCAAGGTGCTGGAGGCGGAGCAGAAGCAGACCCTGGGGCAGGTGGGCGGAGCTCGGGTGTCTGTGGAGCAGCGTTGTGAAGAGCTGAAGAGGGAGCACACACACCTGGACAAACTCAGCAAGAAGAAGAACAGCATAGACTACCTGCAGGTTTGTACGTGTGTGTGTGTGTGTGTGTGTGTGTGTGTGTGTGTGTTCAGTCCACATGGCTTACAATTTGGCATGCACAAAATTTTGTAATAGAATTTTATGAGGACCAATGTCTGTGTGTGTGTGTGTGTGTCTGTGTGTGTGTGTGTGTACAGGAATACTCTGAGTGGAAGAAGACGAGCTCGGGCGTGTCTCTGCCTGATGTTTGTATCATTCAGACGGATCGTCTGCAGTCTTTTAGCCGTATCATCACACACACCACGCAGGAGCTGTGCGACACACTGCTCACCACATACCGCTCCACGCTTAAAGAGTTCTACATGAGCTGTGGTTAGAACACACACACACACACACACACACACATACAAACACTGTGTGTCTGACGGTGCTGTGTTCCTACAGATGAGAAACCCGATCGGCCCAAAGTTCTTCCGCTCGCTCCTGGACCGCAGAACATCTCACTGACTGAGCCGCGGAGCAGAGCCGACTTCCTCACATGTAAGGGAAGGGGTGTGTGTGTGTGTGTGTGTGTGTGTGTAGGTGTGTGTGGGTGTGTGTGTAGGTGTATTACATCATCGTTTTCATATGAAACACTAGAATTGATTAATCACATTAATGAGATGGTTATAATGGGCGTGGTCTAATGTTTAAATGAGTATGCTTGATTGACAGCACTTCATCTTCATGACTGAATCACACTGATGCTGTCACACACCACGTTTTAAGCCTTCTATATTTTCAGATTTTCAAACTTCTATAATTTCAACATCACAACAAACTAAATATAAGATTTTTAAGCTTATTTCTAGTCCGTTCGTTCTCATTCAGGAATATTTCACTTGCTGACATGAGTGAACTACCGTTTGCAGTGTTGAGTTGTATGTAAATATTCGGAGTGTTGGTAATCCCTGTGCTCAGACTGCCTGCGTATCTTCTAAACTGTAACGTTTCTCCTCAGACGCGTCTCCGTTGACGTTCGACGGCGACACGGTGCACCAGTTCCTGCGCGTGACCGAGAGCGGCAGGAAGTTGACCAACACCACGCCCTGGCAGCACGGCTACCCGGAGCATCCCGAGCGCTTCGAGCAATGGAAGCAGGCGCTGGCGGTGCAGAGCTTCTCCTCAGGGCGCCATTACTTTGAGGCTGACCTGAGTGGCGCAGGGGTCCACGTGGGCGTGACGTACGTAGGGATCCCACGCCGGAGCGACCAAGACGATGCGTGCCTCACGGGCAGCAGCCTCTCCTGGTGTGTTGAGTGGACTGGGCGTGGCTTCTCAGCCTGGCACGGTGGCGTGGAAACCCCTCTGAACGCCCCCAAGGCCAGGAGGGTGGGCGTATACGTGGATTTTGGGTGTGGCACCATGGCGTTTTACGGCGTGCACGGAGAAGCAGAAGGAGAGATGGAGCTGCTGCACCTGTACGAGGCGGAGCTGAGAGAGCCGCTTTTCCCCGCCGTGTTCCTCCCGAAGAAGGAGAACATCGTGGTGCTGGTGGAGCCCGGAGAGGAGCTTTCCCTCAAGAGCCCCTCACCTCCGTGTTCTCCACCCTGACACACACCTCCTTCCTCTGTCATTCTCATCACACAGACTGAAGCCC
This sequence comes from Leiocassis micropogon, assembly GCA_028565275.1. Classification (NCBI taxonomy): domain Eukaryota; kingdom Metazoa; phylum Chordata; class Actinopteri; order Siluriformes; family Bagridae; genus Leiocassis; species Leiocassis micropogon. The sequence goes on along the minus strand of JAOVVA010000054.1, from coordinate 2,069,554 downwards.
CGCCCTCACCTTTACATCTACGTTACAAAACATTGTGAGCCACACACACTATTAACACCTTCCTGTTTCAATAAACTAGAGTTTATCATACAACCCAGACTTTCTTGTATTTTTAATGTTATATCATAAGATATCATAAAATGATACAATGCGCCTCAACCGGGCGGAGATTAGATTCCATCAGAACTGAGTTCGACCAGGGACGAAGAAATCAGACGCCAGAGTCGTGATGATCAAATTCAAACTCCATCCAGATTGACTCTATAATCTCAGGATCAACTCATTAAATCTCAGGATCTGCTGGTTAAACACCTGAAACTCAGATCTACAGATCAGTGAAAGGTATTTATTCAGTCTCAGTGTCTTTAAAACTTTTTTTTAAATGTTCATTAGAGATATGAATTTGTGTTTTTTCTGCAAAAATAAAAATAACTCAGAGGAAACACTGTGTCAACATTACGCCAGAAAATCGTCTCCTTTTGCAGGCGTCTGCAGCAACCTTTGTTCTGTGAAATGTTTGAGGTTCTGTGTGAACAATATGAACACTGTCTACAGCGGAGCAGTGCACACACACACACACACACACACTTCAAACACTGACATTACACATACCGCGGTAAATCACCAGGCTAACATGAGAACGAGGTAATATTGTTGGTTTCTGAATCCTGTACTGCAACTGGTTTTAGATCGGTCCTAAAATCTAAAATCATCCAACTGCATTATGTTCTGTACTTAAACAAACAAACAAACAAACAAACAAATAAATAAGACTGAGTGAAGTTAAAGCTGAATTCAGTTTAATAAGAATATATTACATTATAAACAGTATAAAGATTAGAATACTAATGAAAAGAATAAAGACTGAAAGCTGGATTTAAAGTGCAATTAAACAGCAGGGTGCAAATTAGAGATAAAAAATAAAACACTGATGTGAGAGAGAGAGCGAGAGAGAGAGAGGGGGGGGGGTCAGTCGAGGGGGGGGGACGAGGGGACGGTCCTGCTGCTGAGGACGTGGACGAGCTGACTGAGGAGTGACAGCACCCCCTGCTGGAACTCTGTCTGCTGTCGTCTGGCCCGAGCGACTTCCTCCTGTCGCACAGAGAACTCGTCCCTAATGTGCTGCAGCAGCAGCGTGAAGTGACGCTCCCTCTGCTCGTAGTCTCGCCGCAGAGCCTCCATCTGCTCCTCCTCCAGCTCCCTCAGAACCTCCAGCACGTCTCCAGCACGCCTCCTCTTCCTCGGACCGGGGGCTAATGGGGAACAGTGCAGTGAGCGCCGTGTGCACAAACCAATCATGTTCACAGACTGGGACAGAAAGGGGGCGTGGCCAAGGATTCACATAAAATAGTGTTAATTTATAAATTTAGATTTCCATCTAAGGTCAATCTAGTGTGTATGTGTGTGTGTGTGTGTGTTTATATATAAAATTTTAAGTAAGAAATATTTGCTAAATATTAAAATATTACACCCACAAGAAGAAATCACTTAAACCACACTGTTTAACTGATTTTATTAAATAATAGAGCCTATTTATTTTATTTAAAACACTCTTTCAAACTGTTAATTATGCTTTTAATTTAAAAAAAGAATGATTTTATTTAAAAAATAATAATACACATTTGTTTATTAATATAAACTAATTACATAAAAATATTATTATAACATTATTAATTTTAAAAATATAAAATGTTTAATTAAAATTACTTTAAAAATACTATAAGATGTAATGAAATTTAACATTAAAACAGTCTGTTTATTTTAAATATATAAATAATAAAATGTTAAATAAAAAAAAAAATTTATAATATGAAACACTGCAGCTTAATGTTTTTGTTTGTTTTTAGATGTTTTCTTCACATTAAATAAGAAATGAGAGCTGACGTCACGTTGCACACAGCTGTTTATGTAACACGTGAGAGTGAAAGTGAAGAGTGACATCACCTCGGAGGTGTGGCCGTGTGGCCGGGCGGGGGGCGGGCCTGCCGGGGGCCGCAGGGGAGCCGAAGCTGAGCTCGGAGTACCGATCGTCTGTAAAAACCAAACAAATAAATAAAGAGTTTAAGAGTTACGCTCTATTAAAATTACATTAAAACCTCTTGAATTTATCTGAGTAAAATATTCATAATACACTCTCGCACCTCTCTCCACTTCCACAAGTTCATTTAGCTTCTAGTGCACGTTTAAGTACATGACTTAATTTAAAGCAAAATATTTTATAAAGGTTATCTTAAATATATATTACATCATAAAATTACAATTATTTCAAATAAACATTTTATGAAATTATAAAAAATAAAAAAAACTCTTATAAGCTATTTTTATTTAAATGTCTTGCATTTTATTTTAATAGAACATATTTTATTATAAAACTGTAAATATTCATTAGAAATTACTGCTTAATTATAAGAATAAAGGTGGTTAGTGGGTGAGAGTCGAGTGATGATCCATTAAAAACGTTATTAATCATTATTAATCAGGATAAATATCAGAATAATTCAGGGGTACCGAATTAAAATTTAAGACAGTCCAATCAATAAAATTTTCTTTGAGCCGAGGTCGGAATTCTATGTTTGTGTTAGGATTCAGATCTCTATATATGCAGTTATTGTAAGTCTATAAAAATAAGCAGTTTAAAATTTCCTCAGCATTTCAATAATATTTATTGTCAGGTCACAGTAACTACATTAAACATGAGGACATGATCGCTGATGGCCAAGTAGATTTCCATGTATTTATATAGAATACAAACAGCAATTATAAATCAGGCTTTTAGTGAATCTTCATTTGCACGCTGGCGGTTCATGACTGTGAAACGACTCTCTGTCACACAGCGCTCTCAGTTCAGGTATTGGACACGCCCTCACCCCAGACTGCTGCGGATACATCTTCTCTAACGAGCTGCGTTTTATCTCATAGTGGCGATTCACATTACTGCTTTTTATTAGCGCCACGGTTTCAGAACCTATGAGACAAACAGGTTTTAAATTTCCCACAGGGAGAATAAACATGTACTGATCTGTACCTTGAAGGTTCGGTACCTCTGTATAAAAATGTCTCACCTCACGGATTTTCCCTTAAGAGCTGAAATTTTGCCTTTTTGTGTGTATTTTTTTTTTTTTTGCATTTTGTGTAAGATTTAGTGAGACGTAGCACCACGGGGCCCAAGAATGTTATCAAGGACGGTATCACGGCGGAAATGGAGCCGCTTTCAGTTTGGTTTTTTTTAAGCAGTCGTTGCCAAGAGGAATCATAACTTAAGGTTAAATGAGGTTTAACGTCTATTTATTTAGTATTTTACTTCATTTACACGTCTTTTCTAAATGTTTTAATTGTTTTTATATTCAAAAACATAATCACAGTGTTGGAAACTGGTAATATTGGTAATGTTTTGGTAATAGTGGCTGGAACGGATTCCACCTGTATCCATTCTGTATAAAACAACTGTCACACTTCCACATTTATGGTACACCACGTACTGTATGTACTTCTGGTTAAATGCAAACTGCATTTTTCATGTACTTTGCACAATGACAGTTGAATCTAATTTAATCAAATCTAATTATCTGCATTCACATTATTTCCTATAAAAACATGTGTTTCACAATACATTGTAAAGGTTTATTATATTTTATTAAATTATCTTTAAAAAAATAGAAAAACTCTTTAATAAGCTATTTTTACTGAAACATACTTACATTTTATTTTAATAGAACATATGTTATGATTAAGGTTAATACATTATAATACTATTATAAATCGTTTAATTCTAAGAGTAAGTGATTAGAGTTGTGGCCTATCGGGGGACAGACGCCTTTTTTTGATCAGGATAAATTTCCAGTAGTTTCTTTTCTCTTTGTGATACTTTAAGACAGATGTCCTGAATTAAGATTTAAATAAGATCATTTTCTTTGAGCCTTAAGAATTACATTCGTACACTGAGGTAAACAGCTGAATGTTAAGTATTCTCATAGTTTAGAGAAATGTGAATGAATCAGTGACCCCTGACCCTCTGTGAAGGACACCTCCCCCTCCTCCTCCTCCTCCTCCCCCTCCTCCTCCTCGTGCGGGTCAGTGAGCGGCTCCAGCAGCGCAGACACTCCGCCCCCGCTCTCATCGCTCCGCCCACAGTCCCCGCCCTCCCCGCAGCCCGGCTCGTGGCCCCGCCCCCTCCTCGCTCCCAGGATCGCGTCCAGCCGCTCGAACCATTTCCCGCTGCGGCGGTTCGCTCCGTTCAGCCGGTTGTGATCTTTGATCTTCTTGTAGTCCTGCTTCATCTTCTTGATCTTCTCGCGGCAGCGCTGCGGACTGTGACTGATCCCCAGCTCCTCCAGACGGGCCGAAATCTGCTGGTACACCCGCGCGTTCCGCGCCGAGGACTCGAACTCCTTCTGGATGTTCTCCTCGGAGTAAATGTTCAGTAACGCCTGCACGTCCTCATCCGTCCACTTCTCCATGTCCCCCGCTGTCCCTGCTGTCCCCCGCTGTCCCCGCTGTCCGCTGTACTCCCCTCACGCTCTCTCTACACCATACACAGCTGCTCTGTTTGTGTTTTGGTTTTAAAAATGGCGGCTCTGGGGGCGGGTCACCCACAACCAATCGGCGTGGAGACTTCCGCCCTGACGTGACGTCATCTCTGTCGTTGGATTTAAAGAATACCTCACGTGGATACGTAAACGCGGGTCACGTGATGAACAACGTTGGGTATTTTTTCAAAGCAGCAATAAAAGAATACAATACAAACATAACCTACATGAATAAAGCAGGAATGTTTATAATTACCTGTACAAAACAATGTAACATCTCAGAATTACATGATAATTACACTGTTATTAATAATAAAGAGCTAGCTAACTAGCGAGAGGTATTAAATAGTTAATGTTATTTAATCTCATTCTATACTATAACTTAATAAACTAACATCACTATAAAACTCTCTCACTCATCTTCTAGACTGCTTTATTCTGTCCCGCTGTGTAAACGTAGAAAAGTACTTTAATGTAACCAGGGCTAATCTCAAAACGTTTTAATATCACCTCGTATATATACAACATTTGTGTATTGTTTTCTCTTCTATACACACAGTCATCACAGTGTCAAAGTCCAGGCAAACAGGAAAGTCCTGACTCAAAGAAGGTCCCTGGAACTCCCAAACAGGAACTAAAATCAGCTCTGGTTCCTCTTTTGAGGTCCTGAAAAAGTTCCTGCGGTGGAGTTGTACATTTCCTGTTAATCACTCTTGTTGTGTCTCAGACCTGAAGCGAAATAAAGATCTCTGAGACTGGACACTGAGTCGACAAAGTGTACTCTTGAGGAGCGTTCTGTCAACTGGGTCGGTCATACGAGGACCCCCCTCTCACCCACGGCGAGGACTTAATAAGCAGACTGAAATGCTTGACTTGGTGTACACCTCAGTCATACTCTGGTCCCGTGGAACGCGTGCTGTTTATCTTCCTCATTTCCACAGTAACGCATTATTTCTGTTCTCTTTTCATGTAGAAAGCTTCCTCATTTGGGGCACATTTGTAATAACGCACCAAATTTCCGAAAGGAATGACGAAACAAGCAAAACACCAAAACAAGAATCACATATAATTAGGAGATATAATTGATAAATAAATAATAAATATTTTTTAATGTTTGTACAGAAAAGACAACCCAATTTCACTTTCAATTTTCACAACAAAGGGAAAGAAAATTGAATGTATAATGTTTTCAATCCTATTTAACAGAACTGTAAAATCATAACTTAATGATTAATATGCTTGGATATCACACATATCGAATGAGACCCTAGAATTGATTAACTAGATCTCTGGATCTCATCATCAAGAACGATGAGTCAATGTACAGAGAGGAGATCCGGCGACTAACAGACTGGTGCAGAACCAACACCCTGTCTCCGAGCGGTAACAAATCATCAAGGGCACTAATTCCCTCTGTGTTGACCCGTCAGAGATCCACAACTCATTCCACAACACCTTTACTTTTGTTTTGACCTGCAGCGAATAGTGAGGAGAGCTGGGAAGACCAGTGTCTCTCTTCCCTCCATCATAGACATTTATACCGCAAACACACACCTTACACACGGGCTAAAACTGCAGAGGTATTTGGGCCCCACAATGTTGTTCAGTTTCTTTTCACACACCATCCAACTACTCACCACCCAGGACCTGGACATTCACACCACATGCCCTTTATCCAGACTGACTGACAGTTTTATCTCACTATAGAGCCAAGTGGTGGGCTGGGGTTTGAACCTTTGACCTTCTGATCAGTAGCTCAACATCTTAAGCACTGAACTCCCTGCCCTGCCCTACCACTACTGTTTCTCTTAAACTGCTGCTAAAAACAATAAATAAGGTACTGCAGTGTATTCAGCTGAATTAAGGGCATTGGTGGACCAGTGGTACTGTAGGTTCGATTCCCACCTAATGCCCAAACCCCAGCCACTGCAGTGCCGAGCTCAAGCCCGGATAAAATGGGAAGGTTGCATCAGGAAGGGCATGCGGTGTAAAACCTGTGCCAAGTTGTTGGGTGGCGACACCTCGACGGGACCAGCCAAAAGATTATTATTTTTAAACTGTAATAACAAGAATCACATATAATTAGGAGATATAATTTATTAATAAATAATAATGTTATACACTTTAATTCGAGCTGGAACTGTGTATCAAAACTGTCATATTGAAATATTGATATAAGAATTGATATAAAAAATGAAATAAATACAACCATAATAAATTTAATGTAATAAAACCTAAAATTTTTACCTATAGTAGATTTTTATTATTACCTATAGTATTATTATTATTATTATTATTATTATTATTGCACTTCCGGGTGCGCGTGGTTTATTTGGAAACGTCACTTCCGGTAGCTGCTAACGATGCTAAAGATGGTGAGTGTCGCGGCTAACGTTAGTAAATCCTGTGTTTTATCTTCATTAGAGTGTAGATTATTTATATAACGTGTGTTTAGTGGGTTACACTTGTGCTGCACACTTCACTCGGTCTCCCTGTGTGAGGTGTTTAATCACTCTGAGGTGTTTAATCACTCTGGGGTCTGTGGAGAGAGAGAGAGAGAGAGAGAGCGCGCTAACCCGGGGCCGAATCACACATGACGTCACTGCCAATGTGAAGTGCACTCCGCAGGCGGCTGTGTCGCGCGCAGGGTGTAGTGTACCAGTGTGGGTTTGGGACCGAGCCCTCGGTGTGGGCGCTAGGCTAGGCTTATCATCATTATTATTATTTACACATACTGTATATTTGAGAACTTTATATTATTGTCTAATAGACTGATGCAGCAAGGAAGGAACAAATACCTAAAGTTCCGTCTTTAGCTCTGCCTGTTACACAGCGCTGACACTGGAGACTCCTTCCACTGATGTCACATGAGAATGATTCATCTGAGGCACTCGAGCTGACCTCATCCACAGCCAAGACATCCGATTCATTCATGTGTAGGAGTGTATTTAGGGTGGAGACTGAGACCAGAAGCAGAATTATTATTAATTCGAAAAAAAATCGATTAATTGAGTCCAAAAGGCACAGTCTGTCTTAAGCCTGGAGCGAGGGACAGCAAGCAGATCAGAGGACATCTGCAGGAGATCATTAACATTAGCAAAAGACTTATTACAAGCAGGTCAAGATTCAAAGTCTGGTCCGTGTACACACCTAGGTTTAACAGAAGATGAGAGAAAAGGTGGACTTTCTCTGACCTTCAGGACAAAAACCAGCTGGTGCAGAAATAAGGATTTAACTGTTAAATGATCAGACATTTAATTTTTTATAGTGTTATTGTAATCCAGAGAGTTTCACAATATTCCCTTGCTTAAACATACCTGAATATAAAATCATTTAAAAATGTTAAGATAGTGCCTCCGAGTGGCGCAGCGGTAAAGCGCTCGCCCTATCATCCGGAGATCGCTGCTTCGAACCCCGGGTGATGCTGTTTTCCTCTCACAGCCGGAGGCACAGAGAGAGCTGATTGGCCGAGCTCTCTCAGGG
>JAOVVA010000054.1:1967797-1981954 GCA_028565275.1 Leiocassis micropogon | reverse complement strand
TTCCACTCTCGCCTGTCTGTCTCCTTTCCACTCTCGCCTGTCTGTCTCCTTTCCACTCTCGCCTGTCTGTCTCCTTTCCACTCTCGCCTGTCTGTCTCCTTTAAAGTCTCTGTGTAATTGAGCGTCTCAGGTCTGTCTGTGTCTCCCCGTCTCTATGGCCAGACGCCGCTCGCTGAGTCTGTACTTCTTTAGGGTGTTTCTTAGCCTTGTGTCAGTCACCGCGCTCATATAGTCTGCCACGCTGTAGTGTGTGTGTTTAGGGCCAGATAACACCAGTCTCTCTGTCTATCTCACTCTTCCAGCTATGAGATGAGACAGTGAGTGAAGCTGAAAGCAGCGTGTTTTTGTCTGTTCCGTTACAGCATCGTGTTTATTAACCTAGTGAGGGAAGTGACAGTCGATTATCAGAGTTTGTTTCTGTCTGAACACATTGAGACTCCTTTATGTCCACACTACTGATGTGACGGTGCTGTGTGTCCTCTCGTACCACCTCCGAGCGTGGTGCCTGATTCTCTTCACATACACGTCCACATACGTGTCCTTAGTGCGGATCGCTCCTGTCCCCCTGATCACCCAGGACATGGATTTATGCCAGGTGTGATTGTGGACTGTAACACTCCTGCCTGGTGTCTGACTGAAATGAGTGTGTGTATAATGCCCGTGTGTGTGTTTACAGATGTACGGTGACATGTGGGAGAAGCTGCAGAGGGCGGTGGCGATATGGAGTGGGTTTGGGATGACCCTGACCGGAGTCCACACCTGTGGAGATTATATGTTCAGCGGACACACCGTCGTTCTCACGATGCTCAATTTCTTCGTCACGGAGTGTGAGTACACACACACACACACACACACACAAAAACACAATCGCTTTATGTACGTCTGTATTCCTGTCTGGGTCTTAGTCTGTCCGCTGTCTGTCTAGTCAAGCGGTTGTTCAGCTAAAGCTCCTGATTTATTACGCCGCAGGTACGTGACGGTGACGTGTTAGTGAGGACACACTAATGTTCTTTTAAAACTCAAATCCAGGAGAATATCAGTCTGTTATTTGAATATGAACATTCTGCTTTAATCACGTTCTCAGTTTATGAGCAGAGTGGGTCCGTGTTCTCTCTAGCTCCCCCTGTAGGTCAGACAGACATGCTTCAGCTCTATGGTGCTTCTAACAAAACATCTTAATATTAAAAATGTCTGATTGTTAATAATGTAGATGATTGCTAAAGTTGTAGATGTGTGTGTGTGTGTGTGTGTGTGTGTTTTTTGTGTAGACACCCCCCGGAGCTGGAACTTCATCCACACTCTGTCCTGGGTGCTGAATCTCTTCGGGATCTTTTTCATTCTGGCGGCTCACGAGCATTACTCCATCGACGTCTTCATCGCCTTCTACATCACCACACGTCTCTTCCTGTACTACCACACCCTCGCTAACACGCGCGCCTACCAGCACAGCCGACGCGCGCGCATCTGGTTCCCCATGTTCTCCTTCTTCGAGTGCAACGTCAACGGCCCCGTCCCCAACGAGTACTGCTGGCCCTTCTCCAGACCCACCCTGCTCAGGAGACTCATCCGATAACACACACACCGTGTTTGAACAAAGTTATTATATATATATACACACACACACACACACACACACACACTAGACACTAAAAGTATGTTTACATCCCCATTGTATCCCGGACCACACCCCATATTTACAAAACCCCCATCATTGCTACTACCCCCCCACCCCCCCGGGTTGGGGCGTCTCCAACCACACCCCATATTCTCAGGCGGTGTGTGTGTGTGTGTCCCGTATTACAGTGTGTACCTGTTTTACTTGCTTTCGGAGAAACATTAAAGCGGCGCTCAGCATCTCAGTGGCCAAAACTCGACAACATTTAAATAAACAGCAGAAATAATGTAGTATAAATACATAAAAAAAATTTTTTAGCGTAGTTTCAGTCGGCTGTAAATTCTGGAGCTTTAATGTTACATTTATTTATTCAGTCACGGAAGGAGTCTCCAGTGTCAGCACTTTAAAAACTCAGTGTTTTTTTTTTTTTTTTTTTTAGGCTAAAAAGATTTATAGAGTCTTTTTAAAAAGTAAAAAGGAGTAATTTTGGTAAAAAGTGCTGTTGTAGAAAAGGAATAAATCACTTTTAGGACGTGGAGAGTGAAGAGTAACGCCGTGTGTCTGAGTCCATCACGCTACACCGTCTGGGGTCGCAGCACGACGGCTGGTCTGTTATTCCTTACTTACAGAATTGGAAAAAAGAAACGTGTATAGTTGAGAACCAGATTAGAACTTCTTCTGTAAATCTACTGTCAATAAAACTACAGTCGTATTTGTGCGAGATATAAAACAAATAACCAGAATTTCAGGTTCTTGTTCTGCAGCTGCGTCCCCGGTTTACGGGTGAATATTTTCTGTTTCAGCTCTCTGACGTAAAGCGATGTACATACAGCAAGAACTGACTTTCTAAAGCAATATGAAACAATGCTTCCTCAACTAGTTTACACTTTCACACTTGGCTGAGGTTCATTATCATTATATTATCATTATTATATTATTATTATTAAGTTAAAAAAAAAAACAGAAGAAAAGAAAACCCATCAATGTAAGTTATGTTAATTTGTTGTTTTCGTTTCACAACAAAAAGCCAAACAGTTTTTGGAGTTTTTTTGTTTGTTTTGTTTTGGATTTGCCAAATAAAATAGTTCATGGATAAATTTTTTTCTTATATTAAAAAAAAAAAAACCAAGTAAAAAGTCCGTTGTATTTGCATGCATTCAAATGAGAAAAATGCTAAAGTACGTTCGAAAGAAATTCTGAAATGACGAAACAAACAAACAAAAACGCTGTATTAGAACAAAAAAAACAAACAATCTCTTTTTGCATATAAAGTTTTTCAATCTTATCCTTTGAAAATGTGAAACAAAAGAATACCGCATCCACGGACCAGAAATGCTCTTCTGTATTATTAGTACACAACCAATACTTAAATGATTGACATGACTCTGCCACTCAGCTTGTGTTGCTGCTTATGTTTTCTGGTTAAATAATTCCACATGGCCATGTTGGTATAAATTTTGTATTTTTTTTATGCGATTAATTCTGCAGCACTAATTTATTATAAATTTTGCCATTTTGTTAAAAAAAACCTGCGACCAAACTTATTTAAAATTACATTTGCGTGTTGTTTTTGTTTAATTTATATTTTCTAGCTTCGCTCTCATCAAACTTTGAGTGAACAATGAACATTTGCCAAAAAAGTCACATGAAAACAGGTAAATTTTTGTACAAGCGATGGTCGCTGGTTCCCGCCGCGTGGTGTTTGTTATTTTTAAGATGTTATGTAAATAATACGAGTTGTATTTATGATCCTGACACTTTGTAAAGTTTACTAACGTTTACAACTTGATTAAATGTTTAACTCGCTTTTTTTTTTTTTAGTAATTGTTTTATTTTGCGGTAATGTTGTGCCATTGTCCGTTGCTGGTTGAGTTCTACAGCACTACTCACGCCTCTGTGCGTCATTGCTTCAGCACCTTATCCTAATTTCCGCACGTTCGTTTGTGGAGAAATTGTAGACTGTGGGTTTGACTCTAAAGTGTGATGTACTTATTAATTGTAATTTGGCCTCGGTCTCTAAATGGTCCATCATGTTTATCTGACATTTCTTGTAAATATGTATGTAATGGTAAAATAATTGTTTAGCTAAAAATAAATAAGCTGCTGTTGTAAATAACTGCTGATTCTTTGATTATTTATACTATGTCGATCAGCTATAACAATAAAATCACCTGCCTAGTATTGTGTAGCGCCCCAAAACAAGTTGTGCGTATGTCTGGGAGCCGTTCAAAACTTGTCCGTGTAAAGCCGAGTGAAGTGAGTTTACTTTATTTTTTTTGTGGGTTGTTTTGCATTTTCCGCAAGATTTAGTGATGATGTAGCACCATGTCATCGTTCATATATTCATATTCAATTTAAAATAAAACTTTATTTATCCCCAGGGGGGAAGTTGGGGCACGCAGAGTAGTACAGACGGGTAATAAACCACAAACATTTGTACATCAAGACGTTTATATGGGCCAACATCAGTACCAATAAAATAATTAAATAAAACTTGATAAATGATGATAAATCTAATTAGTGCAAAACAACTGCAAGTAAACAACTGTTCGAGATATCTGTATATAAATATATACTGTATGATTAGCTGACGCAGCGTAAAAACAAAAAGGAGAAGAATATGAAAGAAGGAGGTGAAATAGATGGTGCAACAAATAAATGAATAAATATGTTAAAACAATGATTAACATATTTATTTACCATATTTATTTATTTTATATTACGTGACAAACCCCTGCAAAATAAACGTGAGGGGAAAAAAAAAGGAAACATTATATGACGGTTTTTCCTTAATTGTCTCGATGTGGCGTTTGATCTCATACCAGCGGCTCCTTCTTTCTTTTGACCCTTTTCGGATTCCACATGAGAGGACGTGCAGTAACTGTGTTTCTGACCCTGATGGCCTTCCACACCGCTCCGCGTCTCCAGTGCGCTCGTGCAGTTCAGCTGAAAGCCGCAGCTCCAGACATTCCGGTGAGACTTTATGATTATTATGATTATTATTATGATTATTATGATTATAAAAACACAGGAATAAATTAATATCGAGTTTAATCCGCTCCCGCATCAGAGGTGATTAAATCTCGCGGATGTCGCTGAAGCTGTGGCGTTAGCATGAGGACGTTAGCCACCTAGCCGAAAACTCTTCACACAAAAATGGAGCAAATCTGATCAAATAAATGATTTCAGTGCTTTATCTTTATCAATAACATCATAAACATCATAAACATCGTGAATATTTCATGCATGAAGTCAGTAATGCTGTTCGATTCCTCCACCTGATTAATGACTCAAAATGTGTCTTAATAAAGGCTTTTAAAAGGTTTAATTTATTATAACGTCTTATTTTAGATTATTTATTAATTTATCTGAGTAATTATTAGGCTTTATTATCTTTATGAGACACACTGCATTAACCCTGGCTGATTAGCAGATGCTCAGGATGATGGGTTTTTATTACATCCTATAAATATTATAATATTCATATCATCTCTTACAACAATAATAATAATAATAATAATAATAATTTATAATAGAGATGTATTAATGTACAGTCTACAGACTGCTGTTATAACGCGTTATTCCCTCTAGCTGTCATTGTACACTATCTGGAGTATGCAGGATCAACAGGGACATAATTTAAATGATCAATATTAATTATGATTATTATAATACTTATTATTTATACACGGTTTTGTCCCTGAGGCTCCGCCCACATGAACACACACATTACTGAAAGTGTATTATTTTTTTTTTTATCTTTGTGATTTGACCTCAAGGCCTTTAAAGAGACACTGACGGAGGACAAAAATACAAAAGGGACACGGGAGGAGGGGAAAATCCATTGGAAAAATAAATTGTTTATCTATATGTCCTTGTTTTTTTGTTACGAGATGGGTGAGATTATATCCAGCTCAGTGTAACAAATAACTACTGGACATGTTTTTATTTTTAATTTTTTGTAAATTAAATGTAATAGATGATTTAAAAAGAACAATTGCTGATCTGTTAGTAATTGATCATGTGATGTTACGAAACCCCGCCCTCTGCGTTGTGATTGGGTAAAAGAACCCGGTCTCACCTGTGATTCGTTAGAGTCCTGAAGATCCTCTCTGATATAATCAGCAGTGACGGTGAGATGAAGCTTCATTTATTACACGCAGCTTTATTTAAGAGCTCGTTATAGTGACATCTAGTGGACAAAGCTTGTGTAGCAGATACACTTTAACATTGCAAACAACACAATTAATATGGACGTGTAGCTGTAAGGAGCATTGCATCACTCTTGATGGACAGATGTAATCTCTGAATATTTGAAAATTATATCAAGAACAAAGTAAAAAAGGGAAAAAGTCTCTGATTGAAAGCAATTAGTTAGAATAACTACCTCATTGGAAATGACTTCAACATGTTCCCCAGTAGGGGGCGTCCTTTTCTATCTCGGTGGCTCCATTCAAAAATAATCTCTGTGTAACACCCTCACACTGAGACTCACTCCAGTAAGCGTTAACACCTACACATCAGAGCATTCAGAGTCAGTCTCACTCACACACACACACACACACACTCTCTGCATAGCGCTGATCCTTTATACAGGGTTGCAAAGGGCGGAGCCTATCTGAGGGGACTTTGGGCACGAGGCGGGGTACACCGTGGACAGGGTGCCAATTTATCACAGGGCACACACACATACACAAACACACACACTAGGCAGGATTATGTAATGTGTTTTTCTTTTGATTTTTAAATTTTTTTAAGGATATAATTATGATTATTTTTAGTTTCCACACAGAACTAATGATGGCTTGTAAGTTCCTGTTTGTGTGTGTGTATAAGTATAGGTTATGAACTTATCTGGTTATGATCCGCTCTCTCTTGCAGAATCATGGCCGCCCCTCCATCGTATGCTGACCTCGGCAAAGCAGCCAAGGACGTTTTTAATAAGGGATACGGTCAGTCTCACACACACACACACACAATGAGACTTTTTCAGTGTTAATTAATGCATTTCTTTGTAGAAACAGAGTGCCATGTCCTGTAATGTGTGTGTGTGTGTGTGTGTCAGGGTTTGGGCTGGTCAAGCTCGATCTGAAGACCAAGTCAGCCAACGGAGTGGTGCGTACTTAGATTTGTTCAGATGTGGAGAAAAAACTAAAAAGTATACACAGCCAGGTCCATAAGTATTCGGACAGCCCTGTTCGTTAAAGTCGAGCTCATCAGCCGTCACATCATCAGTTCACTTCCTTCACTTTAATAACGTACCAGACTGTTGATTCGTTCGCTCGCTCTCTCTCTCTCTCTCTCTGAGAGGTCCGTCTGTGTCTCAGCCAGATGAGGCTCGTTCTCCTGCACCAGAACTTTTCTGGACCAGGTAGTGGGAGATGTTTCATGACAAGTGAAGGAGGTCTAGAGTTTATTCCAGGTGTAACGTTTTCATTAGTTTATGAGAGCTGAGAGTCAGGACACCAGGACCAGTTTATTAAAAAGAATTGTTTAAAAAACACATTAATGCTGAAAGTCTACATTTCAGTCACATCACGTCGGCTTCAGAGGCAAAAACAGTTCACTGACCGAATATTTATGGACCCGACTGTATTATCACAGTGGGAGCTGATGATTATAATAATAATAATAATAATAATAACTGTGCGTTAGTCATATGTGAGTGTATCAGTTATATCTGAGTTCTAGAGTGTGTTACTCCGTACCTGAGTGTGCCATGTGTGTGTTCAGGAGTTTAAGACGTGCGGCTCGTCCAACACTGACACGGGAAAAGTGAACGCAAACCTGGAGACCAAGTACAAATGGGACGAGTACGGCGTGACCTTCACTGAGAAGTGGAGCACGGACAACACACTTGGTACTGAGATCAGTGTGGAGGACCAGGTACACACACACACACACACACACACACACACACGTGATGACGCCATACTGACATAGTGTAGCTGTTATGTTCTGATCAGTGTGTGTGTGTATGTGTGTGTGTTTACAGATTGCTAAAGGACTGAAGGTGACGTTCGACACGTCGTTCTCCCCGAACACAGGGTGAGGAGCCGCACACGTTTCTCAACATCTTCTCATCTTTAACACACACACACACACACACACAATTATAGTTCCTTTCTCTCTCAGTTGTTGGATTTAATTGTGTGAATCGTCTGATCCCAGGTCAGTACGTGTATTAGAACATATTTGCGTATGCATGAGCTAAGCCCCGCCCCTTCGCCCTGTCTGAGCAGGAAGAAGAGCGGGAAGGTGCAGGCGGGGTATAAGTGCGAGTACCTGAACCTGGGCTGCGACGTGGACTTCGATTTCTCCGGGCCGCTGGTTCACGCCGCCGGCGTTCTGGGCGTCGACTCCTGGCTCGCTGGCGTCCAGACCACCTTCGACCCTGCCAAGTCCAAAACCTCCCACAACAACCTGGCGGTCGGGTACCGCGGACGGGACTTCCAGCTGCTTACGCACGTGTGAGTGTGTTTATATTACACACACACACACCTGACTTCAGCACTGAGAACATCCTCTCACTTCACCTACATGTCCTGATGAGTGTGTGTGTGTGTGTGTGTGTGTGTGTACATGCAGGAATGACGGCTGTGAGTTCGGAGGCTCCGTGTATCAGAAGCTGAGTGATAATCTGGAGACGGCGGTGAATCTGTCCTGGACGGCGGGAAACACCAACACACTCTTTGGCATCGCCGCCAAATACACACTCGACTCCAACGCCTCTGTTAGTGTAAGTCTCACACACACACACACACCTCGCTGTAACACACTCTCCTCTGGTAACCAACCTGGTTCACGTTGGATCATGTGTCAAAATCTTCCTCACTCTGCTGACATCATCATCATGTGACTCATCGCCATGGTAACGCACATGCGCTAGTCCTGACCCGTGTTAACTGTGTGTGTGTGCGTGTATGTGTGATTTTCTCCTCAGGTTAAGGTGAACAACTCCAGTCTGGTTGGACTCGGCTACACACAGACCCTCAGACCAGGTGTGTGTGTGTGTGTGTTTTTTTTTTTTTACACATCCTTCCATTCTACTACAGCTCATCATTAAGAGTGTGATTTAAACTAGTAGTAATATGTGAGCTCTGACCCTGTGTGTGTGTGTGTGTGTGTGTGTGTGTGTGTGTGTAGGGGTGAAGCTGATCCTCTCTGCGCTGGTCGATGGGAAGAGCATCAACGCTGGAGGTCATAAACTCGGCCTGGGTTTCGAACTGGAGGCTTAAACTCCCTCCTCCTGTGTGTGTGTGTGTTACACACTTGTTACACACACACACTCCATCATTCCTTTGAGTATTAACACTTTAGTTCTCCTCCTGTATTTATTTATTTATTTCCTCACTTTACCGTATTATCCTGAGTATGCGATTCTTTTCCTCTCTGAATGTAACACATTTGTGCGTTAGTGTTTCTGTCCTGTGTGTGTGTGTTTACGGTAGCCCTGCTACTACACGTATGTTTCCCGCGGTTGATGGCTAGTTCTCTAGCCTGACCCTCGTGTTTAGGATTAGCTCGGTGTAACGCGTAGCTGTGATAAAGACTTTAGCGTTATTGTATTCCTACAGAACGAATGAAGATAAAGATGATGCATAAAACACTAAACCGTGTGGCACCACTAGGGGGTGCTGATGAGCTGACTGAGAAAATAGCAGAAAATGTTTGCACGCGTATAATCTGGAGAATACGGTAACGCTGAGCTCTGCTGTGAGTTTGGAGTTCCTGTATAAACCCCATTAAAGCTGGTATTCTGCTACGTGCTGCGTCTGTGTTTTAATCATCAGATTCACACACGAACACGTCAGTGATGTAAACGGTCTTTAATGTGGTTGGTGTGTGACATTTAATGACCTACACACTTCTACACAGCACTAACCTGCTCGTCTGTTTTTAAATCATTATCATTAAGTCCTATATACTGATTGATGAACTATAAAATATGATTCGTTACGTCTTCGTCGTGTAACATTAAACCCAGCTGATGGTGATCAGAGGCACGGCGGTGTGGCACTCGGCGCACTGCACGCTAACCTTTCACAAACACACACACACACACGAGAACAAGAACCTCAGCGCTCTTCATCAGGAGAGGGCGGGGCAATCAGGGCGGGACATCTCACCATGGTGGAGTGGTGCTGGGCGTGGCACCACATGGTGTGTTATAAATGAGTGATGTCGAGGCATCATGATGTACTGGAATATGAGTGTGTCAAGGCGGGATGATTTCCTGCCCTGGAAAAAATAAATTGGGGGGGCGTGGGGTATTGGGGATCCATTTGGTTCACAAACTGACTCCTAGTACGATTGTTTTTGGTTCTTTACGACAAGAAAAACATATAGAATCCACACACATGAAAAAAAAAAAAACACTTTTGGTCCACTTTGGCAAACTTCCCATCCTGCACTCAGGTTTTGAATTACACACATTTAAAGCGTCGTCTTTTAAACAATCCAAGAACCAGAATCTCTACACTCCCCCTGAGACCAGTTCAATAATCACAGGACGGCTGCTGAAGTGTGAAGCTGGTTACAGTCGCTGTGAGTACATTGTGCAGGAGGGAGGGGCTACTGCAGCCAGTGACCCAAGCCACGCCTCCTCCACTCACACACTGAAATCACAGGCAGTATATTCAAAAAACAATCAATAAACAGAAAAAATGTTCAATTTACAAATAAAATGATAAATCAAAACTTTTGATTGTGTAAAGCTGCTTTGCGACAATGACGATTTTTAAAAGCGCTATACAAATAAAATGTAATTGAATTGATTTGAAAAGAAAAGTTTTGTATGAAACTCTCACTCGTATCTTTGAAACCGTATGAGATAAAAACGAAGCGCTACAGACTTTTGCCCAGGAGAAGCCGCGAGCCGCTGCAGCCCCGATTCACCATTAATCCATGAACAATCTTGTTTAAATTAAACATTATTTGAATTCTCAGTGAATAAATCTGTTCAGGGTCCTGTCTAAATGTAAAAGTTCATCTTAATGATTTTAATTTGTATAGGAATGTTTTTATAAAAATTAAGAATTTTTTTTTTCTGCCCCGGGGTAAGAGTCTGAGCCTCACACACCGCGTTCATCCTGAGGAAGAGCGCGCCGCCGTTTGAGCAGCGCACACACACACACACACACGGTTAGCGTGCGCCCCCTGGTGGAGCTGCAGTGTGTTACAGTTTAAAGGCGAGCGTGAGTCCGTCCCCGACCGTCAGCATGCTCAGGCCCACGCGCACGTCTCTGTGCAGCTTCTTGTTGAGAGCGGCGATGCTCTGTGTGTCCACGTCCCCGTCCTTAGGACTCACCACCCTCCCGCTCCACAGCACCTGGGGTCAAAGGTCATTATTATTATTATTAACCTCCTGCCATAACAGTAGCACCTGAGTGTTGTTCTCTCTGTGGTTCGGCGTTTAAACATCAGGCAGAGAAAAGCATGCTGGGTAATGAAGTCTTCACTGGGTCTACAGGTCACATGACTCAGTCTGAGATACAGAGACTCTTGTGAGATAATGAGTGGAAATCGTTACAGAATTCTCACGCCTGCTTTACTGTAATACGATCTCATGTACCTGCTGTAATGTGGAGCGCACACACACACACACACACACACACACAGTGTTTCAGGTGCTGACAGTCGCGGTACTCACGTTGTCGATGGCGATGATTCCTCCTTTTCTCACCAGCTGCAGTGATTTCTCATAGTAATTATCGTAGTTCACCTTATCAGCGTCAATAAACACAAAGTCAAAAGTCTCGGCCTCGTCTGCAGCCAGGAGATCGTCTGAGAGACACAAAACACACACACACACACAGTCCTCTTTAACATGAACACCTGTGCACCTGTTTGTTTATAAACATCGGAATCAGGTCAGGGGTCCGTTCTTCGTACGTCTCTAACTCAGTTAGCTGGATTTGATTGTTGTGGATTTGTCCTGATCTTGGATTGTTTCGTTCTTCGATGCGCTTCTCGCATTTGTTGTCATAGCAACATATCCGTAAGCTTGAACCTGCTCGGGAGCAGCTTTATTTAATGTAAACAGGATTTAACCTGCGCTCCTGGTGGGTTATGATTGGTTGAAATGGCGAGGTCACATCTGATTGGTTAAAGAGCACGACAGACGCGGACTGACTCACGTGGGAAAAGAAAAGTATCTTGCGCATATGGATGGATGTATTTAAACATACATACAGTATATGTATACATGTGTGTGTGGCTGTGGTCATCATTCACTTTTACTTGTTCCCACGTTCGCATGGGTCCACTGCTGGCTCTGACATTAAAGATGACAAAAAGAGCAATTAATATAAATAGGATTTGAGATACACACATTATATATATACACACACACATATCTACACACACACACATAAATAAACTAACATCAAGGGACATGTAACATGGGCAGCACTCACACATTTAATTTCTTGGCTACTTTTTGCCAGCCCTCTCTCCTGGCTTTTGCAGCATTTGCTGTGTTTCCCGGTGTCTTTTTTAAAGTTTGAAATTCTCCATAACCCTCTAATAAAAGCTTTTGCTCCGCTTGAGAATAAATTGAATTCGCTCTTTTTCCATTTCATCAACCAATCGGAGGGCTTGTGATCAGTGTTTCTACTGTCGATGCGTATCGCCTTTTAAACCAACACACGAACGCGCAATAATCCTAGACAACTTAATCCAGCTACACTAATCATCAACAACAGCTGTGTCGAAGAACCGAATTAGCCACATCGTAATTAGCACGATGATCTCATCTTAGATGTGTCAGTTCACCCGGGACGTGTCAAGCGACGTATGAAGAACGGACCCCTGATTAACACAGATCTACGATGGCTGAGAAGTGAAAAACAAAATAACAAAACCAAAATAAATTAAAAAACAAAAAAATAAAACCGAAAACAAAATAATTTCAAGAACAAAATAAGAAAATTTTAGAAAAATTTATTCAAAGAAACAAAAAAAATAAATAAAAATAAATAAAAAATAAATAAATAAACACAAAACAAAACCAAAAGCAAAATGAACAATCCGAAAACAAAGCAAATTCAAAAACAAACAAAAAAAACCCCAGAAAACTAAATAGACAAAAACATTTTCTTTTATTTGTTATTTTGTTTTGCACTTCTTGGTCTCCGCACAGATCAGACTTTAATACACTCACCGGCCAGTTTATTAGGAACACCTGAACATGACCTGTGAGTGTGTGCTGTGTGGAACAGGAAGTGACATCATCACTCTGAAGCGAGTCCTCACCTAGAGTTTTGAGCGCCGGCTGCAGGCGCAGGTCGATCTTGTGCTCGACTCCAGCCTAGGACACACACACGCACACACACGCACACACACGAGTCTGTTCTTTATATGAAATATAAATATTACACACACACACACACACACACACACACACACACACACGTGGTCTGGTCTCTCACCTCCTTCCAGAAGGGTTTGCCGATGTTGGCATACTCTTCACTCACGTCACACGCGATCACTTTCCCGTCGTCAGGTAACGTCAGAGCGATGCTCAGGGTGTTATAGCCCGTATACACACCTACACACACATTAAGAGTTAAGTCTAATCAGTACATTAGTGTGTGTGTGTGTGTGTGTGTGTACTCTACAGGAAGCCTCATTTAATGAGCTGGACATGAACTGGTTTATTTATAAATCTTTTGTACAGACGAGAGATTTGACCAGAGATTTACTGAAAATCACGTACATTTGTAAAAACAACACCCCCCCTCCCCGTGCTCCTGAGTGCGTGTGTGTGACATCACACACTTGTATAAAAAGGAAAGAAAGTGTTGGCAAACATTTACACTTTAGGCAAAGCCTGATAAACCAGGCACTGTGTGAGAGTGTGTGTGCGTGATCAGTATGATGATGATGATGATGATGATGATGATGTCACACCGATCTCAATGGCCTTCTTGGTGTTGATGAGTCTCGCCAGGTTTGCCATGAACTGAGACTGCTCACACGCCACCATCATACCGTTCCACTTGTGCTCCATGGTTACCTGAGAAAACACACACACACGCACACCAGATTAATTATTAAATATCCACAGTCTCTCCCCCCAGACATGCCCAGGTACTGATTTTACACAGATGTGAGTGGAGAGAGAGAGAGAGAGAGAGTGTGTGTACAGATGTAAAGGAAACAGCTGGGTTACGAGTCTGAGCTTCTTCAGAGCCGGGTGTTCCCTCAGAGAGTGGCTGAGGACGTACTGCATGACGGGGTCGTCCTTCCCCCCGACGTGACTCTTAAAGTTACTCATACTGAAGCTTCTGATTCGGTGTTTACCTTCACACACACACAACATGAGAGAGAAAACACTTACACTGACATTCATCTGTATATCAGTCTATTAACACTGCCCATTGAAACAAACAATCATAACAATAATCATAATAATAATACAACTAGTGTTAGTACGCATCCCTGATGGTTAAAGAGTTTGTGGAAACAGTTAAAATGTTAAATCTAATAATAATCTGCTGATCTTTAATGTAATCAGTGATATTATTATTATTATTATT
>JAOVVA010000054.1:1923171-1938072 GCA_028565275.1 Leiocassis micropogon | reverse complement strand
AATATACTGCAGTAATTATTCTCTAATTTATTAGGAAATGGGGTTAACACCTAATCATGCATGGAAAAAAAAAATACCGTCAAATACCGTGACATGGAAATAATTTTGAAAAATACCGTGATATAAATTTTTGGTCATACTGCCCAGCTTTAGCCGAGCTCTCTCAGAGGGGAGGTACTTAGTGCTCCCACATTAATCACGGCTTTACAGCCTTTACAGCATCTGTGAGCTCACGCAAGCGGAAGGAATTGGACACAACTAAATTACAATCACAATCCAAAAAAATAATGAAAGAAAAAAAAATATTCAGAGACAGGTTGTTGTGGTGGTGCTGGAGGTGCTGTGCTGTTCCTGATCCATACTGACTGAGGCCTTCCAGTCAGAAAGTCCAGGATCCAGTTACAGAGGGAGGTGTTTAGGCCCAGCAGGTTCATCTTTCCAATCAGGTTTTGCACGATGATAGTATTGAATGCTGAGCTGCACTCTGGTCTGCTGGAGTTGGATGTAGTCCAGTTTATTGTCTAGGGAGCAGAA
The DNA here is from genome assembly GCA_028565275.1 of Leiocassis micropogon. NCBI lineage: Eukaryota > Metazoa > Chordata > Actinopteri > Siluriformes > Bagridae > Leiocassis > Leiocassis micropogon. The sequence continues at coordinate 1,937,538 of JAOVVA010000054.1, read as the reverse complement.
ATTATGGGAGAGTCAGCCTGCTAAGGTTTGTTTTTAGCCAAGCACAGTTTATCCTGTATGTTGTTTATTGGTTTATTGAATTCCAAAAGTGTCTGGCAGTGGTATATACGAACACCGGCTACTTCGATGTCCATATACCATGTACCATTTCGGATTTTGAGTGCCTGCTGCGTGCTACTGCCACGTGCCATCTTGTGGGATATTCCCAGTCTGCAGGGGTCAGGACCTACCAAAAGTGCACCAAAAGATGGGAGCGAAGGCTGGTCCTTGTAGTTCGATCCAATAGAAGAGCAACTGCTGAAACAGTGAACACTGGTTCTGATAGAAAGGAGACAGAACACACAGCGTAGTGCATTTTGTTGTGTCCAGAGCTGCGTAGCTGCAGAGCGGTTTGGGCGCCCATGCTGACCCCGTGTCCTCCAGCGAAAACTCCTACAATGGGAATGTGAGCATTAGAGCTGGACCATGGAGTAATGGAAGAAGGTGGCTTGCAGGACTTGATGGATGTGCTACTGACGGCTTGGTGTCAGATACCACACGCCCACCTTCAGAGCTCTAGTGGAGTCCAGGCCTCGACAGGGCAGAGATTATAGTGGCATAAGAGAGAAAATACACAATATTAAGCAGGTGGTGTTAACTTTGTAAACACTCTCCTGCATTCAGGTCTTTTGGGTTTTTGATCAATGCGTAATTTGTATGATTGTTTAGATAAGATTCATAAACACTTATACATCATTTTACAGGGTTAGTGTGAACAGTATGTCTTCCTCACATTAACAGTTTCTACAGTATTCTACTCAAAACTGCAAGATCTTCATCATCCTATTTAGACTAACTATTTACTGCTGCTACTCCTAATAATAACAGTAGGGCAGCATGGTGCTGATTTGGGCAGGGCTCAAATCTTACCTCTGTGGCTTGCATTTTTCCATCGTGGTGGGTTTCCTCCTGGTCCTCCGGTTTTCTTCCACAGGCCAAATGTGCTGCAGGCTGATTGGCATTTCCTGAAGTGTATGATTGGGTGTGTAAGTTTGTGTGTGCTTGCAATGGGTTGGTGACCCATCCAGTGTAACTCTGCCTTGTGCCTGACCTTATATGGACTGTGATCATGGCCAGGACACACTCTTGTTCCTTCAGTAGATCACATTCAGTGTAAAGTCATACACCATCTTCACTACTCCAAATTTAAAGTGCACAGGATTCATCAATCTGTTTCAGATCATTGTGAAAGAAGCAAGATTTCAGAAGGTACCTTATCACATAGCTTTAAGCAGAATCACACACTGGCGGGACATCATCAGACATCTTTTCTGGGTTTCGGCTGATCAGAATCCACTCTGAATCAGAATCAATCACTCATAACTTAGTTATTTATTCATGTGTGTGTGTTTGTTTCTGTTAGTACTGTGTGCAATGTGTTATCGTCATGTATTTGTTTGTTGTCCTTGAAAAGCTTGTGTAACTTATTTAAAAATAACACATTTATTTATTTTTTTAAAGAAAGCTTTTGATAAAAAGTCACATTTTATTTTCTAGTACATTTCCTTGTACAATTTACACAGTTTTAAAATATTTAATCATAATTTTCAAACATTCATGACTTTAAATACAATGCACAATAACTAATGCTAATTAATGAGTTAAAACAAAAATCTAATTTTACACATCGTAGATTAAATTCTTTTTTTTTTTCTTTTGTGGCACAAAAAGTTGAAGAAACTCCACTTAATGTATGCCTTGTCCATTAATTAACACTCGCCTGTGCTCATTTACAATGAGCAATTACAAACCGGGACTTGAAGCAATTGATGTTTACAGAAGACTTCAAGCACAATGCGGGGGTGAGACTCTTAGCTGCAGTAAAACATTTGAACGGTGTAAACGTTTTAACGAAGGCCGTACGTCCATGAATGATGATCTCGGCCGATTTGGCTCAGAGCCATTTAAGGAGTTCCTGGGAAGCCAGCGTGAAGCAGGCATGAAGATCATGGCTTTGGCGTACTGAGAAAACCTTCTACCTTGATGGTGTCCAAGCACTAGTGAGACACTGGGATAAGTGCATTAGTCTATCAGGGGATTATATAGAGACATAAAGGGAGTTTTTACTCTCAGGACTGAGTTCTGATATTCTGTACAATCAAAAGTCCTGCTTTCACTTGAACACCCCTCATAACTTGCCTTTAACTTTAAGTATTATGCTGTTTTTTGAGGGTCTGGTTAATGGTGTGAAACACAGATCAGCATGTGGACGTGTTATTCTACTGATCTTCATCATGAGTGTAAACACAAACACACGTAAGAACAGCTGACTTTATTGTTGTTGAGAATACAAAATAAAATCATGAACATGACATTTACTTTCTATTTATGCAGAAATATTTATTAAAATGGCATGTGAAGGTAGAAAATTAATCCATAAACACAAACATTTCTATGATGCGCATGAGATGTAAACATTTTGTAAATCTGAATGCAGTACATCGGAATGAATCCGTTTTAACATCATGCCGGAAGAAGTAAACTTCACTTACATGTAACTAAATTTTTTTAATTATCAGGCTAGTTATTTTTGGTAGTTAATTAAGATTAGAAGATTAGATGATCGTGCACATAAGCCGCCATTTCTTGCAGTCGTGAGTTTAATCATCTGTTTGGTCTGTTCAGTTTGGCAAGAACCCCGTCTCTGAACTTTATAACCAGGTCTGAATAACTGGAATTAGAGAACCAACTGGAGAACAGGACTCGCACAAAAACTGTCAATCAAAGGTTCCTCAAGGGTTCTTCAAATGTTTAACACTTTTAGCTGGAGGGACATGAAAAAAAGACATCTGTTTGAGGTTTCTCACTTTAAAGGTGAGATAAACTGAGAAACTCAATCAGGTTCGTGATGGGAATTTATGACAACCTGAATGGGCATGGCCTTCACTCACAACCGATGAGTTTTTATCTCAAATACGAACGATTGAAAGCTTTAAAAGAATGCATGTTTGCTGTAAAAAAAAAAAAAGATAGGAAAAAAATTGTTAGGCTGTACACTGCAAGAAATGACATCTTAGCAAGTGAAATATTCCTGAAACACCTAAATATCAAACAGCTATAATTTCCTAAAATAATATTACAACAAACCATCTATGAGATTATCAAGCCTATTTGTAATCAATGTTTTTTTCTAAACATTTAAACAACAACAAAAAATATCCTTGTTTTATTGGCAGATAATTTTGCTAGTTTGCAGGATTTATTTCTTGAAAGCAGCAAAATGTTCTGCCAATAGAGGAAGAATTTTTCACTGAAGTTTGATTAGGAATGAGCTTAATCTCATATATGGTTTGTTATAATCTTATTTTAAGAAAGTGTATATAAATGTAACTATATTCAAGATATTTTCACTTGCTAAGACATACATTTTTGCAGAGTTAGCATATGAAAAGACCATACTAGCTAGCCACGCCCACTTTATTTAAGCGTTTCATTTTAAGAAGCACAAACACTTAATTGAGTTGTGTTTAATGATCACAGCTGAAACACTCAGGCAACAGATATTTCGTTTGTTCCACACTTGTTCACGTCTTCATGCCAAACTGAAGAGACCGAACGAAGACGTCCTCACAGCCGCACTGCATTGTGTGGCTACGCGATCATTCAGCTAACAATAATTATAATTATTAGTTTGGTCTTTTAGTTTAAACGTTATGTTTACAGTAGCAGTGAGTGTTAATAGGGTCAGTTAGCAATATACAGTAGCATCCCAATGTTAACAATGGAACTCTGTAAGCAAAGATTCATTTTAAAATACATTTTCAACTTCTGAAGTCTAGAGTTGTCTCATCACAGTGCTAAATATGTTGAGTAGGACGTATTAGCAGGATGCATTACACTGTTAGCTAGCAAGATTAGCTGTGTTTTAATACTGCTAAGATTAGCTAGCAGGAATTGTTTATAAAATTAATTACTCTATTTTGTGTAAAATTAGTACATCAGGAACAATATCTAGTTAACTAAAGTGCACTAGTTAATCTCTGGATGAAGATAATAAACAAAGATGGATTTTTATTGAAAAACAAAAACACTGGTTAAGTTTGTTACTGTAGAGTAATTGGATTTTGTCTGTTCATGGCTTTGTGTATCAGTGGAATGTTTCACACTGTTTACTAGCATTATTTTCATCTAAGTAATAGCTAGCTAGCTAATAGATAGTCTTTTAAAAAATGTATTTACAGTATGTTTATAAAATAACCTAGAATTATCCCAGTTTCTTGTAACACCTGAATACACACTCTGAATACACACACATCAAATAAAACCTTAAATGACTACATAAAGCAATTGCAAAGTTTTAAATAAAAGATTTAAGCTAAATCTGTTCTTTGATAACATCCTCAGGAGGAAACTAGGGCTAGTTAGCTACATGTAATAGCTACTAACAAAATACCTGTAAGCTATTAAGTGTAGCTAGCTAACACTAGCTAGCTAGGTCATAGCCACAAATCAGTTGTTTATAGTTAAACGTAAACTTGAATTATTTCTGGTTTTCCTACTGAAAACATTAGCACATTGTTAACACACAGCTAGCTAAACCAGTGTAACTAATACACATAATGCTTTGTATAAACCCAATAAACAGCAAATAACTTATTAATTAAAGCAATCATTTCAAAATTACAAACACAAACAACTTCACTTGTGCTAGCATTGCGGTGTTAGTTAGCATGAGGGTACATAATACTAGGTGCATTGCGCTCCAGCTAAATGTTAGCTAACTAGCTAGCAGGCTAAGTTTTTGCTACTTTATTTTACAATGCAAATAGATTTTAAAAAATAATATAAGAATAATTGAAGTTTATGAAGCTGTTTAAAGGGTAAATCACAGAGCTAAGGCAACATCGATGTTTAGCAAGTTTGTTCTAAGAGTTTTTAAAATTATTTTCCTATTTGTATTTATTTTATATAAGGCATCACGTGTTTTCTACATTTGCAGATCAACGATTTTCAAAAAAATATTTCACGCACTAACATTTTGAAAAGAATGAAATACTGAATGTGCATTTTAAATCTAAAAAAAAAAAATGCTAATAAAGCCTGAGGAGCTCGATGCTAAAGAGCAAGTTGATGCTTATTTACACTTTATACATCTTAAAAGCGTAGCACTGGATGGATTTTGTTTAATAAAGTTATTAGGTTAATAATTAGCCACGCACCGAGGGTCAGTATTAAACCACATTGGAGTAAAGCGCTGAGTCGCTCTCCTGATGGACTGGATGCTTTATAAACATTGAAAATAGATTTAATATGATGTGCATGTATCGTTTTTTGTTAACACATTATTTTCTAACTTACAGACATCTTACCCAGAAAAATAAGATAAGATGTGGGTGGAGTAAGTGAGATGTTTTAGAGAGCATGGCTGATAGTCACATTTTTTTTATTTTTATGGTTGCGTTTTTACTTTTCCTCGGGTTTCGTCCGCACCAACATTAAAGAATTAAGTGTACATTAATAAGTATAATCACTCTTTTACAAACGTGCTGAACAGAACAGCATTTCAGAACGCACAACACGGTGACGAACCGTTACAGCAGCTAAACAGATTTACTTTACTTCAAAAGCAGGAATCTGAGGCTAAAGGGTTAATGAAACAATAAGCCATGCTCCTTTTATTTAATTACATCAGACTTGCAATCAATCAGGTTGCTTTTTGTATAGATCAAGAAAATTATTAATTTTTGGCCACACTCCTTCTTTGCAATCACCCTGCTTCCAGTTCCATTCTTTATGATTGTCAAGAAAATACTAATAATTGATTGACCCCCCCTTTTTGTTCAATTCCACCACACTTAATCACATTACTGGCTGCAAAACGGTCAAGAAACGGAAAGAATGTAATCAGGCACGCCCCTTTTTTTACAATTACGGTTAGCATCTGTACATACACAGTCAGGAAAAAGCTTGAGATTTCCTCATGCTGCTGCAAGAATTCGGCTATAGTGGTACATTTTTAAATTAGTATTTAAATGAAACCCAGAGAATCAGTGCATGACTAATTAATAACTCTTGTATTGGAAATGACGTTTCATTCCTGTGATGTTGTTGTTGAGTGATGTACAGTCTGTAGATCCAACAGGCTTCCAGTAACCTGATTGGTCTTCACTTGCCTTTGATTGGAGGCCGGACTGGTCCTGGATGAACACGGTGTTTGTATAAGCCAGAGTGTTTATCTGAACTTGACAGAAGGTTCCTGCAGGAACCTTCACGGATCTCTGCGTCATCTGTCAATCAAAAGTCATCACTCAGTGTCTCAGTCTACAGCGGCGTGAGCTGATAAGCAGTGCTACTTTATACCGCCATGTTTAACTGCTAAAGCACAAAATATTCTTGGAATTATGTTTTATAAAACCACAACACAGTGCTGCTGAATTCTGGATTCTGAATGATGAGAAAATGTTGTTTAGCTCATTATAATACATTCTCATTTCTATAGCAATAGCTCATTCACAGGGACGTCTACAGTACACACTCTGCTAATAATAAACAGATTAAAACCACATACAGTGGTATCTTGGCATACGAACGCCCCACCTAAAGAATTGCCTCAGCATTTCGGCGTAGGAGCGACCGAACCGAGCCAAACTTTTGCCCCTTCGTGGAAATCCAAGTAAAGTGAGTTTACCTATATTTTTTGCAATTAGTGAAAGAAGCAAGGACAGCAACAAGAAGAAAAGGGAGCCGCTTTCAATTTGGTTTTTAAAGCAGCCGGTGCCAAGAGGAATCATAAATTAAGGTTAAGTGAGGTTTAATGTCTATTTATTAAATATCTTACTTGATTTACATGTCTTTTCTAAATGTTTTGATTGTTTTTATATGCAAAAATATGATTATAGTGTTGGAAATTAGTAATATTTTTGGGTGGCTGGAACGGATTATCTACAATTATATTATTTCCTATGGGACAATGTGTTTCACAATACAAAATTTCACCTTAAGAATTTCTCCTCCGGAACGAATTAAATCCATATGCCAAGCTACTACGATGGTACAATTCACTCTCTTAGAAGAAATGTGTGTGTGTAACACTAGTGTAAGGAGTCTCCAGCATCAGAGCTGCGTTACAGCCAGAAGTAAAGCTGGAACTCTAAGTTTTCCCACATCTTCAGGACAGAGGAGTTTACACTGCGATTGCTTTTTGTTGCAGTCGGAGACTAGTGAAGAGCCGAGTGTTTATAGCTGCTATAACGCAAGTGACACCAGGAACTCATTCGCTTCACCAGCATTAAATGGAAATATAGATGGATACAAAGCATGAAACTGTGTTTCTGATCAATTAAATGTGTAATTGTTGGTTTATAGTTGTGGTGTGTAAGAGGAATTAAACACTCTGGGACGTGCTGTTAGAGAAAAATAATCAGTTCCAGGGTAGCGACACTGATTCCGCTTCATTAAACACTTTAGCACTTATTCAGGTGGGAATATTGTAACCAAGGTGTTATATTGTTGTTGTTATTGTGTTCTTTAAAACAAACAAAAAGCCATAACAGTGTATTTTATTTCATATTCACCTGATGCTCTTTTAATAACTGCAAAAATGCTTTTTCATTTCCAAGACTCTAGAAGCAAAATGCCAGGACACCTCGTCAAGCAGGCAGTTCCTCTCGCACATGCGCTCCGGAGGTTTCCACGAGGTTCACGGTCAGAGCTGTTCATCATGCTGTTACTGTGTTTTCCGGAAAATAAGTCTTTTATTATTTACAATAAACTCAAATCACTTTGTGTTTTCAGTTTGATGTTTTTTTTTCACATTTTTATTTTCTGATTCACTTCTTGAAAATAATCTGTAATATTTAAATGGAGAGTTGTGTACTGTAGAATTGGGTGTAATGATAATCAGTAAAGAACCGTGTATGGTGCATTTATTCATTTGTCATTTTAAAAAGATTTAATAAAATGTCGGGAAAAAATACAAATAAAAAAAAAACAGTTTCTGGCTTCATATTGGATTTTGATTCAAGAATATTTTATTTCTAGGCTCTCTAGACTGTGTTCAACAGTTAAGCATGCATTAAAAATGCATTTTAAAATCATTATTTTAGGAAATACTGTAAATTATATTTCTGTTTTAAAAACCAAAAATTTCAAAATGATAAATGAATAAACACAAAGCACACACACTGTGATTCCTCTGTTGTTTCAGCTTAAAATAATTAAAATAATGTATTATCTGTGACTCACACAGACAAAATTTGTGGAAAAATTGATCTTGGTTTTTAATTTTTTTGGAAACTTAGAATCCGGAAAACACGATACGCTGTGAAAGAAAACCTCATGCAGAGAGTGCAGAGTCCAGCAAACCAAACCATACCGTGAAAGCACCAAATGCTAGAGTTGGTTAGCATTTAGCGAGATTAGCATTTAGCATGACTAGCATTTAGCAATTCAAACCCAGGAGTGAGCTTCCTGATGCAATCACAGGAACCAAAGAGTGACTTTTTTGCTTTCAATAGAAAAAACAAAGTGCTGAAGACGAGCCACTGCCTTTGGATGGAGTGCATCTGTTAGCTTGTATTCCCCTCAGAACCGAATGCGGTATCAGCACAGGGCTTCCATGCATATGTGTGTGTGTGTGTGTGTGTGTGTTCATACCTGTGACCACACAACTCATCCACGGTGCACTTTGGAGAAAAGAAACTCAGTGAGAACTCAAGTTCTTTTTGTCCGTCTTCACTCTGTACATTAATAAAGTTCCTAATCTGTGTGGAACCTTAATTTCTCTGGTTCTTGTGCTGATGTGTTCCTGATATCAAGAGAACACCATTGTGTGTGTGAGTGTGGTTCAGCTCCTTTAGTTCTAACACACACCTACTGTATGTTGTGCTGAGGAACTGAAATCAGGTGTGTTCTACAGCAGGAAACACAGTAACACTCAGACGGTTCTACAGGACTCCATTGGAACACCTTCAGGGCAAAAATCAACGTTCTTCATGGTTTTAGCTTTAGGTTTCAAGGTCGTTACACTAGAGCCCTTTTCTTTATGCTATATTTATTAATTAATTAATTAATTATAATTAGTCTTATGGAGAAACAAAATAAAAAGCAACAATCAGAAGTGAATCAGTGCTGCAATAACGCTCTGCTCGTGGCTTTAATACAGAAAAAGCTCATTTTATTAGGATTACTGTGACTATTATTGAGAGTATATTATTTATTTCCTTGTAATATCTGTAAGGTTCTCCTTTTACATGATTTATAATATCCAAAAAAACAAAAACAAAAAAAAATATCAGTACTTTGGTCCAGGAGTTGTAATAAACACACAGGAATATGAACAAATGGTTCTTACAGCTTAGAACATTTACAGCTTACATTGGAAACATTTTACTGTCATTTAGAGACAAAATACTTCAAAATACTGAAGTGAACATTAGTAAGAGGGAGAGGGTTGGGGGGTTTGGTCAGAGCGGTGAAGTGAGGGAGAAAAGTCATGTGTAAGTGTGTAAGTCCACTTACTAACCATAGACACAGTCCACATTCGCTCAGCAACTGTTAAAACATAAACAGGCTGCTTTAATGAGGCGTGCCCCACTGATTCACAATCTACAATCACACAGAACACCGTGTGTGTGTGTGTGTGTGTGTGTGTGTGTGTTTGTGTTTATCATCAGACCCTTAACATCAGTCACTTGTTAAACTGATAAAGTGGGTTTCGGCATCAGGATCGTTCAGACTCTGAACACGATACTGATGATGATGATGCAGGAATGGAGTTGAATTGCGTTTCTCATGCGCACACAGACACACACAGACACACACACACACACACACAGACACACACACACACACACACACACACACACAGACACACAGCATTCTTCCCATGAAGCAGTGACTCTAGGGCTCGTGATACACCGCTCACTTTAGCAAGCAACATTAGGAAATTGAAGATTATTTAAAATAATTCTTTTCTTTGCTGCCATCAGTTCCAACACTTTTTTTTCTGTTTATATGGTGCTGACAATTTTGTTGTTCAAAATACTCTAGAACCCTGAAGGGGCATCGGTTGGCCCTCTGGTTCTATGTAGAACCCTACAAAAATGACGTTCACTAACCAAGGACAGTGTCGAACATAACTGTTCTTCCAGAACCCTTAACTGTTCTCATGGATGGTTCTGAGTAGAGCTCCATTATCATAGGTTCTGATCGGATGGATGGATGGTTCTGCCAAAGAGCCACCTGGCATATCGGGCAACGGATATACAGTACGTCCACTGTGGCAGTTATTTACAGGGTCGGGCTGCTCTCTCGATGCCTGATTGTATCTGAGCACTTGGGGGTGAAGGGTCAAGGGTCCATCAGTGACATATAATATGTAATTAATGTTCTTAATTAGAGTTCCTGATTAGAGTTCCTGATTAGAGTTCTTTATGGGAGTTCCTGGTCTAAGGCAACATTACTCCTTAATAGTTTGCCAGTGTCTCTTGAGCAGGAGAGGGTGGTGGAACCTAAGCCGTGTTCCTCACACAAGGAGAAATGAGAATGAGGTCCATGTGGATGTTAACACAGTAAAAGTCTTCAGTGGTTCTGTCAGTTCTGCTCCTTTATAACTTTACACACTTCACATCTCCATCATGACTCCACTCATCCCTACATTTAACATCTGTAATTGCATTGTGTGTGTGTGTGTGTGTGTGTGTGTGTGTGTGAGTGAGTGTGTGCGTGCGTGCGTGCGTGTGTGTGTGTGAGTGAGTGTGTGTGTGCGTGCGTGTGTGTGTGTGGTAGAACACTAGGTTAAAACCTACAAAATCTAACATTATGTGAGTATCTCCATCATGTCTGGCTCCTGCTGCAGATGACTGGAACATCAGGATTCATCCTAAAATCTATCAGACTTCAGATCTGGATTTTATGGAACATTATTAAAGACATTTCTCTCATCTACATTTCTACACAGTTTAACACTGTATGTTTCTTCCCTACACTTTTCTGTAAATAAAAATGTGTTTTTGGGTAAATCAAATACACTACTCTCTGCCACGCCCTGAATCCTGGCTCATGATTGGTTGGATATTTCTGTGAGCAAAATGTACTGGAAATGACATGAACTTTAGATGGCCTGCGATTACACTGAAATACACACAAAGATCATCAGTGTTAAACACACTTTCTTTAAAAACCCAACCAATTTTTGTGACATTTCTGTTACTGTTAATTACATTTATTAAAAATAATAATAATAATAAAGACAGGAGTGTATAAAGCCACTGTTTCAGCTAAACAAGTTTGTTCTATTTGCAATTTCTGCTTTACAAACATGTTAGAAACAGGATATTCTGGAGCAATGCCTATATACCATATATGGTTAATTGTGGGTGTGTCTGTATTTAAATATGGACATTGTGAACACTTGATTAAATGAAATTTCATCACCTGTCAGAGACTTAAATTAATACATAAGGACTAATTTAAACCCTTTTCTATGTGATGTGGAGTAAACGGACCCTCACAGCTGATTGATTTTAGCTTCTTTCATGTTTCCTTTGAAACACACCGTATGAATCTCTGCTTACTACTTGGTGCTTATTCCCTCCCCAAAACACACACACACACACACACACACATACACGCAGGCAGGTTCCTACAGGCTGCCTAAAGGAGCAGAATTCAGAAACACTGAACTTCTCAACTTTAAAGACATACTCTCTTTGTAACCATGAGAAAACCATGTGTGACTGTTGCTATGGCAATGTTTAAGAAAGGAGTCTCCAGTCTCAGCATTTACCCACGAGTGAATGGTTGAGGACAGAAAAAGGCAAGTCAGTGATTTAATGGGGATGTTCATGAACACGTCCATGTCACTGTGTTTATAAGATGCTTAAAGTGCAGTTTCAGTGCAAAATGGTCTCTGTTTCCATAGCAACCCAATTAGTTTTATAGTAAACACAAAAAAAAAAGAAAGAAAAAAAACCAACAAAAATATATCAACATGGTGGTGTGTGTATGTGAAGATCTGAGGCAAATGGCACATCCATACTGAAGAACTCTTACACACACGTGCGCGTGGACACACACTCGCATACACACAGGCACTGATTTCATTCAAATGTCATAAATGTCTCTTTCAGGGTGACGTGTCTTTTAATTAACTGCTGTTATGTTAAATATTCTTTACAGAAGCGACAAGGTGATGTCATCAAAAAGCGCCACCAGTCACGTCTGAAACCACACACAACTGCACACCAGGTAGCAAGTGGAATTGGTAAGTGGTCTTCACAAGATCACAGGGTTTCATACACAAGCTATAATTAGCCATCATAAGGCTTTCCGTTACCATGGCAACATGACAAGATCAGGTTCTTTAGCCGTTTATGCTTAGTGTAGCTAGCGTACTGACAGCTTTTTATACATTTTTTTTATTTCCACAGTCACTGTTTCCGTTTATAAGACGCAACGCCTACCTCACAGCTAGCTAAATTGCTAACATTTGTATATTAGCTTGTTTAGAAATGCAGCCACAGTGAGGCTTTCACTGTTACCATGACAACTAGCCACCGTGTGTAGCTACAATCTCTCAGTTTCTCACTACACCGTCGTGTTTAACGTTGGGTTTGATGCTAAGTGTATCGAGTGTCACTCGAAGCTTTTCATCGGTGATTTAACGACACATCTGAGGTAAAAGTGGCCCTGGATGGGTCTGTTTCGTTTCCATGGCGACCATGTGTGTGTATAAAATAATTTACGCTACATTACAGCTAGCTAAACTTTAGCGTTTAGCCTGACTGTGCTTGGCGGCTATGTTTCCCTGTTGCCTAGCAACAATGTTCTCATAACGTTTGTCAAAAAGGCCTAATTTTAAATAAATAATTACTTTTTTATTTTATTTGATATTTTTTATATAACTCAAAATATTTTATTAGTTTCAAAGCAGACACAAACAAAAATAAATATAACTACTTATTTTCCTTATGTTTTTTTTTTTTTTTTTACTTCTGTATAGTAAAAATGTTGATTTTTAAGATTAAGACACTTTTATCTCTAATATGTGAGAAATAATTTTCAGTTTATTTTTGCAGCTTCACTTTACCACCAGGGGGCAGCAAAGTGCACTTTTAAAGGCAGTGTACTTATTATGGCCAATTTCTTCTGTAAATAAATTGCTCAGTGCAGTAGTGTGTGGATTTAAACACGACACTGTGGCTTAGTCGAGGCGGTGTTTTGCTCACACTTCCCCCTGAAACCTCAGATAAGCACACAGAGAGCGATACCGAGGCCTTATTTCTGATGTGCCTATATTTAAATTCCAAACAGATGGATGGAAACACTGCAGAGAACGAACGACAGAGAGAGAAAGAGAGAGAAAGAGAGAGAAAGAGAGAGAAAGAGAGAGAGAGAGTGTGTTAAAGGGGAACGTACTTGGGTTTGTCTCGTGGCTCTCGGCTCTTGGTGTGTTTGGTGCTGATAGAGTGCACGGATGAGCTCTTTTTACTGGACGAGTGTGAGGAGTGTGAGGAGTGTGAGAGCGTGGAGCGGCACTGAGCCGCGTTGTGATCGAACTGCATTAAACAGAAGATCAGGTCTGTGGGGACCAGCTCGAACTCGTACGGAGGATTGGTGATCACGTAGCTGAGACACACACACACACACACACACACAAACAAAGAGCAATTAATTAATAAGAAAAGTCATAATTTCACTCTTTAAAAAGGTTCCATTTATCATTTAGGGTTCCTCTGCACTGTCACTCAGGGAGAATCTACAAATTCTATACCAGACTGTGTGTTTGGGGTTTTTCACGTCTGATGTAAGTCACAGTTGAGGTGTGTATAAGTAGATTACAGCAGGTGGTGGTGGTTATAAGTTTCCCTGCTCAGGTGTTAAACTTCACGCTCAGCATGGAGAGCAGGAACACTTCTCACCACTAACACCTCCTGTACTGTAATGTACTCATAAGCTCCTCCCCTCTAAGACAAACCTGAACTATACCTAGGAGTCTGATCTCATGAAGCTAAGAGCAACATATACTGATGACTAATCTAATAATAAACATCATATAATATATGACACAGGGTGAACACTGGTAAAGAGGGACGCGTTTTTATGGTCACAAGACATCTTTATAAAAAGCTATAAAGCTCCTTTATAATGTTTTACATTTACATTTACATTTACATTTAGGCATTTGGCAGACGTTTACTTTAATGTTTACATCATTGGATACATACTTACACTGGGTTAACTAGGTTAATAACTAAGTGCCATTAGTCAAACAACTGGTAAGAGGGTTTTTTTTTTTTGGGGGGGGGGGTTTAAAGATAAACAGAATAAATATTAAGTGTCCCATGATATCAATATATTCACCCCACTGTATAATAGAGCACAATG
>JAOVVA010000054.1:1835537-1845691 GCA_028565275.1 Leiocassis micropogon | reverse complement strand
CTCTGGAATAGGGTCAGTCTGGACTCATCAGGTCACATGACCTTTTTCCATCACTCCAAAGTCCAGTCTTTATGATCTCTAGCAAACTGAAGACTTTTTTACTGATGAGTCTCAATGTTTAGTCCCAATCCTGTGTTCTCATCACTCTGTGTGTGTGTGTGTGTGTGTGGAAATACTCTTACTGTCACTATTAAACATAGCAGTAAGTTCTACTGTTGTTTTTTTATGATATGATGTCACTAAGTGTGTAAGTGATCTCCCCTTGCGCTCATTCAGGATGTTTTTTCGAACACATTTCTTCCTTGATGATGACGTCACCGCTGTCCTTCCAGGGTTTAATAAAGCGTTGTACAGTTATTACCCCAATGTTAGTAGTTTTAACAATCTCCTTAGTTGTTTTCTTTGCTTAATGCAGGACAATAATGTGACCCTTCTGAAACAGAGGAATATCTTTGCCACGCCCACAGGATGTGTCTTCTGACCTGTTTGTGTAAGAAATGAGAAGCTCCTCATTGCATCAGTTAGGGTTAAAACTCGATACAGCTGAGACGTATTTATTTATTATTTTACTTTTTTAAGATTGATCGCTGCAATAATGATCTAATGGAAGACTCTTAACTATTAGCTTAACTAAATCCAGGTGCTTTTATATGTTGTGATTTGTTGACTTTTGGATTGTGATTGGTCAACACCTTATGGTTTCTATAGTAATGGCTCGTGCACAGGGTGAGAACAATAGAAGCTTCACATGAAGACGTTTGAGAAATCACTGGAGAGGTTCTCTGTAAAGAGGTATTTATTTTAATTTATAGTTCCTCTGTAACGAGAGAGAGAGAGAGAGAGAGAGAGGCTGATAGCTGCTATAACCTCCGTGAGAACACAGACTCACTCGCACCGCTGACATTAACACCGACTGTAACTACAAATTGATACATTTTTAATAAATAACTCAATAGTTTTTTTTTTATACATTTTAATGCACTAAATAAAAGCACCCATAGAATTAAATTAATTGTGCAAATTGGTGTGTCTATCACAATCTATCTATTGTGAGTGCGTGGCCCCGCCCACTTTACTGCACTGGACAATAAACAGATAAAACTAACAGCCATGAACGCTGTGACTGAAGAGACGTAGACCAGCGGTAATGCTTTAGCACTTGAGTGGAAGGTGAAAGTTCAAGGTGGACAGATAAGAGATAGAGAGAAAGGTCACGCCCTCCTGCTTCATATCACTGTTCCCATGGCAACAGCCCCATGTGAGGTACTTTGCTCCTGTCACGTCTTTGCCCGTACCTCTTCATCGTCCCCCCCACTCATCACCTCTACGCTATTTCTGTTCATCCGTTGTAAAGTACCATCATGTATGTTCCTGTCGATTCACCGCGTCTCATCTGGCGCACTTATTTAATGAGTCACGTAAATAACGTCTCTGGATCAATACTCATCAAAGACTCCCGAACACTCCACAGTCTTCACCATTACACACTTAGACCCTGATGTCTCCTAACTGCCCTGTAATCATGGATGCGTTAATGTGGAGTTTGGACTGATATTGATTTGATTCAGACTTTTCGCTCAGCTTTGTGTCGTGTGTCGTCACTTTCTGTGTCACATGTAATGAGGAACAGGGACTAGGATGATGTTCTGGTGTCTCACCCAGCATCCTGTAGGCCCGCTGTGGTGTGTACTGTCTTTTCATTTTCAGAGGATGGACGATGCCCTGGTACCTCTCCACCGCGATACACGTCATGGTGAGGATCCCCGTCACGATCGCTGTGGTCTGGACGAATGGCACCGTCTTACACACAAACACACCTGTGGACAGGAAAAAACGTCACACACCAACGCACCTGTGGACAGTCAAATATCAAAGGACCTGTGGACAGAAACAGCATCACAAATCAGCATATCTGTGGACAGAACCGGTGTCACACGTTGACACACCTGTGGACAGAAACAGCGTCAAACATCGAAAGACCTGTGGACAGGAACATCGCACAGAGACAAACCTTTGGACAGGAATGAATCACAGACCGACACGCTTAAGAGGAGGAGTGGAAACAGCGTCCTCTACGTTTTATTTGCTTTTATTTTTTTTATTTGCTTGATTTTGTCTTTTTTTAAATATTCCTCAAAGTTATAAGAATGCTAAAGCTTTTTCTGGTTAAAGTGATTTTTATAAACAGCTGCCTTTATTAAACGGAAAGTGCAGACAGTCTGAGTCGGCTTTTAAAGCGCTACAGGCTGCAGTGTGTAAACAAATTGAATGGTAATGTGATGGTCAGCTCAGCGCATTATATCTTCAGCAGCAATAAAGTGCCGCGTGAACTCCTCCTGCGCACTCTGATGGAGTGAGTCGAGAGTAATTACAGCACTGACTCACAGCGAGGAAGGAAAGAAGCAAAGGAACGAAGGGATATAATCAGCCCTGCCCCGCTTTGCATTTTCATATCGGTACTTTCCTTTTATTCTTTCAAAATGAGTTGTTCACCTCCGAGCCACTGGGCTGAGATGTTCTGCAGGAGAGTGAACGGAATGCAGAAGAAGGTGATGAGGAGATCGCTGATGGCCAGAGAGCAGATGAAGATGCTGGTGGCACTCTGGCTCGAACCCTTCCTCACCACCACACACACCACCAGGCTGTTTCCCACCAGCGCCAGTACGAAGATCAGCATGTACATGATGACGAACACGGCCTTGGCTCCGGCCGGCAGCTCAGGGACGTACACTAGGGGCCCGATATTGTAGGTGTGGATGAACTCCTGACGAGACAGGTTGTAATAGTGCAGCAGCTCCTGCAGGATCTTGGGCGTGATCTTCATTGTCGACATGTCCGTGGACGCCGCCATTTTGCTTGATAAAAAAAAAAATTAGATATTCAAATTAAAAAGAAAATAAGAGCCAGTAGAAAAGAATGTAAAATATAAAATCTACAATATATACTAATTTTTTACAATAAAATATGAAATATAGTAAAAAAAAATTAAAGTATAAACTGGATAAATAAAATATAAATATAAAGTATATAAAATGTGCAATATGAATTATAGGATATGATTTATGAATCATTATATATGAAGTATATGATTTCTTTCACAAGCTCAGGGTAGCTTCTAAACACAATACAGGTCGTCCCCTACTTACAAACGAGTTCTGTGCCAGGAGCACGTTCGTAAGTCGGATTTGTTCATAAGTTGGATTTGTTCATAACTCCGACAGTGAGTCTTATACGTCTCTGACACGAATATACAATGTAAAGCAGACCAATCCACTTGACTGTCCCCTTTGCCCACAAAAACTGTAACCTACGAAGTGAATCTCACAGTGAAATGTAAGTGTTGTCTCTGCGCCTTTAAATCACGAGGGGAATCCTGACGCCATTCTTTCAACATTTTCCACTGTATTAGACTTATTATTCGTCATTAGGACAGCTTTACAGGACATACATTTTCTATTATTGTGTTCCCGGACTGATTTATTCAAACCGGTGAGCCCGACTCATTTCTCCCGCAAACACACACACACACAATATACCAGACTTTAGATATTTTATACAGTCATTTACACACTGAACATATTGTATATAATTGTAAATATTGGTATCTTGTATTTTTTTTGTACAATACACGTGAGATACTTCCGAGATTAGTTTACATCTACAAATGTTCATAGAACACGGCCCGTAAGTCAGGGACGACGTGTACTGAGCATTCTTATGCAACAGGTTCTGCACTACAACTAAACCAGTTTGACCAGTTTAAGCACTTAAAATGGATTATTTGAAATTATTAAAATGCTAAATTTTAGTTTCATTTTTTAAAAATGTGAATAAATAAAGGAATATTTTATTATAAATAAATAAATAAACATTTAAAATAAAAAGATGCATATTTTTTATTATAAAATTATTATGCTCATTTAAAATAAAAAAAGATTTTTCATTATTTGAAATCAAATGAAAACAGAAAAATTAAATTTTCTAACAAATGTTTTTACAATTTTGCAGCTTAAATGTCAATTTAAAAAATATTTATCAATTTTAATTGTAAAAACATAACAACAATAATAATGTTAATATAATAATGTTGCAGCTTACCTTTAAACAGAGAAGATGAAGAGAAGATGAAGAGTCACTGCACTTGTTAAAGAGATGAAGCGTATAAAGTCATGTTGTCATGACGTCTCTCTCTGTGTACAGAAGTCCAGACTGAGTATTAAGTATTCCTCTGATTTACACTGATATTACACAAACACTAAACCTGGGACAGATAGACTACAAACATGTGTTTACTATTTACAATCAGAACGTAACTGATCTAAAGCATGTCACACACACACACAGACACACACACACACACGTCTTTGTCTATCTCCGGAATTAAAGACAGGAGTTCCGAGAATCAGCTGATGCTCACTCTGGATCCTCCCTCCCTCTCTCTCTCTCTCTCTCTCCTTCAGCTCTGTCCCTTTCAGATGAATGCGCTCATGTGAGTCTGTACAGCTCCAATCTTCCCTCTCCCTCCCCCTACCTCTCTCCCCTCTCTCTCCCCCTCTCTCTCTCTCTTTTTTCTTCCAGTTCAGTTCAATGAACTTTATTTTCATGAGCTTCATAAAGATGAAGTTTTGTCTTAAAACGACTCCAGCCAGTAAATTCTGTCCAGACGGTTTTGCGTGATGCTGTGACACAATCTGACTGGACAGACGGACAGACAGACAGAATTCTTTCAGATTTCTTTCCAATGTACAGACAAAACCTTTCTTTTCTTCATCTAGATTGGGTTGGTGGTGTGTTTATAGTGTGTCTTGTATGATGAAGAGTGGATGTAAACGTAGCTGCAGGCGAGCACTTCCATCACGTTCCCCTAAAACACAGCTGAGTCTCTCTCTCTCTCTCTCTCTCTCTCTCTCTCGCTTTCTTCACACTCCTGATGTTCTTCATCTTTCTGTCACTCACCATCGCCTCCTGCTGTGTGTCTGCGCTCTGTAGGAGGCAATAATTGAAATTGCATGAGGAAGTTTTTAAGTTATCTGCTGGTTATCACTGCCAGGGATCTTTCAGTGACTCCTTCCTGATTACACTCTGATTATATTTCCTTTATGCTTTTCACATTTATATTTACGGTGTTTGGCAGATGCACTTATCCAGAAGATGTAGAGAGAACATACTGTAGTAATAAAACCACACAAGATTTTATAAACAAGGTTCTGTTTGAAGTGCTTCAGGAAGAGGCACTGTAGATGTTTAAGACACGATTTGACGACTTCCAGAGACTCGGCTCTTCGGACATCTACAGGAAGTTCATTCCTCCACCTTTGTCCCAGAACAGAGAAGTGTCCTGATGCAGGTCCTCTTTGTACCCTGAGAGATGGAGGAAGCAGTGCTGGAGGACCAGAGCGGGCGTGGCGCAGTGTGGGGTGTGGTCAGGCCTATGAGGTAAGACGGTGCTGGTCTGTTTATGGCTTAATAGGAGAGTATCAGTGGTTTAAATCTGATGTTTGCTAAGTAATTAGCTGCTAAGTCAGATGTAAAGTGCTGGCGGGTGTAAGACGAGAGATCTCGGCCCTGCGCAGCGAGTGTGTTGGGGTTTAGCTCACCTGGTTACGGACTGAAACACACAGATTCTCACTGTGATCTATTGTTTGCGTTCCTGTCTGGACAAACTGTCCTTCAGTCTTCTCCTGCATGCCTCTAACACTCCAGGGGAGAGACCAGTTGGTGGTTTGTGTCTCTGATTAGTGTTTAGGCCTTGGTGAAGTGTAGATGTTGTTAGCATGCTGAATTGTCATGTGTCCACTGCAGTAAAAGCAGGTGAGTGCTGATGTTCCATCCTAATGAGCTGGACGACCCCCTGCTCTGCACATCTCAGTGTTTCCTCAGCTCACAGTACACCTGATCTGACTCAGCGGCTCATTAACGCTTCTTCTGAATTAAAGTGTGTGTGGTGGAGCTGGGAAACGCTACCATGTGCAGGACATCGGCTCCATGAGCAGGTCGAGGAACACTGGTGTAGATGATCTGACAGCACAAGGAATCCATGGAGGAACACAGACGTGCACTCATCGCTTTAGGAGGTCAGGGTCAGGGGTCACTCCAGGGTTTTGAGTTAGAGAGAATGATATGAAAATCAGCAACATCTCAGTTCCTGGATCACCGTTTCATTTTTAACAGGAACATCGATAAGGTCATGAATGTGACTCTCCTCTACCTGTCACTTTCAGGAGGAACATTTATTTATTCTAACATCACAACAGGTGTTAAAAAATGCAGCATGTTCAGTCAGCAGGCGACTCACGACCTCCTCAGAAGATTCACATCCATTTTTATTTTAAATTCTGTTTGTTTAAACTATTACATACAGTATTGATGATTAATCGATTATTGATTGTTAACTGATTGTTAGCTGTCAGTTAAACAGTGTGAGGATTACGGCCGAAGCCCGACCTACAGAAGTGCAGAGAGAGAGAATCATAGAATAGATCTGAACATGCTCTTCTTGTGTATGTGTGTGTGTGTGTGTGTGATGGGAAAAAAGTGTGAATTTAAAAACAAGCATTACGCAGAAAGCACTTATTTGAGCTGGAGGTCAGGTGTGTGTGGCCTGTGTCTCTCTGAGTGTGTGAGGTTATGAATAATGTGAGTTCATCCTGTATGCTAATTAGCCGATTAGCAAACTTCTTGAGGCAATGCATAGTGTGTGTGTGTGTGTGTGTGTGTGTGTGTGTGTGTGCACCACATCAACTGGAAAAGAATGCCTCTGAGCCATGAGTTGAGTGTTTATGTCACAATCTTGAAAAATAAAACCCTTGTGTGTGTGTGTGTGTGTGTGTGTGTGTGTGTGTGATTGTGAGTCTTTAAACCCAGAGTTGCACTCATGTTCATTGTGTGTTACCTAGTAACAATAAACACACACGCACACACACAGACACACACACACACACACACCTCAAGTGAGAGGATTAGTGCTGGTCTCGAGGAACAACAAACCCACAGCGGAGAGAGAGAGAGAGAGAGAGAGAGAGACGAGGTGAGCCACCTGCTAACACAATTTTTTATTAAATTAGTTTATTTTTATTTTATTAAAAGTAATGAATACTAGTTTCGGTTGATGTGAGACACGAAAGAGACATACATCTCGGCGAAGAGAAAACAGAACATGTAGAGCAGTTTGTAGCTCAGCAGTCTGATAACGAGACATAACGACTGTTCAAAAGAAATTATTAGATTAATTGCTGTTACACTATATGAGTTCTTTTCTGTCACTGAATGAAATCCGGAAAAGTGGCAATATATCAGTAAAAGTCAAGCTGAAGATATTGATAAGGTGTGTTTTCTCCACATGACTCTATACCTGTGAAACATGGACGTTAAGACAGAAGGACATTGCAAAATGAAATGCTATAGAAAGATTCTGAAAATTGGATGCTGACAAAAGATGATGAATGAAAGAATCTGGAGAGATCCCGGGCAAGAAAAAACTATTGGCAAAGTTATCAAGAAGCGAAAATTGGGTCTGTTTGGGTGTGTATGCAGGATCAGAGAAGAAAGATGAATCATGTAGATGATGGAGAGAAACAAAAATTGGAAACAGCGAGTAGGAAAACCAGCAAGAAGATGGATTGATGACATCAAAGTATGGCCGGGAGTAGGAGCATGGACAGGAAGGAGAATGGTGAAGGAAAGAGCCATGGTCCCTAGATGGACTGCAGAGGTTCATGGATAGAAATATAGAATAAATAGTTACAAGTTTCTGGATGTTGGTTTTCTTAAAAAGAAAAAAGAAGAAGATGAAATGTGGTTATGTTTGTTTTTAGATGTTGTCCCACACAATTCACTTCAAGCCACCTGCCAGAACTTCATTGTCATTGTACAAACTCCAGTGGTGTCTTTTGTGCATGATCTGCATCAGAACAAAATAATAATAATATAATAAGTATAAAGAATCAGTAATAAAGAGTGGTATGTAACTTCCTCAACCTCTGGTTCTCTACCTGTGAGTTTAAAGGTTGTGTGCCGTACCCTAGCGGCTCCTAGCGCTGCACTCCACTGGACTGAGAGCTCAGATGTTGGTCCTGGGATCTGCTGGAGCCATTCTCCCAGAGAACCACCACTGGGAGAATTTTGTCCATTTTGTCCTTCCCTGTTCACATTCTCTCCATTTCGTCTTCCAGGTAATGGCTCATTTCGTCTTCCAGGTACTGGCTCCAGGTTCTCCTCTGCTGTCCTCACTGCTGCCTCCTGTTCCTTGTCTACAGTACTTTTGCAGTGCCCAGTTGATCAGGCTGTATCTGCCTGTCCATCTGGAGGTCCCACAACATATTTGGCCTGCTATTCTCCACATTCTCACTTTTACGGACCTTCTAAGGACCAGTGCAGATGTTCCTGTACACAATACCAGTTTCCTGGCTTTGCTGTTCATTGTGTGCTTTTCTTGATCTTGTGCTCCTATGATCAGTGCATCAGTGCTGCTTTTAGTCCAGCCTTTTAAAGGTACTGGTAGGATTTCCCAGTGTCAACCATCTCAGCTATATCTCCTTGTTACAGCCCATGCACATCCATGTCTTGTCTTGCTATGGTACTTCCTCCGCCTGATCTTTATTCCCTGTCTGCTGCTGCCTCAGGTATTTTTCTCAGCAGCTCATCAATGGGTGCCATCTTATAGATGTACTCCTGGGTACTTTGGATTTTAACCAGGACATTGGCCATGACACTCTGCAGACCCGGCCATCTTATTTTCAACTTGTGTCTGAAACTCGTGAGGAGTTTCCGAGTATTGACTTCAGGTACCTCCAGGTCCTCCTTTGGCCACATCACTATACTGACCGGTATCTAATGGCTGATAGGGCACACATGTTGATGGATTGAAACTTGTTTTCTCCATGGAACTGGTTCTTCATGATGTGCCTTATAATTTGATGGTATTTTGATGTCCTCTTTGACTCTTGTAGGATACTAAGGTACTTGAAGCTGGTAGATGTGTTTGCTACAGTAAATCGCTTTCTGGCAGTTCTGCCCCATCAGTCTAACCATTTTCCCTCTTTAAACTATAATCTGGCCACATTTTTCTAACCTGAATGACATCCTGATATACTCACTGTAGATCTGGTGGATTAATTCTTTGTATACAGTTTGATGTCATCTATGCAGAGGAGGTGGCTGATTGTAGCCCCACCGTTGACTTTGTATCCATATTATGTAATCCATATGAACTTCTCCACATCTCCTGTTATATTGAACTTCCAGCCTCCTAACACACAGTATGAATGCAGATTAATCCCTGCTCTCTGTTTCACCCAAATGAGGATGGGTTCCCTGTTGAGTCTGGTTCCTCTCAAGGTTTCTTCCTATTGCCATTTCAGGGAGTTTTTCCTTGCCACTGTCGCCCTCGGCTTGTTCATCAGGAACAATCTTATCATTTTGATTTATACACATTCACATTTCATAAAAACTTAAATTATTATTTTAATTGTGTAAAGCTGCTTTGCGACAATATCAATTGTTAAAAGCGTTATACAAATAAAATTGAATTCAATTACATTGTATCCCTACCCACTCTAAACAGTTCAAGGTTCAAATGTTTAAGATTATTCCTGCTGCTGTTCTGCATTGCTTTGGTGAATGCTGCACTTGATGGCCACTTGTGCAGTTTTGTCTTGAGCTCTTGATGAAATTATGTTGTGCCAGGCATTCACAGATTCATGTGTGTGGTGTTAAGTCAAAAGCTTTCCCATACCCTCTATCTATCAGCAGCTGGAGTTTTGAGCCTTTGGTGTGATTTCATTGCTTTTCTCAGCTGAATATGTAGACCTGAAGCTTGGCAGCTGTAATGGCAAGGAGTTGTAGATTATTGATTGGTAGTAGGATGGCGTTGTCTTTCATGATGAGAACAGTTCTTGCTTTTGTCAGCCAGTTTGGGTTGGAGCTTCTGCTAGCAGTTGCTAGATGTTCATACGTTCCTGTTAGTTTCTTTAGCCAGTAGCTGTAGACAGTGTCTGAGCTGACAGTACTGTCCAGCTCCTCATCTCAACAATATTTTTATTGATTTTAAACAGAGATATAACAGGGTAAACATGTAAAGTTTCAATATACTGTAGATTCTATGACCCCCTTATAAACCCTATAGCACCCACCCCACCCCTCCCTGACTCCAAGCC
>JAOVVA010000054.1:1816017-1827740 GCA_028565275.1 Leiocassis micropogon | reverse complement strand
GGATAGGGTTAGATGGAGGCAGATGATTCGCTGTGGCGACCCCTGAAAGGGAACAGCCGAAAGACAAAGAAGAATATAGTAATATAAGTAATATACACTAACATATGTACTTATATATATTATTTATTAAGATTTTTTAGTTTTTATTTATAATTTTATCATCTTTTATTTAATGATTTCAAACAGAAACAGATTTACACAAAGCCGACATATTTATTTGGGGTTTTGCTAAAAAGAAAAACCTTGTAACTCAGGGCTAGGGGGCGGGGCTCCACATCTGTCACTCTTAGATCTTTCCGTCACAGAGGAGTGTACTCTGGCTGGCAAGGGACCTGGAGAACCTTTTATAATCCGGTACTGAAAGTCTAGTGAAACGTCTCAGCAGATGTTTGTGTAACAGTTCAGTCAGAGATTCTCACACACACACACACACACACACACACACACACACACACACACACACACTGCTCTGAGCTGGAGTTCCACTCACATTACTCATAATGATCACCTGATTCTAACCGAGGCTGCATTTCGGAACGTATCGTTATATGATTAATTGTTGGTTAATTGGCGTGTATAAGTGAAATAAACCTTGGCGTCACGCTGTTACAGGTAAATAATCAATTTCATGGCTGTAACAGTACTTACACGATTACAGTGTGAACTTTTTATTCTTATTTCCTGCTGCTTTGCATCATCACACCTCTACAGAGCAGCACCTCTAAATACACTTATTCCCATTTCTTTATACATTTAATTTCATTTTAAATGGAGAAATGGGGGCTCAAGACTTTTGCACAGTGCTGTATCTGTATGTCTGTAGTTTTAAACAGCCACTACATCCTGTTTCCTGTTACTTACTGTATATTATTACATATATATTAAACCTTTGTTTTTTATTTACTTGATGTACATTTAGATAAGGAAGAAAGAACTGTGTTCCAGGTTTTGCAGTACTTACCTTTCAAAAGGATCATTTTAAGAACTATAAGTGCTTACTGTAAATAAATAAAGTTTTATGTGCTCCTGTGGAAAGCCTCGTAGTCACCGATCTGCTAATTATACAGATCTAACCTCCTTACAGACTCATGATGACCGTATTAGTTTGTAATGATTATATGGAACACACTAATGGACACAGAACTTACTGAGGTCCTGCACCAAGTACAGACTTTAGCCTGCTATGGTCATGTGACCTAATAAAGCTCAGGGATGGCCACACCTCCTTCGAGAAATACTAAACAATCAGTGTAGAGCAATGAGTTTGTACGTGCCGAAGCCACACCCATCTCTATAACTTATCCCATACACTACACACACGTCCTCCATCAACACATACATCTGGGAACACTAATCCATCAGAACACCTTAGCACCATATGAACACATCTGTGTATAGATAAGATCAGACTGTATTCATGTTCCAGATCACCATCTCGTCCCCGGGAAAAGGGTTTAAAGAGAATAACTGTGCTGTGTGTGAGGTCGAAGCAAATCTTTCTGAAATCTCAGTCGTCATTACAAACTATGTCTCTGGAGGAGAATGATGAAGTGACCAGCAAGCGCAAAGGAGTGAAATCATGAATAAAAGTCTGTCGCTTCGCTGAGATTCAGAAAAAATGCATTTGTCATTGTGTGGCTTTTATCGATACAAGTAAAAGTTGGTGGCCCCTCATAAAAATATATTTTTTGTGTAAAACCATCAAAAAAATCATCTGAACATAGTGGGACTTAGCATTCGGCAAATACAACCTCAGACGAACACAACGTAACTTTTTTCACTGTGTCGTTATTTATTTATCAACAATGAAGCCAAAAAGAAAAAAAAAACATTCGAGTTACGAATTTCTGCAGATGCAAGCGAACCACGGTTTTACAAACATTCGTAGATGCAAACAAATCACGGAAGTAGCTCATGTGTATTGTACAAAAATAGACACTGCAGTGCACCAGATCCCAATATTTACAATTATGTACAATATTCTCAGTGTGTAAGTGAATTTATAAAATGTCTAAAGTCTGATATATTATATGTGTGTGTGTCAGAGATGATAGAAAATGTCTGTCCTGTAAAGCTGTCCTGATGGTGAATAATTCTAACTTCTGAAAATCCTCAACAAAACAGAGTTCACAGTCCAACACAGTGGAAAACAGCTCTGAGACAAAATGCCATCCTGGATTCCCATTAGGCATGTTTAAAAAGGCTTACATGGGTTTATGGTATTTGGCCACATGATGGCAGTGTGGGGAAAGGGGACAGATTTAGTCAAGTGTATTGGTATGCTTTATATTGTATATTCGTGTCAAAGGCATGTACGACACACTTTGTTGGACTTAAGAACAAATCCGGCTTACAAACATGTACCTGGAACAGAACCCGTGTGTAAGTCGGGGACTACCTGTACACGTAATAGCAAGCACCACATACATCATATTACAGCAGAGTAATTTGGGAGCTAAGACGCACCTCACGGTAATATTCTGAAAGGAAATGCAACAGAGAGGTAACATTACAACTCTAAGAATGTGTGACATGAGATACACGCTGTGTGTGGGAAGCTGTTGGTTATTGTCTGTCCCAATCTCCAACTGGAATTCTAAACCTAGTTAGAAACCTAAGGGAGTATGGACATGCTCGGACGTTGTGCGACCAGATGTTAATTTGCAAAATGCTCCAAATAAAGGTTACAATTACGTTGTTTTGAGGTTGTATTTTCAATGTTGTGTTTGGGTCGTTCATTCAACGTAATCTCAATGTCATTTTATCAAACTTAAAAAAATTTTTTTTAAAAAACTACAAATGGTCATCCATTGTTAGTGTCCCTGCTGGGGAACGGCTTTAAAAGGCATTTTGTGGTTTCCTTTAATTAAAAATCTATAATAAAAGTCTGTCAAACTTAAAGCGTACAGAATTTGGAGGATCACCCCATTTTGACTTGAGTGTTAAGTCTGCCGTTAATATAAAATATTCTGAATCATTATGTTCAGTGCAGATAAATGACACACTACTACACCACTGTTTCTAATGTGTACTGTATTTACATGTATTTCATCTTCCTACGAATTTTAAAAACATAATAAATATTAACATTTAAAGCTCTCATTCATGTATATACAATAAATATACAATAATAAACAAGGGTTAAACTTTAACACCACAGCCACCAGGTCCTCCTAGTTATTGCAGGATCTACTATACTGTGTTATGGTTATTAATAGCTTGCTACATGCCTTCCTAATAATACTGACATTTACACTATATACAGTTTACATTTTTTTTTTTTTTTTTTAAAAGGAAAATCCCAAACTCCAGCTGAGATTTAGGAAACAAAATGAAAGAATGAGCTGCAGCTTAAACTCACCTTACCTGTACACCTGTATGTGTACTAAATATAAGGAGTGTTCGAGTCAAAGCGGGACTTTCAACTGTGCACAATAACAGAACAGTCCTGAGAGTAAAAACTCCCTTTATTTCTCTATATAAAACTATATATGAAACTCTATATGAAACACCGGCCTCCCAGGAACTCCTTTAACGGCCCAAACATATTGAAATGTCTTGGGGCGAGGTCCGGATTGTACACAAGGGGTGTGGCAATCGCTTTTACGCCTCCAGCAGAAATGTAATCACAAGTCCCGGTTTGACTTGAACGCCTCTCGTATGCGCTTAATATAACTGAAGTATGAACAGTCAGGTCCAAAAGTCTGAGTATATCACAGAGATTATTAATGATTCAAATAAACACAGCTGATACTTGATTAATCTTATTCAATCATTTATGAGCTGATGCACCAGTTAAATAATACAACATTTAAAAACAAACAATAAAATAAATCTTTCCTAAATCAGATGACCAACAGCCCCACTTCTAAACACTCACATACAGCAGGGGTTAAGATCATGGCCCATGCTCCAGGGCTTGTGCTCGGCTCCTGTCCAGACTTTTAGACCTGACTCTAGCTGCATGTGCTAATGAATGATCCTGGATTAATCAAGTAGTTCTGAACAAACACTCAAGCGATAGGGTCGCTGAAATTCACCACGTTATTCAAAGTAGTTACAAAAATCACAGCACCTTTTAGTGTGTACTTCCATGCAGCAAAGGATTATGGGAAATGTGGTTTTACACCTGTGTAGTTTCACCCTGCAGGTCTGAGGTAACCCATTACTGGCACAGAGGGTTTACTAACAAATAAAAAAAAAAGAAACAACCGATAAGAGATTGTTTCAGCGGCACAACGCGCTCAGCACCACAGAGACACAGCGTCTCACTTCCTGATCATGTGACCACTGTTAAGTTCCTGTTCTGGGTGTCCATCTCTTCCTCCGGTCCTTTCAGGACTAAAGTTGATGGGGTTAAAGTGCTGTCCTGAGGTTCTGTATTCTCCGTGTCCTGAGAAGGCCGATGGGTGGCAGTGATGCTAATGCTTGTGCTAATGCTGGTGCTAATGCTAGTGCTAATAATATCGCTAGTACTAGCACTCAGCTCTGGAGGTAGAGGTGAACCAGAATGTGGAGAAGACTCAGAAGAAACTCCATTGGGGTGAGGGGTTGAACCTGTAGCTGTGACAAGACCTGGCACAGTGGAGTGTGTTTGGCTATCTTTAGCATTAGCTTTATCAGTCAGCAGAGGAGGCGTGGTCGGCAGGATGGAGGGGTAAGCGCTGGAGGAGAGGAGGTTAGAGGAGGAGTTAAGCTCCACTGAGGAGGACGTGTATGAACCAGGTGCTGGTGTGGGCATTCCCATTTTCTTATTACAGGACTCGCAGCACAGCTTATTATACCCAGGGTCAGAACAGTACCGAGCCAAGACCTCCATCTGACAGAATATTGATTCATCATGAACGCAAGGTTCATCTGAGGGAGAGAGAGAGAGAGTCATTAGTATCAATGTACATTTTACTTATAAATGAAAGTAGTGCTAAATTCTGCATTCTGATTGGTTACATAAATTGTGTTGATAAATTTTATATAACAGTGCAATGCAAGTCACAGGTTTAGATTCCTGAGCTATAAAAAAAGTTCCTGTACTTTAGTTTCTTATAATTATTATAAAAAACAAGGAATTACCTTGTTACAGTTACTGAAGTTTAGTTTCCTGGATTGTAGTTTCTGGAGCTTAGATTCCTGAGCTGTAATTTTTGAGGTTTAGGACTTTAAACACATCCTGAGGTTAAAGTTCCGGAGCTATAGTTTCTGAGGTTTGAGTTCCTGAGGTTTAAGTTCTTGAGCTACAGTTCCTGAGGTTTGAGGTCTGCAGTTTCTGAGCTATAGTTCTTGAGGTTTAAGTTCTTGAGCTGTAATGTTTGAAAGTTAGGTTCCTGGACTATAGTTCCTGAGTTATAGTTCCTCAGCTTCATGTTCCTGGTCTAACCTCAGAAGTATAATGATGATTTCCTTTATCGCTGTCCCTATGACTGTTGAGGGAAAACATCGCTAAAAGCCCAGGTTTCGTGAGGTTCTGTTTCTTATTGTGAATGTGTAAACGTCTGCAGTTTAAAAAAAATAATAATAACCGAATAGAGTATAAATTTAAGTTTTGCCATAAACATTAATCTCCAAAATCTCTCATTAATCATCAGGACGGTGGGTTCAGCAACTCTCCTCCATGAGGCCTGAGGTTAGCAATAGGATTCTCCCTAATGTGTAGTGACGCTGTACTGATGTGAGTCACTCACTCGAGATCTTATTGACGTCTCCATCAGCAGTGTCGTTACCTGAGGAGTCCGCAGTAGGGTGGGACAGCGATGGCTCTCCTGAAAAACAAATCTCTTTTAAGTGTCATTCCTCAACAGAGCTCGTATACACTGTACGTCATCATACACAGAACAGTAAATACACAGCACACTGAACATTACAGGACAACAGAGCAGAGGTGTGTGGGAGGAGACAAACAAAAAGAGATTTATGGCACATTTAGTACCACAGCACGGCTTCTCTGTTATCTGTAACTCAGGGATCATTGTATAGGAGAGTGGATACAATTAATCTTCTTTTTTAAAATGACTTTTTTTCCCCCACATTATAAGACAATTAATCAACCAACTGCAATATTATTGCAACTTATCCCACAGTGTTGTTGAATCTGTCAAATTGTGATTGGTCAGATTGATTACTGATTAATTCTCTATGGGAGTTCACCAGCACAGTTTTACAGTATATCAATATACTCATTATATATATATAAATTGCTTATTGTAATATCTTATTGTTACCATAGTAACAGTAATCATCAATTTGTGTACCAGAGCTATTATGTAGACATTTCCTGTATTTAAAATAATCAATACTGCCCTTAGCACCAACAATGTGCCTAATCTCTTTAAACTACTGTAACAACCCCCACCTACTGTAAACTGTGTTACTAAAGACCAATATCAAATCTCCACTTGTCTCCAAGATCCTAGAAAAAACGTTGTAGCACTGCAGCTATGCTCATATCTACTGTACATAGGAAAACATTCATGAACAGTATCAGTCAGGGTTTAGGCCTCATCACAGAGACAGCACTGGTTAAGTAGTAAATGACCTCCTACTGGCCTCTGATCAGGGTAACGTCTTTTTGATTGTGTTTCGTGACCTCTTTTGACACCATTGATTATAGTATTCTCCATCACAGATTAGAAAATGTAGGAGTTAAAGGAACGGCCCTCTCCTGGCTCAGATCCTATTTGACTGATCGTTATTAGTTTTGAGATTTAAATGGTGACTATTCTATGTGTACAAAAGTGGGGTTGGTGTTCCACAGGGTTCTGTTTTAGGTCCACTGCTATTTCCCCTCTACATGTTTCTTCTAGGTAACATAATTCATAAGAATGGCATTAGTTTCCACTGCTAGGCAGATGCCATACCGCTCTGTGTCAGTACACTCATCAGCCCCAACATTACAACACAAAACATTATGCCCAGTATTGTGTAGGTTCTCTTGTTTCTCTTGATTCAATTTAAATTTTATTTGTATAGCACTTTTAACAATTGACATTGTCGCAGAGCAGCTTTACACAACCAACAGAATTATTTAAGTTTGTATGAAATGTGAATGTGTAAGAATCAAAATGATAAGATTGTCCCTGATGAACAAACCGAGGGTGATGGCGACAGTGGCAAGGAAAAACTCCCTGAGGATGTTAGCAGCAAATTCTTTGGGTGCTGTGGGTTGTGGGTGGGGCCTCCCGTGAGTGGTGGGCTGTGGTGCACTGGGTGTGCTGGTGCATTTCTATCTGATTTTTTTCAACAAGCTGTGGTGAATTGGCTTTTTTGTGGGATTGGACCAGACAGGCTGGCCTTTGGTGCCCATGTGCATGGGTGAGCCTTGGATGCCCCTGATCCTGTCACCAGCTTACTGGTATATAATTGATAATCAATGTAAAAGTGTTAATGTTATGGCTGATCAGTGTACATGTTTCAGATGAGAGACACCAGCATTAAATAGTTGAGGAATGTGTAAAAGACCTTATACACTGGCAGCCGAGAATCTTTCCTGCAGTTGGAAGTAACCTTTTTAATTACATAGTATACGTTGTGGTAGTATACAGAGGCAAAATGATCAAAAGTGTCCTTGTCCAAATACTTCTGGATTTAACTGTAAATTGTTATATAATGATATAATAAAATGTAAAATGAAACACTAGGGGATGGTTGTTACAGAAAAACAGCTTTGAGGTGGTCACTTCATCATACCACCCTGACGCTGATTATGTTCAGTGACACTAGTGACCCATGTCAAACCCGGCCACGTGGCCATGCAACAACTTCCCGTACATACAGACTTTGACCCATTTAAGTGCTCCTGTGTACATTATTGACTCATTATTGGATTTACTGTACAGGAAACCTGTGTTATCCATTTCCTTATTAGGTTCATGGCTTAGGATTGCTATCTGATCAGCCCAAAGGCATCCACACACACTCCTCATTTCTACCCTTATTACTCGCTGAATTGATTTTACTGTCACATTTTGGTCACCAGGGTCTCCGAGGGTCTTAATGAATGGAATGTGAACAAATCAACAAGAAGCAGGTTCTTCTAAAAGCATCATTTGGTCATTTAGAAACTTATAGGACATAACCCAGAAGTATTATATGACAAAAAAAATAGAAGGAAAAGATAAGACCAAAATATAAAGAAAAGATAAAACCACCGTCATCACCTCGGTACAGGCTGCACAACAACCCAATATAATATTTATAGAATACATGGACATTACTAAAATTACAGACTCTGAGGCTCAGGACTGTTAGAAATAATAGGATCTATCTGGTTCCTCTTGAGGTTTCACTGTCTACTCTGGTTTGCTCATTAAGGATCTAAAACTACATCTGGATTTCTATAAAGCTGCTGTGTTAAATTAACGATTGTTAAAAACGCTCAATATGAATAAAATGAAATGGAAAACTAAGCGGTTTCACGTTCCACGCTAATGAGAAGTTTCAGCACCTAGACCAGGGCTTGTGGTGGACCGCAGACCAGATGTGAACTCAGCAAAGTATTTTCACAGATTAATCCAAGCTCTCAGAGAAACAGTCTAACAGAACCAGCGAATGTATGAAAACCTGAACGTCATTAAGCCTCTCTGTTTTTTTAAACATGAACCATTGCAGCTTCTGCAGGAGATCTTCTGATCTGGTTTCTTGTACATGACTGCACTCTTCTCTTTCTCACGGTGTACATTTCATGCAAATATTTTAAATCTTGAAGTAAAAAAAACATTTTTAGAGACCCAGATCTTTTTTATTCACTAAACCTGACCTGGTCTAAAATGTGTGAAGAAGCAGCTTTAACTTGCCCAGTAAGCTCACAGTCCAACTCTGCAGGTCTTCAATTCCCTGGTGAACCTGTTGAGATTTCTCAAGAAAGACTCTCCATCCAAACAAAATCCACACCATCTGCCCATAAACAGTACGTAAAGCAAAGCAACTTGTCCTCAAATGATTTCTGAATCCTCTCCTTAAGAGCTCGGTTATGTTTTCACACTCATATGTACTGTGTTGGACAAAACAAGGCTGAGATTCCACCAGGGATTCACCCCCACTTCTGTACCTGAGTTTCACAGTCAGAAGGTGTGCAGATTAATGTTATGCATCAGATATCGTTTCCATAGCAACAGTTTGTTCACTGGGACTTGTAGAAGGCTCAATATTTTAACAAATAACAAAATGTGAAATCTTTGATATTGTGCATTTTTCGTAAGAGACATTTGTTTTTGTAAGGAGTCTCCAGTATCAGAGGTGAAGCTGTAACTTTGATCTTTGTGACAGAGGAGACTTCCTTTCTGTTTTTATTTTTCAGAAGGTTTGTACTGACTATAACAAATCTCTCTCTCTCTCACACACACACACACACACACATACACACGTATACACACATATACACACATATAAACACGCACACACCTGGACATGGTGAGAGCTTGCAGATGGACACACTCTCAGGTTTTGCTTCATCACACTGAGCTGAGGTGTTTTCTGAAGATCTGCACACGACCTGACGCTGTTTGATTCCGACACCACACGTCACAGAGCACTGCAGAGTAAAACACACACACATTAATACACATCCAGAACCCGCAACAGCCCCCCCCCTCCTCACACACACACACTTAACTGACTTGTGTGTCACACATATCATTACACAACTTCTGACCGTCCTTCACAAAGTTCACACAAGCTGTCCATCTCTTCCACACTAGTATTTTTCCTGCTGCATTTCACACCCACACACACACTTCCATTCAGAAAAGGCTATTAATCAGTTGATTAGTTACTCAGGTGTTCTTGGAGCTGAAAAATTACTAAAATCTGCAGGACAGGAGATCCCCCTTATAGAGGCGCCCAACTTGGAGCCTGTCTTTTAGTTTACCCCATAAGTAAAGTTTAGGTTTACCCAAATTTACCATTGGGTATATAAAGTATAAATCTATCTAGTCATCATCTAAAATAGTCCCACTACTGGCCTACACATAATCACAGCCCATCCCCTAGTCCGGTCCATCTCTTAGCTTCCACCATAGTTCAGTTTAATCTCTAGCCCGTCACATATTCGAGACCTTCCCTTAATCCATCCCCTAGTCGAGACCTTCCCTTAGTCTGTCCCGTAATCTAGTCCACAGTTTAGCTTGTTCCCCTAATTTATGTCCTCGTCTTGCCTATCCCCATAGTCCCAGAGTCATTCCAACCACTAGTCCACCCCTATCTTAGCCCACCTGGTTCATTCCCTAGCAAATCCCACAGTTTAGTCCAAATCCTAGCCTAGTCACAACCCTTATCCTGTATTGTAGTCTACTAAATTATAGCATACCCGCTAATCTAAC
The DNA here is from genome assembly GCA_028565275.1 of Leiocassis micropogon. Classification (NCBI taxonomy): domain Eukaryota; kingdom Metazoa; phylum Chordata; class Actinopteri; order Siluriformes; family Bagridae; genus Leiocassis; species Leiocassis micropogon. The sequence continues at coordinate 1,817,430 of JAOVVA010000054.1, read as the reverse complement.
TTATCTTTCTTACACACAGACACACACACACACACACACACACCTGAGACCAGGCTCCTGTCCTCCACTGGGCAGGGCAGGGTATGGTGGTGTTACACACTCGGTGTGCAGGGGGTTTGTCTGAGGTGCAGTATTTGGTGTGCAGGAGTCTGTGTGTGCTGTTGTGTTGATGCTGAACACACTGAACCACACGTGACTGAATACCCAGCTCACCACATGTCTTACTGCACGCACCCCAGTCCTCTGTTATCCACCTACACACACACACACACACAAACACACACATTCATAAGGCAGTCTGCAAAGAAGCAAAGACAACGAGGCAACCTGGAGGAAAGACAGATAGGAAGACAGACACATAGACAGACAGGCAGACAGACAGGCAGGCAGACAGACAGACAAACATGCAGGCAGACAGGGAGACGGGCAGACGGGCAGACTTACGTGGGTGGGTTGCACTCATTGACATTACAGCGTTTGCGAATCGGTTTGGGCCTCTTGTTGATGTCACAGAGAGTTCGTGACACCAAATGCCCATCATTCTTTCTCCTACATCCGTACTTAGCATACTGTACACCTACACACACACACACACACACACACACAAATTACATTCCATACAGGCCCAGCAGCAGTTGTTGCCAAATCCTGCAATGCCATATTTCCATAATATTAACTAAACTACTGAGGGAGAACTACACACTACTGAATGAGAACTACACACTACTGAGGGAGAACTACACACTACTGAATGAGAACTACACACTACTGAATGAGAACTAAAAACTACTGAATGAGAACTACACACTACTGAGAGAGAACTACACACTACTGAGAGAGAACTACACACTACTGAGGGAGAACTGCAGACTACTGAGGGAGAACTGCACAGTACTGAGGGAGAACTACATACTACTGAGGGAGAACTACACACTACTGAGGGAGAACTACACACTACGGAGGGAGAACTAAACACTACTGAATGAGAACTATACAGTACTGAATGAGAACTACACACACTACTGAATGAGAACTACACACACTACTGAATGAGAACTACACACACTGCTGAATGAGAACTACACACACTACTGAATGAGAACTACACACTACTGAGGGAGAACTAAACACTACTGAGGGAGAACTACACACTACTGAATGAGAACTAAACACTACTGAGGGAGAACTAAACACTACTGAGAGAGAACTACACACTACTGAGGGAGAACTACACACTACTGAGGGAGAACTACACACTACTGAGGGAGAACTACACACTACTGAATGAGAACTACACACTACTGAGAGAGAACTAAACACTACTGAGAGAGAACTACACACACTACTGAGGGAGAACTACACACACTACTGAATGAGAACTACACACACTACTGAATGAGAACTACACACACT
>JAOVVA010000054.1:1704722-1716320 GCA_028565275.1 Leiocassis micropogon | reverse complement strand
GTACCCGGAGGAAACCCACCAAGCACGGGGAGAACATGCAAACTCCATGCACACAGAGACGGGAATCGAACCCGGACGGTACAAGGCGACAGTGCTAACCACCACACCACCATGCCACCTTAGTTATGTGTCTGATGTAGTAATTTATTTTAAGCAGGGAGTGTATTTGTCTGACAATGAAAGAAGTATAACTTATCTTAAGCGTAAAATACTCAACCTTACAAAATTTTGTTTCTATATATGTGGGCTTCAACCTGAAATAATAATATCATCAGATTAGTTTTATCTTTAACCCTTTACTATGTCTACAAAACCTTTACATGTCAACAGTGCATACTGTCTTTAATAGAAGTCTCCAAATTTGAAGCACAAGGTTTGTTCATTCAGTTTGTTAATTTTCTGAAATCAACATAGAGTCAGAAATATACATACACTCACATTTAGCAGATGCCCTTATCCAGAGCAACTTACATTTTTTACCTCATTATACATCTGAGCAGTTAAGGGCCTTGCTCTAGGACTCAACAGAGGTGGTCATGGGATTTGACCCTGGGACTTTCCAAACTGTAGTCCAATGCCTTCACCACTGAGCTACCCCCATGAGCTATCACTTAAGCTATTAATTAACTGGTGCTGAAAGTCTTGAAATATCTTTTTTAGATTTTTGCCAATCCCAAGTCCTCTCGGCTTCCTTCTACTGGTGAATAACTATAGCTGGTAGCTCCTCTGTGCATAATAAAAAGGTTTTGTTTAATAGTACTTATTGGATTAACTGACACACAGTACAATGGTAAAGTCCAAGGAGCTCAGAGCAAATGTGAGAAAAATAATGGCTCTTGTAGCCATTTCTAAACTTCCACAAATTCCAATATTAGTTGTATTTAGGTATGATACCCACTTTGCTTAGGTTTGAACTAAACTGTCACTCTCAGCTGAGAAAAAATTTTTCTTTTCAGATGGTCAGCAACAACCCAGGAACCACCAAGAAAAAGGCATGCCATGAATTAGAAGCTGCTGAAACACCGGTGTCACTGTTTACATTCAAGCCAGTTTAACATCATCATGGACTCAAAGGCTGCCATACAACATGCTCAAGCTCAACTACAGTTTGCAGCTAACTGCACGGATTTAAAAAAAAAAAACCTTCTGGAGGAAGGTGTTGATCAGAGGTATATTTAAATGAACAAATGTGAGGCATTCAACCCCAAGAACAGTGTACCAATTGTTAACCATGATGGTGACAGCATCATGCTTTGGGGCTGTTTTGTTGCCAGTGGAATGGATAAATCTGGATAACTTTAAGCTTTAGAGAAACCTCAACCCTGTAGAAAATTTGTGGACCATACTAAAAAGTTGGGACCGTGCACGGAAATCAATTAAATTTGTGTAGAAACATTAATTTAAACATTCTGACAAAGATAATTTGACCCTGTATGTATATACACTACTGTATATATATATATATGCTTTTTTTAGTGTGTGTATCCATTTCACCGGCTTGCTGGGGTGCTCTTCATCTGGAGATGGATGATCTGTCATGCGGAACAATGTGGCTGGTGTTGGTCTTCGGCGCCGAATCTGATTTTAAAACAGAAATCGTTTGCACCATTGTTAGTGCACAGAAACAGTATAATATAATATAATATAATATGCTAAAATATAATATACAAATGGTTTAAATGCTCTTAAATTATGTATTCGCCATATGTGCTACATTTAGCATCTATTTAAAAAAAAACGTACAGGCAGGATATTTTTAAACCATTATATGCACCCAAGCAAATATTTCTGGTTTACCGTTAATATGGTTTTTGTTTATAACTTCTCATTGTCTACGAATACAATATTGTGGGGTTCTATTTTCATCAACAAAAAACAGACTTTCTTTTTTAAACAGTTTTTCTTGTTTTTCTTTTTTAAATTGATGTTGTTCGTGACTTGGCTTTAACTTGGCACAGAGTGGCACAGTGAGGGAGCAATGCAATGGAAGTTAGAGGGTATTAGCTGGGGCATAAAATCCATCAAATATGCATATGCAGATCCCGAGTAATCCAGAAAGAGTGGATGAAATCCAATCAACATGTCCGTACATCACATAGAAGGATAGCAAGATATTGAAAATGAGAGTGATGCATTTAATCAGTGTTAAAATTTGTCCTAAATCCATAATGATGTTTTGTGTAACCACAGTGTAGAAGGAGAGAACAGAAGGATTACTTGGGCTGTTATTTTACTCCTGTGTGAGTTTAGACTCCGGGTGACTTTCATTTGACATTGTCCATTGGCTCCAGACGCCATTAAGCCTGGTGAAACAGAAAACCACTCTGGGTCTTGTTAAACCTATCTGCTTGCTCTGTGGCTCTGTGCTTTAGACACCCTGTATTTAACGGCACATGTTGTTAACCAGGTTTTAAAAAAATAATAATAACTTTTAGTTCACACAAAGTTTAATCTTTCAGATTTTTAGACATGGCTGCCAAGGGCAACACCAAGGCAACTACTTCTCGATTATATATCGATTATGTAATACACTGTTCTATGTATACGCTAACTCCTCTGCAACACATATTTTCACAATAAGCACCAAGCGCAGTGTCCATTTTTAGACACAGCCACAGCTCCTGTTCTATACCACTTAACGTGTTAGGTTCAAATAAGGATTTAGATTTTTAAAAAATTAGATTAAGCCCTTGTTTTTTTTTTCACTATCACAAATGAGTAAAGTGTAAAATCCACTTAAAACACCACAGTGCCCACACACAGGGACTTTAGTTTAAGTCATAAATTATAAAGATGTCACGACCGACCTCAAACTGTACAGCAATGTGATTGTACAGTATGATACAATAAAAATAGACACAGATATACGTGTGTGTGTGTGTGTTTGTGCGTGTGTGTTTGTGCGTGTGTGTGTGTGTGTGTGTTTATACAGTGATTCACACCACTGTAGGCAGTTTAGTGGTGGAAGACAAGTTGTTCTTGTGCTTTGCAGTAAAAAAATCTATTTGTCTATTTATCTAACTGTTTCTGGCAATAAAGTCACAATTTTGAATCAGTTTTTGAATACTGAAGATTAGTACTTAGAAGTAGCAGTGATGGGGATTAGCAGAAATTGTGATTAATAGTTAAGGGCATGAGTGGTAATGAGAATAAAGCAGTAATAAATATTTGTAGTAATCATGATCAGTGGTGATGAGAATTACTTGTTATTGGGATTAGTTGAATTGAGAAATAACATAAATTGGGATTAGTGGCAATAAGTAATAAGTGTTGAGGAGGACTAGTTGAATTGGGACTGGTGATAATCCGGATTAGTAGTAATTAGGATTAATAGTCATGAGATTAGTTATTAAGATTGACAATCAATGAAGATTAGTATTAATAAATATTAATTTCAAAATATGTATTCTGTTATCAAAACAGTATTCATAGGGATTAGTTGTACTTATTACTTTAAGTAAAACTGGGGATTATTGGTAATGATAATTATCAGTAATGGGCATTTGTTGTTGTTAGTCTTTCGGCTGTTGCCAGCAAGGGGTCGCCACAGCGGACCATCCAATCCACACATCAACTTGGTACAGGTTTCATGCCAGATACCCTTCCAGGTGCAACTCTCTTATTTTATCCGGACCTGGGACTGACACTGCATACAATTGGTGGGGTAAGGGCATTGGCTGGGAACCGAACCCAGGCCTTCTGCATGCCAGGCCAGAAACCTACCACTGAGCAACCAGTGTGTGATGGACGCTGGTAGTCATAGGAAATAGTAGTAATAAGAATTAATGATTAGAAGTACTAGGCAGGAGGTCTAGAGGAAGACCAAAGAGGAGATTTAGTTAGTTGGTGTGAGAGAAGAGGATGCAGAGGATAGGGTTAGATGGAGGCAGATGATTCGCTGTGGCGACCCCTGAAAGGGAACAGCCCAAAGACAAAGAAGAAGAAGAAGAAGAAGAGATCAGTAGCAGTGGGTTTCAGGAAGTACTGAGGATTACTAGCTATTATTCATACTGAGTAGTACTGTACCGTACTTGGTCGTACTGTGGATTAGTAAGGATTGATATCTGATAGTTTAGACAGTAATAGAGCGATATGATTAAATTGATTATATAAATTTATTGCTCTTTAGATTCAGAATTTATATTTAAAACTTAATTTTATAACTTAAATATGTTAAATATTCAAAAATTGACAAATGCCTTAAAAAAGGTAAAAACTATGAACCCTTTGCATCTTACACCAAGTATTGGCAAAACCCTCCAATTTTACAAGATTATCACTGCTTCTTCTTTTTCATCTTCTTCTCTTGAGTAGGCACATAATGCATTACGACCACCTGCTGGACTGGAGTGTGGAGTAGAAGATTGGCAGAATGAAAAATATTATTGCTCTTGTTTGAGGAATGACATTTAAACAATTAACAAAGCAACTTGCATAGCATGCTAATGTTTATTAGTCACTTTTAGCTATTTTTAATATTTTAAAACCTGTAATAAATATAAGGTCTTGAGACAAATCGAACACTGAACATACCAGCTAGTGAATCAAATTGTACTGAAAATAACAATGCCCAAAAATCTGCGTATGGTTTACAGGTCTAGAATGTACAGAGGTGAACTGTTTGTTCTTCTTTATCCAAGATATCAAATTGCCTAGAAAATATGACAACAGTCCAATAATCCTGAAGGTCATTTCAAGGGCATGTGGAGGATGCCTCAAGCTGAATGAATGTTACAAAAACAAAACCACCTTGTTAATCTCTCAGCATTCTAGGTATATAGAGGTAAGGTATAGTTTGCAAAGTAGGTTTGTTAGCTATGTGTTATAGGTTTAAACATAGCGTTTATTAATTTTTAATAGATGAAATGTTATACTATTGCAACATTAACATGCTAAAGGCGAACATGAATTACAATTTATGAGTTACACATGTAAATTACAGTGTACAGAGTGTCCCGAATATCACACACACACACACACACACACAACATTTAAAGACGCACTTAACTGTAAATGCATTTGTGCACTTCGGCCTTGAACTCATTAGTATTAGCCGTGACATTTGAGACACATGAAGCTGCTGTAAGTGCATGGTGTATTCATCATGAACAATGTTTAAAGTTTGAGACCTCGCATCCAGGGGGGGTCAGGGGCCCTCCAACTCCATATACACACTCTTTTATTAGCATCCTCTTTGGCCAGGCCTATTCATATGGTAATGCTCCTTTCTGTCAAGTGGGCACACACACACACACACACACACACACACACACACCATATACCCCCAATGTGGTATTTGGGTCACTTAGTACCTTAACAAATTCATTAATATTCACAAAACATCCACTTCGACACTAAACTCTAATGATGTGAAAATGAGTTGCTAATAAGTTTCAGACCGTTCCCTTATTTTCATTTTTTTCATCATCATCATCATCATCATCATCATCAATTGTATTTAATCAAGCACACACACACACACACACAGATTTTTTTCAGCTTCTGCATTTACATTTTTTTTAACTCAGATTTTTTTATTATGTAATCTCTCCAGCCTTATCTACCCTCCACTCATCCACCTTTTCTCTATTTATTCAGCATTCTATAATCCCACCATCCATTCCTTCCTTCATCTCCTTTGTTTATCTGTTCCTCTTCTCATCTCCCAGCTTATTGGGTCGTAACGTGACGCAGCACCTGATGCTGAACTAGTTTCTCTCCTCACACCCTTACACACACACACACACACACACACACACACACACAGACATTACATAATCTGTTGTCAGGCAGACTAAGACATAACCCTCTCTTTCACTATTGTTAGAGTTTAATATAAAATATTTTAAAAAGTTAATAGGCACAATTCTACATTACATTTCTATATTATAGGGTTTAAGGAGTCTTTTTACAACACATTTCTAACAATTACTTTTACATTTTTTTAACAATTTGTAGTAAAATTTTATGTCGTGGAATGTTTATGAAACATGAGAAGACAAAAGAAACACACACACCTTGTCATTTTGTTGAGAAATTATGTATTACAATGGGCACCCTAAAACACTTTCAGATTCGTACTACAAATGTTTTTAAAAATATATAGAATATATAAATCATGATGGATATATATAGTAAATGTAGGCAATAAATAAATATAACATACTTTAAGAGTATAAACACTAACAATGATATGATATATTTTTCTAGTAACTAGTTACTATTTTAAAGCAGATGTTTAAAGCAGATGTGTTTGCTCTGTCAATCATCAGGTATGGTCTAAGGTATATCTAAGTAGATATTAACTAGTTGGATAAAGTCAGCAGGGGGGGGGGGGGGTCTCCTTTATGAGGTCACATGGATGAGGCATCTAATTGGCTTGTCCCGGCCAATACAAAAATTGAATATGCACAGAAAGCAAGAAAATATATTGTTCTCAGGTTTTTGTTTGTATACACACACACACACACACACACACACATACACACACACACCAGAGACCTATGTGAAAGTCTAAAAATGACCAAGAACTAAAGAATTAATTTGTAATTCTTGTAGTTGGTTTGTTAAATTGTACTGGTTTTGTAATTCATATTTTCATGATTAATAGTTATTTAGATGCCCTCAACAATCTTACCTAAAAAATAGATAATGTAAATAATGGTTTCTACACGTACACAGTATAAATGGAGAGAGAACTTACTAAAGAGAAATAATTACATTTACAGACTGAATTTATTGTTGTAAAATAGACATAACATATAGAAGCTATGTGTGTATATGAGTGTACAGACCGGGCACCTAGTGGGGTGGCACTGGCATATGACCAAATTTGTGGAGGCTGTGGTATCAGTAGCTATAAGTCAAAAACTATTCATATTTGTAATTTTTTTTCTCTTGACAATTTTTTTTTTCCTGGAGACAAACTTTTGCTTATATGATGGCATGATGGCTTGTTTTCCCCAAGCTTGGATTTCCTCTGGGTACTCTGGTTTGGTCCCACAGTCCAAAGACATGCAGTTTGGGTTACTTGGTGTTCGCAAAATTGCCCATTTTGTGTGTGTGTGCCTTGTGATGAATTGGCACTCTGTACAGGGTGTACCCTGCCTCGTATCTTAAGTCTCCTGGGATAGGACCCAGGCTCCCCATGACCCTGTACAGGATAAGCAGTATAGCAGATGAATAAATGAATGAATGAACTTTTCTTTATGCTGTCACAGGCTACACTAGTACAATCCAGTGTATAGTACAAGCTCAACAGAGATTGCCAGGAGAATGAGAACATGGCATTCTACCTTTATAATAAACCAATACAAGCGTGAGGCAATATGAAAATCTCAAACATGTATTATTGTTTTGTCAAACTATCAGGAAGATAGTAAATATGTTTAATATAAATGGTTGGCCCATGCCTGTGTTTTAGCAGCTGGTAGTCCGACCAAAGTGAATCTTTCTGAAGGGTTGAGCAGAAGGGTTAAGATGAAGGGCAGAGAGACCATCTGTGGCTTTTTTAATGACTTTTTAAAATAAATAAATAAATTGCTCAAATGAATTCGTATGAAACAACATTGCATTGACTTTGGTAACTTTGGCGAGATTTGCAGTTGAATGCACTACCTAATGTTGAATTAATCCATCAAACCAATTTTAATTTATATCAACCTAAGCAACGTTAACTTTTAAAAGCATCATATTTACGGACAAATGTAACACAAGGAATGAAGATACAATATGCTCAAGATTTGTTTTTGTTGTTGTTCTTGTTAGAATTGAATTAGTAATTCTAAAAATGTAATAGAAATGACCTATAACAATGAAATCAAAATATAGAGACAATGAACATGATTCTTTATTACAGAGAATCTGATCGCATATTTTGAGCCCAATGGAGTTCACATACATTTTCACACTCGCACAAGCGAATCTGCTGCTATTTTTATCCCCTCTGTGCCAGTTGTAGTGTGAAGTGAGCTCTTTGTTTTTATATAACAGAAAATGTGCTGTCAGCTCACTTCCACCTCACGATCTGCCCTGTTTTCATATCAGAATTTCAGACTTGGTGTAATCTAAACCATTAGAGTAACTTATACTTTTCTTACCATCTCCACTTGTCTGGGGTCGAGCTGAATCGGACCTGCGGAGGGAACGGAAAACTGGATCTTCCTCCCTTCTTTTATCTCTCCCTCCATTTCAGATGGTTATAAAACAAATCTGGTTATATCCACTCTCCGATAAACAGGTCTTTCAATGACGTCCTGAGATCGAAAAGCTACTTTAGCCCTATGTCTCTTCTCTCAGCACTTACAAACTTACAAACAGCCTAATGTTATTTTCTGTGCGCTCAGTAAGACCTCTTTTTCTCTCACTCTCTGAAACACTCCAGGTTGTGGAGTAATATGCCTTTTACTCCCCCATAGAGAGAGAGAGAGAGAGAGAGGGCGGGGGGGAGTAAAGCAATAAAGAGATGCTGGGAGGACGAAAATGGGTGGGGTGACAGCAAGACAAACCAAAAGAGAGAGAGGCAAAAAAGAAGGAACAGAGAGAGGCAGGGGTGACAGATTGAGATAAAAAAAGAAGTAGCGAAAATAAGGGGGGGTGGAATGAGAAAAAGCCTGGGACTGATAATAAGATGCTTGTGGTTGTCCCTCACAGTGCCCTAGATATCTTCACAAATTGGGGTGGGGAGTCTTGGGGAGGTGTCTTAATATCTTGGCTTGGATGAAATCTAAACATGGAATAAAGGAATATAGAAATATACCTGCTTTTTGATAAAGAAACTGTAGCTTTTAAGTTTAATGTAGAAATATTTTGAAACATGTCGGAATATCTCCTGCTTTAAGCTCTAAATTGCTTCACTTGCCACCAAAGAAGGATATTTGTTTAAAATGCCTTTTTTGTGTGTGTGTAACTATGGTACAATTTTTACTATCTACATAATGTCCCAAATTAAGTGTTAGTCTTACTATCTTTCAAGAATCTTCCACTTGCAGCAAATTCATGCCATGCTATTCCTAAACCTAACCTTATCTTCAATATAAACACTTGAGCTTGTTTGCGAGGATTAGCTTAAACCTGTCGGATATTCTTATTCTTATTGGGACATTTAATATAAGATACATAAATAACATGCTGACACCCAAACACAATATCTGCTCTGTGCAGTTCCTTTTGCACTGATGTGACACACAGTAGTAGTTTAGGAATACCATATTTTTACTGCAGTATGTCCACCAGCACAGTGTGTACTGTATGAAAGCCATCATACAGCACCGTCATGGCACTCTTTCTCTTTGATCCAGGGAAAAAAAGAAAAGAACGAAAAAATCTTTACTGACATTTAAACCAAAATGTCAGCAATAACACGGGTTCATTCTGGACACATTGCGAGCATGGCTGCAGTTCTGAACATACAAAGCCTACAAAGCAATGTAAGGATTGTTTTTCCAAATGCAATTATGTTTAATATAAATAGATGTTCCACTTCAGAGAAGCTTATAGTACTACATTTTTGTTTGTTCTTTAATGTTGTGTTCTAGTTTTTTGTGCTTCTTAGCCATGTCCTTCTCTGTACATAAGATCATAGCCTCATGCAGCTTTTACATGTAGATATTATGTCAATTTTACTAAAATAAATGAAGTTTGTGAATATATCTAATGAGTTTAATACAATCATATACATTTTTTCACTTATTTACAGTTATTTATATTTGTTAAATTAAATATTTGACTTAACTGGAAATTCTGCTCTTAATTTAAATATGTTGATATATATATGTAATATAAAGATTTATTATTTACATAATTATTTATAAGAACATTTTGTGTATTATTTATATGGCACAGTTCATACATGTTTTACATTTTAAATTAAATCAACTGAAAGAAGGCGAACTATCTACAAAAGCTTTAAGTAAAAAACAATCATAAAAACATAAATACAAACCCAATTTCCAAATAAGTTGGGACATAAGTGTAAAACATAAATAATAACAGAATACAATGACATGCAAATTCTTGTTGACCCATATTCAATTGAAAAGACCACAAAGACAATTATTTAAAATTTTCTGATGTTCCAAAAGAGCTGGGACTGGGGTAACAAAAGACTGGGAAAGTTGAGGAATTATCCAAAAACACCTGTTTGGAACATTTCACAGGTGAACAAGTTAATTGGAAACAGGTGAGCTTCATGATTGGGTACAAAAGGAGGATCCCTGAAGGGCTCAGTCATTCACAAACAAGGATGGGGTGCAGTTCACCACTTTGTGAACAACTGAGTGATCAAATAGTTCAACATTTTAGGAACAACGTTCCTCAAAAGACAATCGCAAAGAATTTAGGTATTCCATCAACTACAGTCCATAATATCATCAGAAGATTAAGACAATCCGGAGAAAGCTCTGTACATAAGTGGCAAGACCAAAAACCAACGTTGAATGGTCATGGCACTGTATTAAAAATAGACATCATTCTGTAAAGGATATTACCACGTGGGCTCAGGAATACTTTGGAAAACCATGATCAGTTAACACAGTTCGTCGCAACATCTAAAAGTGCAAGTTAAAACTGTACCATGCAAAGCGCATGCCGTACATCAACAACACCCAAAAAAGTCGCCAGCTGTGATCTGATGAGTCCACATTTTAAATTGTTTTTCGAAATCATGGAAGTCGCATCCTTCAGGCTAAAGAGGAAAGGGAACATCTTGATTGCTATCAGTGCAATTTTCAAAAGCCAGCATTTGTGATGCTATGGGGATGTGTTGATACCCATGGCATGGGTAACTTGCACATCAGTGAAGGTACCAAGGGTGTGGGTACTAGAATGGGCTGCCTGCAGTCCAGACCTGTCTCCTATTGAAATTGTGTGGCGCATTATGAAGCGCAAGTATGACAACACAGACCCCGAACTGTTGAGCAACTGAAGTCATACATCCAGCAAAAATGGAAAAGAATTCCATCTACAAGTCTTCAACAATTAATGTCCTCAGTTCCCAAACCCCTATTCCATCCATCCATCTAGAAACCGTTGTATTCCAGCAAGAGATCATGGAGGTCATGGGTGACCATTGTATTTATTCCCATTTGTATGAACATGGTAGGACCTCCGGTCAATACTCACATGCACATCCACACACTACTGGCAATTTGAGAACGCCAGTTGGCCAAATGTGCATGTCTTTGGATTGTGGGAGAAAACCGGAGTACCTGGAGGAAAACCACCAAGCATGGGGAGAACATGCAAACTCCAGCACCTGGAGGTGCAAGGCAACAGTGCTAACCACTAAGCCCCCATATCAAAATAAACACGTATTGAGTGGTGTTAAAAGGAAAAGTGATGTAAGTGGTGAAAACACCCTGTCCCAGCTCTTTTGGAACATGTTGCAGGCATCAAATTCAAAATAAGTGAATATTTGCAAAAGACAATCAAGTTTGTCAGTGTGAACATTGTATATCTTGTCTTTGTGGTCTACATTAATAAATTAACATTATAAAAATATCTCTTTTATAACACCTTTAACACCTTTCTGATATTGCTCCACTATCTTTCTGCGCAACATTGTGGGAATTGGTGATCCTCTACCCATCTTGGCTTCTG
>JAOVVA010000054.1:1689704-1700603 GCA_028565275.1 Leiocassis micropogon | reverse complement strand
TCTGAGAAACTGCCTTCTTCCAGTTTCACATATTTCTTTGTTTCTCCATGTTTTACCTTTATCAACATCTTGACCACCTAACGTTAAAAACTACTTTTACTACTAATAAAAGCAACTTGTGTACTGTGTAGCTGTTATGCAACGTATAACTTTATCTATAAACATTTTAATGTATTGTGCTAGCCTGTCCAGACTACTCAACTTTTTTGCTAGTTAGCTAGACAAAGTTTAGCAACGTACACAGCCATGTGTCCGCCATTTACTTGTAAAAATATCTTGTCAACACCCGAGACAGGGTTGCGTTGTGGTTAGGCTGATATGATATGATATTAGTATCATGCAGGTAAATTTACTAATGCTAAATTTAGACGTTACTTTGTCGTTTATTCAGTGCAGCACACGCATCTCATTCGTTACCACCCTTACGGTCTAACACCGCTAAAGGAAAGAAACAGAAACGTTTGCAGTAACAACGTTATGTATATTTATTAAGTTAATCCAATGTTACCTAAAAAAAAAATAATAATAATAATAATAATAATAATAATGTGGACTTAACAGCGCGCACAAACTCATGAGTAACGTGCAAGCCAAGGACACATGGAGTTAGCTTACTACCATACTTCAGCGTTTGAAGCATCCATGTAACCAAAAAACACAAACAAGGTCATTACTATCTGAAAATCCTTCACAGCATGAAATGTAGTTAAATAATTTAAAACGGCTCTTTTACCTTCCTCACGACGAGGTTCAATAGAATGCATCCAGGCGCAGCAACGACACAGTCGAAACAACACCAGGGGGAGTTGAATTAGGCTCCTCATCACCCACAGAATGAACACCAAAATATTACACCGCTTCAGAGTAACTCTAAACACCGGCCGTAATCAAAGTTAGAAAATAAACTCCCCAAATCTAACTCTTTCACATTTTTATGTCTAACTCCAGATTATTTAACTCCAGAAATTTGCTGTGTACACAACAGTTGATCCAGTAGTAGTTGTCATAAATTTGTTGTACTCTGAACAGGGGAGCGATGAAAAATGGTTTCAGTCACACTTGGTGTTTTAGCCATGATTGGTTGGACAATCTCATTAAAATCTAAAGCCATTTAATTCTTCTGTTTTATGTGTAATTATTAGGAATAATATATAACCATCCTACAGACACTCAAGGTGAAATGATTTAGGCTTGACTCTTAATTTGGGGTGGATAATATCCTGATGCGTATTGAATAATTAATTCATCTTCTATACCGCTTATCCTGTGTACAGGGTTGTGGGGGGCATAAAGTCTAGCCCAGGAAACTTAGGGCACAAGGCAGCCAATCCATCACAGGGCACACTCACTCAAACACACACACACACACACACACACACACACACACACACACAACAAGCAATTTGGAAATATGGTGATTCAATACATTCAGGTGGTCAGCTGACTTCATTTTATTGCCACATAACGTTGCTGAGTCTAGACCTGAGCAACAAAAGTAACCCCAGATCATAACACTGTCTCCAGAGGCTTGTACTGTACTGTAGACACTATGCATGATGGGAGCATCGCTTCATGCGCTTCCCTTCTTACCCTGACACGCCCATCGCTCTGGAATAGGGATCTTTTTCCATCGCTCCAAAGTCCATTCTTTATGCTCCCTAGCAAACTGAAACCTTTTTTTCTGGTAAGTCACTCTAAAAGTGGTTTTCTTTTGGACACACAGCAGTTTAATCCCAATTCCTTGAGCTCTTGTTACATTATGCATGTGAAAATCCTCTTACTTTTATTATTAAACATGTCAGTTTTACCATGCATCTTTACCATGCATTGTTTAAGTGATCTCCATTAATTATTTTTTCTGACTGTTCCGTGGTGCAGTATGGAGAGCCGCATCACGAGATGTTATAATATTATATTATGTTATATAATATTGTTATATATATAATATTATAAGGGCCCTAACGCAGGGCTTTAGAGGGGGTCAATGAAATAGGAGTATGCTTGCGATATTCCCATTTGGAGATGGCGTGGGATTATTAATTAAAGAACTTAAAAGGAAACAAAAGTAAACTGATAACACAAAATAACCAGAGCTCCGCCATCTACAGAAGAATGGACAGGGCTCTGGAAACTAAAACAAAAATCCTCTCGGGGGCCTGTGCCCTTACCGAATATTTATTTGAGAGAGAGGAGTTGTGTTTTTTGTGCAAACCTTATACTTAACCTGAGAGCGCACGCTACATG
Organism: Leiocassis micropogon; assembly: GCA_028565275.1. Taxonomy (NCBI): domain Eukaryota; kingdom Metazoa; phylum Chordata; class Actinopteri; order Siluriformes; family Bagridae; genus Leiocassis; species Leiocassis micropogon. Next base: position 1,698,359 of record JAOVVA010000054.1, on the reverse strand, counting down.
GATTTCTCTGTCTATCTCTCTTCGGCATCTTAAGGAGACAGAGGTTGGGTCTTCGTCTTGTCTGTTGAGCGTGCTTTATCTTTGTCTTTTTCTTTTTCTTTGTCTTTGTCGGTCCTTACAGGTTGTAATAATTTCTTGGAAAATTCCTTAACTTAATTCCAGTCATTTCAAATCTCCCTAACTGTTTTCAGTATTTGATGCAGGCCAATAATTTGACCCTTCTGAAAAGGAGATTTTTTTCATAGTGTAAGAGTGTAAGTAATTGCTTGGAGTGAAAACAAATGTTTTTGGTGAAACAGACCTATTGTTGAGCACTAATCAGTCAACCATCCCTATGTAGCATTATGTAGTATGTATGTTGCATTAAATGAAGCCAGTCCTCCTGGATACTCTAAAGTCAATAATATCCTACAGATTAAAATATAGTGGCAGTTTTATTGTCCAAATTTATCTCAGATCACTACCTCATCATGTTTAAAGTGTGTCTTAATAATTATGTAATTATAATAATGCATGTGCAGTGCCATGGTACCGCATTTAACATACGTTGACATCAACTACCACACGGAGCTTTATCAGTAATCTCCCAGAGTTATCTGCTATGATTGGATCAGCGCCTGACCCCATAGAACTCAATCAGGCAACTGAATATTTAGAGTCAACATTCTGTTATGCCTTAGATAATGTAGCTCCAGTTAAAAGAAAAATAATCAAAGATGCAAAAAAAAACATTTTTTTCACTCTGGTACATAGACAGAGAGGGAAAAGGAGAGGAGAGGAGAGGAGAGGAGAGGAGAGATGGTGCACAAGGATGTTTACAGGGAGAGCAGGTAACATGGAGGTGAGTGAGAAAAGAAGCATATACTGATGGTCAAGATTGAATAATGACAGGTTAAAAAAGAGTCGGGGGGGGGGGGCGGGGGACAGAACATGTATTGATGTATGACATGATGGTAAAAATGGTGGTGGGCAGATGTTGGGGGCTGATTTGGTCTCCTCCTATGCTGACTCATTCCAAACTCTGTTTGCTTCAAAACTGCTGTCAGTAAAATGTCACATTGGCTTATATGTTAATGCGTTCGTGAAAACAAAGCGCCATCTAGTGGTGGCACCATGCAAATGAATAAATAGGGCTTGTTTACGGTGAAATCTAGACATGTCTTTCTGGTAGAAGTAGGGGTGCTCCTGATAACTGCATGATCACTGTACAATGACTGCACGATGACTGATAGGTGCATTTCTGAGTAATTGTATCTGTATATGGCTGACATTCAGTCCTACCAGCCTGATCCTTGCCAACCACAATTCCACAGGAACCTCCACTAACTCAGGAGGCATGAAAACAGGATCACTATAACAGGATAAGTATAATAGTTATTACTCTAACTACGTATCTCTCTTTTTTGGATGCAGGTATGAGCAGGCCGCAAGGAGCCATTCGATAAATTCAGACATTTTCATCTTATTCATACCATCTCGACGCAAGAGATTTAAAAGGTGATTTTAGAATCACTATTTAATTTATGAGTCAGAAAATTCTTGTTTCTGAGGGAATGGTGCTTACTTTTGTTGGACATGGATTGTTCAGCTGGATGTGCAGATGGCATAACAGGAGCAGAAAAGTTTTTATTCTTTGTGTGCCACAAGCCCAGTGGCCATTTTTGGCACAGTAATAACAGTTCCCCTTGTGGACTTAAATCATCTTAGGTGATACCTTAGGTTTAACAGTGGGTTGATACTGTGTGCTGAACTCCCGTGAAATACCCTGTCCGCTCCATTTCATCCACATTGAGGGCCAAATACCTCTGGGGCAAAAGCTTTATCCCCTGAGTTTTACTAAAAACTACAATAAAAAAGTGATCACTGATCTGAAGTGAAGGTTAACTTGATCTCACCATGGTCTTGTAAAGCATGTTATAAAGACTGCAGCAGATTCACCTTGGTTTTGCTTAGCATTTGCAGCATACCAAATATTGTATTTATCAGCATTTCTGTTTGTTAAGGAATTGGTTAATTGTTCCTCAGCCCAATCATAAGTAAAGGGGTAATCTGCTGTGCCACTCCATCCCATGCTATCATGATGCAAGGTTAAAGTTCCAATTTTAACCTCCCATAGGGGGATAGGGGTTATACTGAGATTCCCTCTCGGTGACCCTATAGCCTATTTATCAATATATGGCTGTGCATATCTAGCCAGTCCACATCAGTTCATCCAGTCCTCAGGCTGAGGTTTGGGATAGCACCATTTCCCTTTATTACAACATTTTCTAGATAAGAAGTAACCTGCAATCAGACAGGGCAAAACCAAGGTTTAACCCATTGCAGGATCTCAGACAAGCCTCTAGAATGTTAGGAATTCTTTAGGGATTTTAGGACACCTTTGATCAGTCTTTTACTCTGTCTGGATACTGAATGATCCATGCTGAGCCCAGAGGTGCAATGCAAGCTTCTAAAAGTTTATTTTAGTCAGGAAAGCTTATATACACATTATACACATTATGCGATAGCCTTAGCCTTTCAGACAGTTGACATTTTGAATGGGGAAATTTGTCAGATGAAAATGGGCTTGAAGTTGTGAAGAAAAGAGATTATCCTACATAATGTTCTAACAGCTAATAGTTCAAAAGTGCATAAGGTACATGCCTAGCTTTTTTTTGATGACAGACCATTTATAACATACCAGCAACTAAACAGCCTTTCTTATGAATTAATTGCGTCTCTTTCTCACTGAGTATTTATTAATAATTATTATAATTATTTAATGTCACTAGGGCCTGGAGTATATCCCATGGAACCTCATAGGACAAGGCAGGAGACACCCCTGATGGAGTGCCAACCCATCACAGGGCACGATTCAAACCCCCAACCCTAATTATGTGAGGCAATATTTCTAACCTCTGCGTCAGCATGCCTCCCCATTACATACATACTGTATGTAATAATAAAAGCCAAACACCGCTGTTAAATTACATTTATTAATCTTTTAAACTAAGAATAATCATAATCAGATCCACCTAAAATGTGATGAAGCAACCTACCTTCTAAATTCCAGATGGAATGAAATAGAAAAAAATATAAGTGAGTAAATAAATATGTGCACCCTTTTATAACAGGCCACATGACTGTGCTCAGCATTAACCAATCGTAGGCAAACCTATATTCAAATGTTATTATTATGTGCCTGTCATCAATAACGTGATTCTGCTTAACCTCAAAGATGTTCTGATTCTTTAATAAATTTTGGCACTTCAAATTTTAGATTAAAAATTTCACCGTCCACCTTGACAGAAGCAGAATCAAATAGAAAAATCAGCATTTTGGAATGACCAAGTCAAAATCCAGATCTAAGTCCCATTTTCCAAATAATACAGTTTGGTATATGCAAACAGTGCTTTAACAAAGTACAGTATGTGCTAAAATATACAGTACTGAAACTCAAACATCTCTGGCGTATGTGTGTTTGTTGACAGGACAAAGCTCCAGATGCAGTTGTTGTTGGAAATGGGTCTCTAGACGAAGTAAAAAGTATTCATACCTGAGTATTGTTTCCTCTCATACCGCTCATGCCTACTTGTGGAGCACGTTAAAGGAGAACGTGTTCAACTGTGAAGATCTGCCAATAACCGTTCCTGCATTGTGCAAGCAAATCCTCTCCTTTTGCAGTAACCTTTGTACCGACAATCCGGATTGAGAATCTATGTGAACGATATGAACACTGTCTACGGTGCACACACACTTCGAACACTTACATTACACACACCGTGGTAAATCTACATGTTTATAGTGTGTGTGTTCTCTCTTTCAGGAGAAATAAACTTACAGATGACAACAAGGTGATATTGTTCGTCTTTTCATTTCAGTACTGAATATTTTGGCGCATACTGCATTATTATGAGGTTATTGTTTTTTCCATGTTTTTTCTCATTTTCATTAGTTTTCACTTGAATTTAATTGCTTGCTACAGTATATCACATTAAAATATCTGACTTGATCCATCTTGGTTTAATAATATTACATTATAAGATTGGTTGGTTCTTATTTGAATGTAACTAGTATGTATGTGAACAGCCTTGAAACAAGAATAAGAAAAAAAAAAAAAAAGCAAATGATCTAAACAATTAGGAATGACCTGAGGATTTTGTTGGATGTTTTACTATTCGTTAAATATAATGATCTTCAAACACTAAAAATACAAATGAATGTTCAATCTACATCCAAATCCAGTACTCCATGAGTTATACTGAAGTCATTGTTATTCTTGTGGAAGAATCATAATGTCATGCTAAATGGAGGCGATGCAGAATAGGAGGACTAAGTCAATGGAAATGTGCAAATCATCAATATTTATTATTTCTTTATCTATTACTTCAACAAGAGTGTGTTTGTCGTTTATTTTGACTTGGACAAAAAAAATCAGATGAAATGTAAGGAATTCATGCAAAAAATATGTTTATTACTTTTAATTAATATTTAGTAATTAGAAAACTTAAATCTTTACATAAAGTATAGCAATAGAATGAAGGGAAAACAGTTTTTGATGTATGCCCTGAATGATGCACTGAATGTAAGATTTAAATCATTAAGATTTAGACCAGGGCGTATTAACTAAGCGTCTCAGAATCACTTGTAGGAATCGGGTTAAAGTTCACCTAGGACTGAAAATATTCTAACCTCAGAGTAGGACATAAAGGGTGTTTAGGAAGCTTCCTATCCTTTTTTTTAGCGAGGAATATGACTGCGCCAAGGAGAGCGTGTGATGTCACTGAGGGCTGCAAAGTGGGCTGCATATTATGGTGGGTGTTTTAAACAGTGGAAATGCGAAATGCTGAAATCAGCGGCAGTTGTGTGAAAGCTTTATGCACACAAAACTTAGAGATGTGTGACTCGGCTGCATGACATCATCCTAATCAGTCTGCTCCAATCACAACTGTTTAAAGCCCCTAAAGTGGAGCTGTTTAGGACTGCAATAATCTGTTCAACATGATTTCAAAAAGAAAGTGAAAGTGGAGAGAGGATGAGAGCGTTTTGCTTGCGGTGGAGAGAGTAAAATGTAACGAAACAATTAAAGGAAAATTCTGCCCTACACTTACCTCTAAAAATAGATAATAGTGTGTGGAGGGCGATTTATAAAAGCATCAATGCCATTTGCCAGTTTGCCCTCAGGTACCCTGAGAAATACGGGGATACACCGTGTTATTGAAGTGAAGTGTTGCTTATAGCTTATATATACTGTATAGTACAATTATTTTAATGTGTGTGCCATGGATGATGCCCACGATTCCATGAATGCAGTTTGTTTTTCGTTTATTCACACTGTACATCTGTGGTGCTGTAAGAGCAGAGTTTAATTTATTAACTCTAAATTTATTATATTGCATCTTTGCTGTTTCAAAGCTGTATCTTCGCTGTTCCAAAAAAACTGTGCAGTATCAGTCGCCTGTGGAATCAGCATATATGTGCGTTAATTGACCAGTTATGTACTGCACATGATGTTTAAGAAAAAAGGTATTCTATTTTTGTGCAAACGTGTCTTTTATGAGCTCAGTGTCACTCAATGTTACTAAAACGTGTCTCCTTGGCGCGCATCTTTGCCTGAACGCCATTTCCTCACTACTCTTAACCAGTTAGGGCACCTCCGGAGCTCTCCTATATTTAGGTGGAGATTTCCAATTTTAGAAATGTTCATCAATTGCTTTTACTCCTATTACTAAAAGTATAACCAAAATTATTACTACTAAATTTCCTACTCTGAAATGCTTAGTAAATACGAGCCCAGTTCTTTTTTAATAAGATTTGCTTATGAAAATCTTCTACATATTGTCAAGCCTCTAAGCTGCTTCCACTTGTCCTGCAGGACCTCCTTAAACCTGTCTGTCATTAGGACATAAAACACAGGGTTCATGACACTGTGAAAAAATGCAATTGGCCGTGTTATTATGTACACTGCCTCGATGTAGACTATTGTACACTGTGTCAGTCCCAATCCTGGAAGCTGTGATGCAAGGCGTATATTCCTCATCACATGATATGGCATGTAAAGCACCAGCAACATGACCACTGCAGCCTTCAAGATGTTCACTGGCCTTTGGAAGGACGTCCCAAGCACTTCCTCTCTCTTCTTGAGCAGAGAAATCATCTTACTCGCTGACAGATATATGGTCAATAGTGGCAGCACATACGCTACAGTGGTGAGTAACAAGCTGTAGATTAGAAGAGGGATGGGTGGGTTCATGCTGCCAAAATCATTGCACTTTGTCCAGTTGGTTTGTTTTAGGTCATGGTTCGCAAACATGATTAGAGGAGTGATCTCAATTGTCACCAAAATCCAGTTCAGGAAGCTGATGAGCAACGAGGCCTTGCAAGACAAAAGGAAGTGATTGCGTTGTGGGTACCACAGCAGTGTTAATCGGTCCACACCCACCCACACCATGAAGAGGATGCTGGAATACATGTTAACATGGAGGATGTAGCGAGTAAGCACACAGCCTACAAGGGGTAACTCTTGGTTGTGTGTGTACTTGTAGCTCAGCACAGGTAAGGTGCATAAGAAGATGAGGTCAGAAATCGCCAAATTAAACATGTACACACTTATAGATTTCCAAGAAGGCAGCCAGAACACATAGAACAGGACCACAAACAGGTTGCAGGGGAAGCCAATGGCAAACTCCAAAACATACATGGGTGAGAGGTAGTGTGTCTGCAGTAGAGCGGTGATATCAGAACAGGTGGATGCCTGCAGTTAAAAAGATTATCACATAGACGTCTGTTATTATTACAAATAAAATGATTTATTCATAGGATTATGGTGTTAATTAATATATAATACTGTCAATGGCTGTACATGTATATATCTTAAAACAGAAAATAATAAGATTTTTGTGAGTCAATAAAAACAATTGAATCCAATTAAGCGGGCATCTCTGGACGGACATAACTAACAGGAAGCATTTCTACGCTAACAGGAAGCATCTCGGGGCAAATGTGAAGCAGCACATGGCTCACATAGATAAAATAAAGCATATCTGGGCTAACATGGGTAACAGGAAGTATCTCTAGGCCATCAGACCTCACGGTATAGAGTTCAAGCCTAACATGGCTAGCAGGAGAGACTTCAAGGCGAATGTGGACAGATTGCCTATGGCTTTACTGTGAAAAAGTAGGACTTGGCATTGGTGGAGGCTCCCAGTCAACCACCACTTGAAGTACCTGGGTGGAAAGCACTGGCCCTTGATCCTGAAGCCCCTGCAGTGATTCCACCACATGTTGTGACAGCGTAACAAATGTCCAGCTGAAAAGTAATCTGGTATGTCATAAGCCTTCTGGAAAAGTCACTAGATGCTACATGTGCTAATATGCATATGGATTATGTCATCATGCAGTACTTATTTAACAACTAGCAGCAGACAGAGAAGGTGGTGTGCATGAAGGTGTATTATAATAGCATGAACTGACATCTGGTCATTTTTGCATTTATGTGGCTAGGGCTAGGGGTACACTCAAAACGTAGAGTTCCCGTTATATATTTTTCCAGTGTATAGACCATGAAAATGTTCAATCCAGCAGGAATGTTGTCATCAATGTTTCATATCAAATGGACATGTAAAAAGCGAAAGATAGAAGATGAGATGCCGTCATAGATATCTGCAATTGACCAAACTAGCTTTAAGCTGACAACTGACAGCTATTGACTGAGAGTTAGTGTAATTAACATGGATGAAGTTAGTTTTATTTATTAGTTTTAGAAAGTAGTACAATAATAATAGAATAAAGCAAAGAAAGTGAGGAGAATAAACCGTGGAGATGGTGGCCAGACCTAAAAAAAACCTTATCAGATTTAATATTACTTTATTGGCGATTGCTGCTGCATTGCTAAGCAACTGCACGTCTAAATGGCCACGGCTCTGCCTTTTTAGAACTCCACAGTGTAGCCACCTGTGCAGGAGGTTTTCTCAGGGTTCTGCGCCTCGCAAGACCAGCATTGTTACTGTCTTGTTCTTCTTTTTGAACTTTTTTTATATATATTAAAACATACCTGGCCCTATGTGAGAAAGTAATTGCCCACTTGTTAAATAATGAATGAACTTTTAACAGCATTTTTTGGAAAGCTGAGTTAAATTTCACTTGTCACACCCAGGTCTGATTACTGCCAGACCAGTTGAAGAAAACTTGCCTAAAAAAACATCTTCATTATCCCCAAGACTTTTGAACAAATATTTTGTAGAGGGAAAGTGTGCTTTCTGTTACATCTCGAATAAAAACTAACACAGGATTTCATAAAAGAATATGTACATAATACCAACAGTCAAACATTGTATTGGTTGTGTAATCAAAGCAATTCACAGAGATGTAAAAGACTCAGTTTCGAAAATGCTTGTTTCCAGCTGTTGCTGCCAAGGTTTAGGGGGCAATTACTTTTTCCCATAGGGCCAGGCAGGTTTGGACAGCTTTTTTCCCTTAATAAATGAAATAATCATTTACAAACTGTATTTTGTATTTACTTGGGTTATCTTAGTGTAATATTAAAATCAGTTTTATGATCTGAATCATCAAGTGTGACAAGTATGCCAAAAGAAAATATACAAATCAGGGAGGGGCAATTGCTTGTTCATGGGACTCTATCTATCTATCTATCTATCCATCTATCCATCTATCTAT
>JAOVVA010000054.1:1662460-1673152 GCA_028565275.1 Leiocassis micropogon | reverse complement strand
TACAGGCAGAAAAAAGCATTAAAGATTGTTTTCAGTTTAGGGGATTTATTATTATTATTATTATTATTATTATTATTTTGACATTTCGACATTTTAAGAACGAAACTATTTATTCATTATTATTTGCCAGCCTTCGTGCAATTTTGTTGCTCATGTTTTTCGGGATTCTAGTATTCTTTTCCTTCCCAGACTGTGTGTGTGTGTGTGTGTGTGTGTGTGTGTGCGCGCGTGTATTTTGAAGTTTAAATCCAACAAAAATGATCGTTTATGCCAGGGGGAAATTTGTGGCTAGAATTTCTTTAAGGAAGGCCACTACGGCTGAGTATAAATAAGTGTGTACGTGTGTTAATGCGTACATCCTATGTCATTGTGTGTGTATGTATATGTATGTAACGCAGAGACACACAATAACATAGAACGAAGCACAACATGTACCCATTAGTTTGTCCTTTTGTCCCATATATGGAAAATCGTTGACGTGGACCACACGTTGTTCCTGATTGAGTGACAGGTACCCATTGATTAAAGGAGATCACAGGAAGTACATTTACTTTTACATTTAAGCATTTGGCAGACACTCTTAACCAGAGCGACTTACAAAAGTGCTTTGAAGTTTCCGTCATTGGATAAATCCTTACACTGGGTTACTAGGTTACTAACTAATCGTCTAGCTTACTGACACTAAACGAGTTTTAAGCTTTTAGTTTAAAAAAAATATGATAAAAATGTGTAGGGCTTGCAAATAACAATGATAACTTGACCCGGGTTTGTATTTGGATCTAATTGTAGAGGTGCTTTAATGCACTACTCCAACACTCACGCCTAAATACCTGAATTAGTGTGTTACTACGTTGTTTTAAGACGGAACAATAATTTTTTTGTGCGAGTCAAGCTAGGAATACCACCTATTCGTATCCCGAAGACACTCTGACCCTTATACTTTATGTCAACATCAAACTAAACAGCAGGCAGAATATGACAGTGTACTCCTTTGAACTTCCAGTGTATAATTATTTGTGGATAATCAGGGTGTAATCTTTGAATTCCTCATACATGTGCTACAATTTTAAAACTTTAGTCACCAAACATTATTACTGAAAAGTAACATTTATGTACAGATAAACGCAAAAACTAAATGCGTTTTTAGCAGACTAGATAATGTCTCTGTACATAATAATTATCATTTGAATTTCATAAACTGAAATTTAATTGATGAAAAGATAATATAGGCTAATATAATAATTATAACCAATTTCGTACAGAAATTATATGCTTGCAATAAATAGATGCTTAATTTAGTTTAGATATGCTTAATATAAAACTTTGTAAACATTTGTTAATTTTCTTATCAACTTGTAAATAGCTGCACTAGCGTTTGGAAAATACCCTTTGTTTAAGACATTTAAATATCTTGGATTACAGCAACAAACAAACAATTATATCGAAAATATAAGATGATGTACCATTTGCTCTTAGGACAGGCTTGTGTAAGACTCATTGTCTTAAATACCAATATAGAATATATTTTAATAACAGCAAAACACATTTTAGAATTTTTTTTGGAAAACAAGCAAATACGTAAGTCAATTAATTAATTGATCAAGTTGAGATTTTTAAATAAATGTGTGATGCCTCGTACAAGGTTTTCAAAAACGTTACAGTTGGACATAGAATAATTAAGTATTATGCCTTAATGACCGAACAGCTCAACTTCTGAGAACAATTAATGATAATATCTTTATTTTAAATAATAATAAAAAGAATAATAATAAAATAATAATTATTATTATTATTATTATTGTTATTTATTATTATTCTTTTTATTATTATTATTATTATTATTATTATTATTATTATTATTATTCTTTATCAGAGTGGGTGTAGGTAAAATGCATGACAGAAAGATGCTCGCTCACGTACACACGTACACTACACGGAGTTACACGCGCTGCGCTGCCGTCTCCCCCGGTGAATCCGTGTGTCAAGAAAAAGCAAAGCAAGGAGTCCTGCCATGGTGCCCCATATGCTCCAGACTCACTCACACACACACACACACACACACACACAGACACAGAACTGCACAAGTTTGACGTGTTAAAAATAGAAAAAATTATAATTAGCATCCGAATTACAGGTTTACAATTAGAACATATGGAAATAATACATAATAACACACCTGCGAGATTTTTATGCAGTGAAATACCCCGAAAAACCTAAAAAAATAAAATAAAATAAAATAAACATTTGTGGTAAAAACAAATATAGAAACAAAGTATGGAAAAAATACATACAGCCCAGGAGTGTACAATTTATAACACTGTACATTAATACATTAATATACATTAACAATCTAAATTCCTCGATGGACAGAATGGTAGCATCGTGATATTGCGGGTTTGTATCTCTTAAAAAATAGCCTACATATATATATATATATATATATATATATGATTAGTGGAAATTCCGATAAAATTTAAATATACATTTCTATGTTTTTAGCAATTTTCTTTGTCATTCGTGTCCGGGCCAGGTGCCAAGCATTCATTTAATTTAATTATATGAAATTAATTAATTCATAATAATTTCCTAATTACTAGGCCGATGCGTATACGGTATGTGTTTAAATGGAATGTATTTAAACACTTCGGATTTCTCTTAGTGGATTAATGCAGTCTGCACCACGCTAGCAGCACAAAACATTGCGTTACTTTAGGCTTTAAATTAATCATAACAAATTTGTTATGATTCATTTAAGAGTCATGCAAAATAATGCGCAAGCAGCAAACAAAAGCAGCCGTTAATTCTTTTCCTTGTCGGGTCAAATCTTTTGTAAGTGTATTTGTGTATTTTACCTTCAAACTGGGTGCAACAAATACTCCGTGACAGGTAAGATATCTATGGTACAGTCCCATTAAAAGGGGGTAAGATTTACTGTTTACTGTTCACTTACTGTTCAGCACCTTGATTTCTGAAAATGAGGCACTGATAATGTAGAACTGTGATAATGTAGAAAAGTGTTTTTTCCCGAAATACGTTTTAAAGAATGTTATTAAATGGATTTGCTGCTACCGCCTTGATTTAAAAGATGAGCAAAAGGAAAGAAAGAAAGAAAGAAAGAAAGATTATTCTCCAGCACACTTATACTCAACGGCTGTAACCAGAATCCATATTTTCAGGGTTCATCTTTACATTATTCGTATTCAAAGTCAGCCCCGAGGTGGCAAAGGCCAAACGGGAGCCGAGGGGCTTCTTTCCCTCCTTAAAATCCCCCCGACGGCGAGGTCGGGCCAAAGCTGGCACCGAAGCTGGCACCGAAGCTGGCGCGCCTGGCACCGGGGGCTCCTGCCAAGTCGCTAAATGTCTCAGCATCAGCAGCGCGGTGCCAACACACAGGCCAGAGCAGGGCCTTCTGGGTGGAGCCCGCTATTTCTTCCCTAATTCAGCAGCATCTGTTCATTACACTTCACGTTTCGCGTGTGTGAGAGACTACAGGAGGCCGTAAAGCCCCCGGGACACTCTGCTCGATATGCAAGAAAAACTCTGGACACACACACACACACACACACATATACACACACGCAGACACAATTATGTCCTGGAAGTCATGTCCATGTGTGTATGTGCGCTGTTTTAGACACCAGTTCTATAGGATGTAAAAATCCTGCATGCATGGATACAGGACTGAATGTATACATTTATATTGATTAGTTAATTGTTTGGATTTCTGTCTCATAAAACACTCTTAAGGTAACTGATCACAGGACGCTTTGTCAAATGCAAATTAAATCACGAGCCGCCCAATCACTAATCAAATTAATTTTCTGGAGAATTCCTGATCTCATGTCCGATTGTCACGCGCCCTAACTCGATTTGTTGCGCATCAGAGCCACGCGCTTCCTCAGAGCATGTATTAAATATTCACAATCTGTATTTAAATATGCAAAGAGAGACGGCTTCTCGATTTAGGATCACGCGAACACCGAGGCCATCGATCCATCAGGGAGTCTTGACCATCTCACACACACACTCACACTCTCTCTCTCTCTCTCTCTCACACACACACACACACACGCTGCAGATCCTCTTTGTGCCAGCCACGCCCCAGCAGTGCCAGTCATGGAGCTTGGCACAGGCTGGCATCACCTATTAAAAAATTCCACAGCATCTGTTCGGAGAGAAGCAGTCTTAAAGGAGCCGTAAAAACGAAAAGAAGAGGAACAGAAATCTAAATATAAATCTTAATATATCTCTTTAAGACTTCTGCGCATCAGTTGATATTTAATCTAATTTAGATTTAAATGTGATTATTTCTTGATATATTTTAAAAAGTAAAACACAAAGTCACCACCCACTGACCACAAACTAAAAATGGCTTTAAACAGCCACGATTATCAATTCATGATTTTATTCCAAATCATCCAAATATGTACAGCAATATGGTGTATTTGAATATGCGTTCAGTTTTCAACCCAAAGTGGGCGTGGCAAACCTTGTACAGTTCCTCAGCCTCTTCTTCATCACACCACATTTTTAGCTTGAACATTTTGTTTGCAAATGAACTCATAGCTTTATAACAAGCCTGACCAGGCAGTCACTAATGATGAAAGAACGCTGAAATTACATCACCATGAAATATTTCATTATTTAAATTAAACATACATAACTCCGCCCATCACACCTCCACATTGATCAGTATTTAACATGAATTATGTACTTTTTTGCTTATGTAATGTTAAATAGAAAATGTGGCTCAATCAAGAGCTGTTATAATTGTGCATATTGTTGTTTAACAAACATAAGTGTGTGTGTGTGTGTGTGTGTGTGTGTGGGTGTGTGTGTGTCTGTGTGTGGGTGTGTGTGTGTGTACTGTGTGTGTACTGTATGTGTACATCTAGCATGATTGCACAGCACTGGAGTGTGTTTGTGCATCAAATGCATGCAAGTGCAGCGGGGTTGTTGCTGGTCTGCACAGATGGTGTGTGTGTATGTGTGTGTGTGTGTGTGTGTATGTTGGTCACATGGGCATCAATAATTGGGCGCCATATTGCCCGGTTTTGCGGGGGTTTTTTCCCCAGCTGGACCTGTCAGATGGCATTGCGTCCAGCTCGATGCCCTCTCATCCGTCCATCCCTCTCTCCTCCTCTTTTTCCCCTTTTTCCCTTCACCTCATCTCTCCATCCCTCTCTCTCTGTTTTCCTTCAACTCTGCTTCCTCCTCATCTAATTCTTCCTCCTGCACCAAATCGTTTCCCTTCATCTCCACTTCCCTGTTTTATTTTCTTTTTCTTTCATCTCTCCTTTTTTTATTCCATCTCTTCTTTTACTTTCACATTTTCATCCTTCCTGTTTTGTCCAGCTTAATGCTTTGTAATCTCACAATATTTTCTCTTTCATAGCCTTTGTTCTCGCTTCATATTCCTTTTTATTCTCTCTCTCTCGCTCTCTCCTTCTCTTTCTCTCTCACTAACTGCTCTAACTGATCTTTTCACTCCATCTTGTACACCTTGAATCTCTCATTCATTCTTTCACTCTTTCCTCACAGTTGCTCTTTCTTATCTTGTTCAGACTGATTTCCTGCCTCTTTCACCCTTTTTCTCTTTCTTTTTTCAATTTTCTGTTTTTACTTTCTCTCTAACCTTTTTCATTTCACCTTACCCCTTCATTTCTCTTTTTTATTTTTTCTAATATCATCTTAATCTTCTTCTGAGCCCCTTTCAATCCCTTCCTTCATCTGCTTTGTCTACTCAATCTGTTTTTGCTATAGCTTATTTTTACTTCACACACTTGTTTCCCCCCTCTCTCTCTCTGTCTTAGATACATATATAATATATACATTTAAACACACACACATACAGTATATACATATACACACAGACACGCAATGTTTTCTGATGTTAGTGTTTTTTTTAGTTCATTGTGTCTTGCTAAGATTTCATTGTTAGTTAGCAGTGATTCAGCTGCAATTAGCAGTAAATAGCAAATTAGCAGTGAATTAGTTGTGTTTCAACTGTGATTTAGTTGTTAACTTGTCATGATTTAACAGGGTATATAAGTAATTTAACAAGTATTTAGCAGTGTCTTAACTGTATTTTATCAGTTTTAATTAGCAGCGTTTTAGCTGTGGTTTGGTAGTGATTTAGCAGTAAATTATCAGTGAATCTGCAATGTTGATAATTTATTAGTGATTAGTGGGTGTTTTCGTGCTGCTTTATTGGTAAAAAAAAAAAAAGACTTTGGTCTCAATAGTTAGATAAGAAGAATAAATGTTTATGTAACTATAAAAAGCAGAAAATGTACACATAATGAGGGGCGTGTCCAATTTGAGTGACACCTGCATTGCAGGCGTCAAATCTCTAGCTGTCAACTATTCATCACTAGCTAGTTAACCAGCTACAGCGGTACCTTCGGCATATGAGTTATATTATAATCCGTTACATGTAAATGAAGTAAAATATGAAAGAAATAGACATTTAAACCTGACTTACCCTTAATTTATGATTCATCTTGGCACCGGCTGCTTTAAAAACCAAACTGAAAGTGATTCCATTTACTTCTTGATACTGTCCTTGATAACATTCTTGGGACCCATGGCACTATGTCTTACACACTATATCTTACACAAAATAGCAACAAAAAAAAACACCCAAAAATATGTAAACTCGCTGCGACATTTGACCGGCTCTCGGACCAACACAGAGCTTAGCCAGCATCCGGTCCAGCTTGGTTCAGTCATATGCCGAAAATGCTTCGTATGCCGAGGCAAATTTCAGTTCTCCAGGGGAAATTTGTGAGGCGGGGCGTTCGTGTGCGGAGGTTATTCTGAAAATGGAATCAGAAAGCTGTGTAAACCTTCCAGTGCAGTCTCGTTCATATTTTATAGATAATGTAACCTCGGTAATGCATGTAGCATATAATAGCATATAAATGAATGTTATCCACCATACCTGCCATTTTTGCTAAAACTGAGCTCGCTAACTTGTGGACGGTAACTGATTGAGGTAGACGGGTTTCCAACGACTGCCAGACTCAAATTTACACATTTGGGTAAATACCCAAGATGGCGACAAGCAGCGCTCCCACAGGTAGGCTTCAAAACCTTGAGCTTGTGTCCAGTTCTTTATATTTATACAGTCTTTGTTTAGGACATAGTGGTACTGCCTCTGCTGACAGGACACATTTCCCTTTCTGTTTTGAAGCCACCTGCAGTAAAACCTGTGTCAGATGACCATGAGCAAACACCTATTAATGCGCAAATATTATACAAATTTACACATACAACTTGAAATTCTTTATTAATTCATTAAAAAAAAAAAAACAGAACCATGAAGACCCAGTAAGCCTCCTAAAATTGGTTCTGGTAAATGAGGAGACACTTTGTGTTAATTTATTCTATTCACAGGGACCTCTATAGTGGGACTACAATAATAATAATAATAATAATAATAATAATAATAAAAAAGACAAATAATAAACCATTTTTTAGAACTATTATTTAAACAAGAGAAAATGTAAAGCTAGTTTGTACCACCCAGCAGGATCCTTGACTTCTTTTTTTTTAAGTGTTTCGTCTAGTGTTTCTAAAGTGCACCATCTACTGTCAGGTACAGATAATGCATTCTGCACCTAGAATCTGTCTATAAATGGTTCACCTGTCTTATTTTTAAACTACTATTTTTTAAACTTATTGTAAAACTAGCCCATATGTTAATATATTACACAAACATCCACAATTCTGGGAGAATTTTTTTTTTTTTGATTAGCACTTCCACACACTGTTTTGTCCAATTTAATACAACACAGACACACAGAGTGACTTGAGAGCAAATGCCGCTGGTCTCTGCTGATGAACATCTGTTCCTGAATGAAAACACACTCTCATGGCTGCAACAGTGAGAGAGAGGGAGAGAGGGAGAGATTGCATTTTGATTACATCATCAACCATTTAGAATACTGGTCTATCGACGTCCTACAGTTTCAGAAGCTTGCACAGCTGATGAAGGACGTTTGCTTGAAATGTCCTGTTCCTCAGGAGACCTTAACAGGAACACCTGCACACATTCATACAATTATTGGATCAGCCAGTCATGTGGCAGCAGTGCAGTGTATAAAATCATGCAGACGCGGGTCAGAGAAATAATGTGATCTCAGTGACATTGACCAGGGCACGATTGTTGTCTTGATTGCTTAAGAAACTGCTGATATTCTAGGATTTTTAAGCACAACACTTTTTGCACAGAGTGGAACAAGTGGAAAGGTTTAAAACATCAAGTGAGAAGCCTTGTTGGTAAAAAAAAAACATTCAGAAGAAGAATGGGTACACTGTATCGGGCTGACAGGACATCTGCAGTAGCTCAATCGCTCTTCACAAGGGTAGTGAGGTGAAAAAAAATCTCAGGACAAACAAGATGACATACATTGGATTTTCTGCTACCACATCTTGCTTCACACCAATCAGCCAAAAACAAGAATCTGATGTCACACTGGTCACCTCTACCTCCACCACCTCCCCCATTTACATCAACTGAACTGAAGTGGACCGTGTCTCTGGCTTTAAGTTCCTAGGTGTCCACATCTCAGATGATCTATCCTGGAACAATAACACTTTTGCTTCTAAATTCAAATGCACAACAGCATCTTTCCTTACTAGAAAGTTTTTTTTTCTCTTTTTTATCTTATGCACCATTCAGAACATCCTGATCAACTCTATCACCATCTGGTACGGCAGTTCCATTGTGTCATGAAGGAAAGACTACAAAGAGTGATGAAAACCGCCCAGTACATTATTGGCACTCAACTACCAGATATTTAACATCTTCACCACAGCAGTTTTTGGGGCAGAAAACACATCATCATCAAAGACTCCTCGCACACAAGTCACAAACTTTTTTTTTACCTCCTCCTTCTATCCAGGGGAAGGTACAGGAACATTTACACCAGAACCAAAGGTGCTTTGTTACAATGACCATTATTAAAAGCACTATACAAATAAAATGTAATATATATATATTAAATTTGTATTTTATATATTAAATTTAAAAATATTAAATGTAAAAATATTTTTTAATTATATTTATTTATTTAATAAATATATTTATATATATATATTTAATAAATATATATATTTATATATATATTTATTTATTATATATAATGAATATATTTATTTAATTATATATAAAATATAAAAATATAAAATTTTATTTGTAGAAATGTAGAAATAAATTGTATATATCTTAATAAAGTATAAAGGATATACTCACTCTCTCATCATCATTACCACTTAATCCTGTATTCAGGGTCACGGGGGCCTGGAGCCTATCCCAGGAGACTTAGGGCACAAGGCGGGGTACACCCTGGACAGGGCGCCAATCCATCGCAGGTCACACACATACACACACACTCACACTCTCATTCACACACTACGGGCAATTTGAGAACACCAATTAGCCTAACCTACATATCTTTGGACTGTGGGAGGAAACCCATCAAGCACGGAGAGAGCATGCAAACTCCATGCACACAGAGACGGGAATCAAGCCTGGCCGGGAATCGAACTCGGACCCTGGAGGTGCAAGGCAACAGTGCTAACCACTACACCACCGTGCCACCTTCAGGGTTATACTATATACAGTATATTTATTTCTATATACATTGCATAATAATACAGAGTTTATTGTATAGTTTTGTGTCTTTTTGGGTGTGTATATATAGTCAGCCAAAAAATTATACACACTTCAGGAAAAGAAAAATAGTATGATGTATTTAATATCATCATAATATTATCATAATATTATTCTATATATCAATATATAACATATAGCAATAAACCTAGTATTTAAATATTTTTACAAGTTTATCTTTACACACACACATACACACACACATCTGCTAATTGTTACGGACAGTACCTGCTTATATTCCTGCTTATATTCCCTTTTCCACTTCATAGCATTACATATTCTGTAGTTACGGCATAGTTGCATAATATTTATTGCATTTACTATGTGTGTGTGTTGTGTATATAAACTCTAGTTATTTAACCTGCACATTGCCTTTATTTGCACTGATGTAAATACATGCAGTACGATTTGCACTTCTAGTAGATGCTAAACTGCATTTTGTTGCTGAGTTCCTGTACCATGCAATGACAATAAAGTTGTACCGACCTAACTAAACATTAGATTCATTATAATGATGTTGCATTGTTTGCATGTTAATCAATGGCATGCACATGACATCCTGGGTTGGTGGTGGTGATGTAATGCTGTGGGGAATCGTTTTTGTTTGTTTGTTTGTTTGTTTTGGCACATATTGGGCCTGTTTACACAAATCAAGCACTGTTTAAATGCTGCAACCAAAATTTATGAAACATACAATTTCCATCAAATTACAGCATGAATTTATGAGTGTGTGTTCTAGTTCTGAGTGTGTGTTCCCAGTCTGAGTGTGTGTCCCGGCCTGAGTGTGTGTCCCGGCCTGAGTGTGTGTCCTGGCCTCAGCATGTGTTCCCAGCCGGAGAGTGTGGACTGTGAAAGCTTTGATGTGGCTTATCTAGCTAACACCACTGCTGTGCTCACTACAGGGAGTACAGAGTGAGACAGACAGACAGATACTGAAGAGAGAGAGAGAGTGTGTGTGTGTGTGTGTGTGTGTGTGTGTGTGTGTGTGTGTGTGTGTGTGTGTGTGTGTGTGT
>JAOVVA010000054.1:1650336-1661003 GCA_028565275.1 Leiocassis micropogon | reverse complement strand
AGAGAGTGTGTGTGTGTGTGTGTGTGTGTGTGTGTGTGTGTGTGTGTGTGTGTGTGTGTGTGTGTGTGTGTGTTTGTAAGTAACAGAGAGGCAGACCAAAAGGGTATATGTGTGTGTGTGTGTGTGTGTGTGTGTGTGTGTGTGTGTGTGTGTGTGTGCACACGTGTGTGTACGCAGGTGGGACGTGACAGGTTGAGGTTAAAATCACACTCGGCTCAAGTGCGCACTCTGAGGATCTGTCCAAATCCTCCATGATCCATGCAGCGCTGGCAGGAAATCCTTTGGCGTTTATTTGGGACGCGACCCGCTTAGCAGCTTTAACACTTTAGCACCTAATAAGAGCCGAAGATTTGCCCCTAATTACACACACCTGATTCACCAGCTCGTTAACACACTGCTCACGTTAGACAGGGCCTGTTAGTGCGCGCTAATGTGTTAGCGTTTATTACTGTGAATTAGACACTATATAAAGGTGCGTGTTGGGGTGTGGCAGTGTTTCTTAGTGTGTTTTAGTGTTTATTAATGTGTTCATTAGTGGCACGTATTAATGTAAGTAAGAGAGTGATGTTGTGTGTTGCGGTGTCCTAGTACACGGCCTGGCCAGAAAGAAAAAGAAAAAAAAAAACCTTGCACACTTGAATGTTTCACTTGACTGCATTTCCATTTGATTATGGCTCACAATATGGTGGCCAATTCATGTGAGAAAATGACTCCTGCTGCTCCCAGAGCCACACTTGGAATATGGAATAGGGTCAATCTGGACTCATCAGACCACATGACCTTCTTCCATCACTCCAAAGTCCAATTTTTATGATCCCTAGTAAACTGACAGTCTCACTAATAAGTGGTTTTCTTATGGACACACAGCTGTTTAGTCTCGGCATGGCGGCACGGTGGTGTAGTGGTTAGCACTGTCGCCTTGCACCTCTGGGTTCGATTCCCGGCCAGGCTTGATTTCCGTCTCTGTGTGCATGGAGTTTGCATGTTCTCCCCGTGCTTGGTGGGTTAACTCTGGGTACTCCGGTTTCCTCCCACAATCTAAAGATATGCAGGTTAGGCTAATTGGCGTTCCCAAATTACCCGTAGTGTGTGTGTGTGCCCGGTGATGGATTGGCACCCTGTCCAGGGTGTACCCTGCCTTGTGCCTTAAGCGTCCTGGGATAGGGTCCAGGTCCCTGCGACCCTGAATACAGGATAAAGCGATATAGAAGATGAGTTAGTGAGGGTACTTCGGCATATGAACGCCCCGCCTCACGAATTTTTGCCTTAAAAACTGAAATTTGCATTGGCATACAAAGCATTTTCAGCATACGAGCGAATAAATCGAGCCAAACCCGGAAGATGATCAAAATTTGTTTGTGTCAGTGGAAAGCCAAGCGAGGCAAGGTTACATATTTTTCTGTGGGTTTTTTGCTTTGTTTGTAAGATTTAGTAAAGATTTAGTGAGACATACCACAATGAGTTTTTCCTTGCCACTGTCACCCTTGGCTTGCTCATGAGAGACATTTCATTCATCATTCATTCATTCATTCATCTCATTATTATCTAGACACATTTTTCTCACACATACACACTTCCATAAATTTTCTTTTTCAAAATTTCTTTCATTTTTCTGAAGCTGCTTTGAGACAATGATCGTTGTTAAAAGCGCTATATAAATAAAATTGAATTGAATTGAAAAGAATGTTATCAAGGACGGCAGCAAGAAGAAAAGGGAGCCGCTTTCAGTTTGGTTTTTAAAACAGCTGGTGCCGAGAGGAATCATAAATTAAGGTTAAGCGAGGTTTAAATGTCCATTTATTTCATATTTTGTCTTTTCTAAATGTTTTGATTGTTTTTATATGCAAAAATATGATTATAGTGTCGGAAATTGGTAATATTGGTAATATTTTTGGCTGGCTGGAACGGATTATCTGCATTTACATTATTTCCTATGGGACAATGCGTCTCACAAGACGATATTTCACCTTAAGAACTCAACTCCAGAATGGATGCAGAGAATCACTGTATTTATTTATTTTTGGTAAATTTTTCTTGCTTGATGTTGGTGGTTCAGCGCTATCCTCCTGGGCTAAAAATGTTCGGAGTGATTCTTGACCCGGCTCTATTTAAAATCTCCTTAGTTGTTTTCTTTGTTTAGTGCAGGCCAATAATTTGAGATTTGAAATTAATTGTCTAAGTGTTTGTTGAAGTGTTAGTGTATTGGCTTGTATCAACAAGAACATTTTCATTGAATTTGTTAGCATTATACTTCTAGTATAGTAGTAGTCTTATAATCTTAAAGTCTTATGTTTTACACCTTACAATCTTTCGGATTTACAGTTGAATATCCTTCGTATATTTATATTCCTAAAACTTAAATGTTACACAGTTTTATGCCATGAATGTCCTCCAGAAATAAGGAGGCTTCTGTGAGGGTTCGAGCAGCTAACCATTTTTTGGAAAGTCTTGGGGTTCATTGCAGAGGAACTTTAATCCAGACTGTGGTGGTGCTGATGAGAAAGTGTTTGAGAATTTCCTTTAAACAAGATCTTCACTGATCACTGCTCACCAAAGAACTGTTCCCACCAGATCAGCCATTTCCCTTCTATGTCTCATCACCCAAAGTGATAAATGGACAGAAGCATCATCTGTAAATGTGATTATGTTCTTGGATGCATCACAGTCATATGTGAGGAGAGTGCGCAGCATAGGGGTTGGGGTGTTCTGTAGATACAGTATGGTTGCTAATTCTTACAGCTTGAGGTCTGCCTATTAGAAAGTCCAGGACCACATTACAAAGGCTGAGTGTTAGACTGCATTGAATGCCATCCTGTAGTCAAAAAATTAAATTCTCACATGGCCGTGTTTGCACTCTAGATGTGAGAGCGTCATGGATTGCAGTGTTGATGGCATCTTCTGTGACCGAGTTTTGGTGAGAAGCAAACTGAAGAGCATCTAGAGTGTCCAGCATGTTCCTATGAACGAGCTCTACAGAGCGTGGTGCCATCAGCTGAGCGCATCATCCGCACCGAGCTCCCTGACCTGCACTCAATCTACAGCAAGCGGTGCTGGACTAAGGCCAGGAAGATCATGAAGGACCTCAGTCACCCCAACAATGGGCTGTTCTCTCTGTTGTGGTCAGAAAAGCGATTCCGCTCCCTGAAGGCCGACACAGAGAGACTGAGAAGAAGCTTCCTCCCACAGGCGATGCAGTCTCTCAACCACAACACCACACAGGATCAAAACAGTCTCACTACACATTACGATGCTACACAATGCACATTTGCACATTTTGCACACCATGGAACTTTGACTTCATCCTGCACATTCTGCACATTGTCTTGCTCATGACTGTACATGGTTTCTATACCCCAATTCCATTTTCAGTTCTATTTTATTTTATTATGTGTACATAATGTAATTTTTTTTAAGCTAAAAGTTTTCCTACATTTTTCTATATTTCTACGTTTGTAAGGTTTTCTCTTATTTCTTACTCTTTTATTTTTATTTTAGGTCATCCACAGTCATATAAGCATTTCATTTCATATCATTCTGTGTATGACTGTGTATGTGACAAAGAAATTTGTTATTTGAATATGAGACCTTTCAAAATACTTCATCAGTCCAACCAGTTAATAATCATTAAAGCAGGTGCATTTTTGGTACAATGGTCATTGTCTTAAGACAGACTGGAACTGATGCTTGTGCTAGAAACAGGTTAAACACGTCCACAATAACATCACCCAGGCTCTTAGCAAGCTCCAGGGAAGTTTCAGTTTTACAATTCCTGATGTGTGAAGTATCTTCTACTCGGGTGGCACTGTAGGGTTGCCAGTCTCTCAAACTGACTTTCCCATAGTGGTTTCTGACACCGTGCAACAAACTGTTATCTATAAACATGGACAAAAAGACAAAGCCACAGAGAGTACTAAAGGAAGGAGAGATAATCAGAGTTATGTTTTAAAATAGAAAACTTTTACCCCGATGATAAAAATCATAAGAACCGTATGCTGGTTAAACCACAGATGCTAGTTTCTGTCTTGCCACTGAACAGATGCTGTGGAATTTCAGATGCAGTTTTCCCTCTCCATCACCCATCACATCTGCCCCCTGCCTCCTCTCCCCCCCACCTCCGATTTTTACCCCAGATGTCCGGGGTACCAGTGTGCCATGTGGCGTCTCGTTTCGCCCGGCACTGTGATGCCAACCGTGCCAACTGCCTCCTCCTCCAACAGAATGGAAACTATGGAAACGCCACCAAGCATGAATTGTCATCATAAATAAACAGATAAATAAATAATCAATCAGCGAGACCATAATAAAACTATAATACACAAATAAAACTGTGACAGGTTATATATTAACATATACAAATAAATAATAAGTGCAAGCACACTCATAAAACCATTTACAAAATCCACTGTAAATAAAAGCTAATTAAAATAAAATTAAAATATTTTAAAAGTACACAGAATTGATTTGTATGATTTTCATCATCCTGATTCAGTGAGCCCTTGTGCCCTCCTGATGGGGCATCCTGGACAAAACCACACCCACCAGAAGAGAAGCATTTCATTGTAGGATAAAAGGGATTAGTCAGAAGAACTGCAGGAGTGACAGCCAGTGAGGCTTCTCTCTAATCGGATGAGCGGAGCCAAACTTTGCCAAAATCATAAATAAATGCCCCCTACAACATTAACAGAGACCCTGATTGGGTGAAACTTTAATCTCAGTGACTTTGACCATGGTTTTGATCAGATCTAGTGTGTACACAGGAAAAAATCATGCAGTAAACAGACCTGCAGGTGGAGGAGAGAGATCAGGACAGAACAACCAGGCTGGTTCGGACTGACGTGAAGTCTAATGCAACTTAAATAACCAATCTCTACAACTATGGTGACTACAGTACTTCTTGTGGGCAAAGGTAAAATCAAAACGATAGATAGATAGATAGATAGATAGATAGATAGATAGATAGATAGATAGATAGATAGATAGATAGATAGATAGATAGATTTAAAACTAATAATTATTATTATTATTATTATTATTATGCTAAAAAATTTACTAAATTTTATTAGGTAAAGGTTTAATAATCATATATTTGGTTTGTTGTAATTTAACTTCAAGACAATTTAGCTAAATTATTATTTATATTTAAGATATTTTCATTTGCTAAGATATAATATTTTTTCCCAGTGTCGAAAGATATATTACTTTATTATCCCTAAGGAAAATTGTACTGCTATGGCAGCCAGTTCACAAACTGCATAAATTAAGATAGAAACATATACGATGTGACAGAATATTACAGGACTAGGGTAAAATTATAAATCATTGCAAAAAGTAATATAAAAAAAGGGAATAAATAAAGACATTTGATAGTCTGTACAACAGTGCAATTAGATGAAAAATCTAAGAAATGTCCATTAAGCAGTAACATGTTACATATGTAATATGATCACATGTACAAGTGGATACTTAAATAACTGTACATTCATTTGCAGAATAATATATACAGTAGATCACAGTAGATACATCCTGCTGCTTCAACTAGACATTTGAAGATAGCAAAACCGTTGTGTGGTCTTTTTTAGTCCAGTTGAATGTGAAAATCCCAGGATTTACTACAAGTTAATCACACACAAAACATGCAGTTTTTTAAAAATATGTTCTAAACCTGAACTTGCCTTATTTCTGACTTTAATTTGCTTCATCTTACAGAACCTGCAAGCCTGTCATTATTTCAGCATCTGTCCTTGATAATGTGTGTGTGTGTGTGTGTGTGTGTGTGAGAGAGAGAGAGAGAGAGAGAGAGAGAGAGATAAAAACTCCAGGGAACTGTAGTGCCATTCCTGTTGTCATGGTAACTTCCAGAACACACTTGCCACGTAGATTATGATCATAAGAGAGATTTACTGACTTGTTTATTTTTGGATTTTCTGCTTGTTTATGTGTTTGTTTGTTTGATCATCTCATAGGACGTGGACTAATAGCTTCAGGCTAAGATGTGTGCACCATAAGTCTTAAGTGAAAGTTCTCGGTCCATCAGTCCATCATTTAAGGAAGCATGGTGTGAAAAAGGTGTGTGTAAACACACAGCAATACAGAAAGAGTGAAATAAAAAAAAGAAGCATAGGATCAGACTGCATGGAGTTTCACACATTTACTCCCACATTAAGGCTTTGTAGGTTGTAGGTTGTAAATTGTATGCTATAAATTGTTAATTGAAGCATGTAAGTTGTAATTCATAAAGTTTGTATGTTGTAATTTATAAAGTTTAGAGTGTAAATTGTACGTTGTAGCTTCAATTGTAATTTGTTATAGTCAATTATAATTTGGAGATTGTAAAATATAGCTTGTAAATTCTAGGTTCTAAGTTGTTCATTGATTATTGTAAAAGTATATTTATTGTTATTATATGTTGTAATGTTATGTAATCGTTACTTAAATTTTTATTTTATCTGTATGTAACACAGATTGTAATTTTAATTTGTCAATTTTAAGTTGTAAAGTTTAGGCAGTAAACTGGAAGCTGAAGATTGTAAATTATAGGTTGCAAATTGTAATAAGTTATGAATTACAAATTATCATTTGTAGATTATCAATTGTAAGTTATAAATTGTATGTTTTGAGTTGTAAATTGATTATTGTCAGTTTTAGGATGTAAATTGTAATTTGTAGACAGTAATTTGAAGATTGTCAGTGGTATGTTATAAATTGTTGGAAGTTATTAATTGTAGATTGTAAGCTATAGTTTGTAAATTGCATGCTGTGAGTTGTTCGTTAATAATTGTACAGTAGGTACATGGTTGATTGTTAACTGTATGTTTTAAGTTGTTAAATAAAGATTGTAGGTTGTAAATTGTTGGAAGTAAGTTATTACTTATAGATTGATTGTAAGGTGCAGGATGTAGGTAAACTGAATGGCTTAAGTCGGTAAGTGAAATTTCTATGTTGTAAGCAGTAAATTGTATGTTGTTAGATGTTAATTAAAAATTGTACTGTAGGTTATAGATTGTAAATTGTACTTTGTAAATTGTAGGTTGTAAGTTATTGAAGACTGTAGGTTCTAAATTGTATGTTGTAACTTGTTAATTACAGATTGTAAGTTGGAGGTTGTAAATTAGACATTGTAGTTAATTAAAAACAATGAGTTGTATGGTGTGAAGCATATAGGTTGTAAGCTGTACATTGTATGTTTAAAGTTATAATGTGTAATTGTAGGTTTGTATCACAAAGTTATTGGTGGGTACTTGTTTGGACATTTATTGCTACTTTCTTGTTGTCTGTTGTGTTGTTGTCTGTCAGCACATCCCATCTGAGTACTGTTTTCTTTAGTGTATACACAACATACTAAAAACCTTGTTATACAAATAAGCTTTTTCAAAGGTGGACAGCAGATGAAATCCATACAACACCAAAACTAGCAGTGAGACCAATGCAACAATTACCTACCAAGCACAACAATGGTTGTTTTAGCATGGATAAAATTGCATGGATTGATGATATCCAAAAAACTACCCACATTAACCAACAATAATTCACTAGCTTCACAGGACATAAACTGGATTTGTTTCACAATTCAGCTAAATTGCTTGATTCATGGTTGTTAAAATTTTTAATTGTCAAAACAATGAGATAAATGCACAATAACAACCAGTAGCCAAACTCCTCCAGACAAAGACACAAGCAATAATAAAGTTTCATTAATAGCCCACATGACAATTCATGTGCAGGCAAACTTGTATTTTTGTAGAAGAAGTATGCACAAAACAATGATACTCCATGTAAAAAATAAGTTTTCATAAAGTAGCCAGCTATTTGCATTGCTTATTTAATTTTCACACACACACACACACACATACGCACACACACAGTTGAGATTTCACAAGCGTTAAAAAGCTGCGAGAGCATGGGAGGTGAGATCGTGGTACAGTTTCACAGTCCAAATGGCGCAAAGTCCTCGCACTTCTATAAGTTAAACTCCTCAAACTTCCTGAATTACTAATTCCTCACTTCTGAAACTCATAAAGGCAAAGAAAAAAACACACACACACACACACACAACTCAAGTCACAGCCAGTCTTTACAGCCTTGTGATCTGTAGAGTTTTTATATTTTTACAGCAACCTTGCTTCTGCTTCTGAAGGTTTATGTTTTAGTCATTACCTAGATCGACATTTAAATGTTCTTTACATGAACAGAAACAGTTACATCAGTAATTACACGAGTACCATTATGTGTTTACAGACAGGTTATATGCTTATACGCTTAATTCTAGTCTCTGGTTGTGCTCTCCAGATTATTAAGGAATTTAACAAAACATCAGTGATTTTTAAAGGTATGGTGAGTCCTTTACACACCATAAACACTACGTCCTACATGCCAAACCCTACACCCTAAATCCTACACTACCCCTTAATCTTGCAAATAATTAAAAAAAAATTTTTTTTAAAGAATTAAAAAAATAAAAAATAGAATAATTAATTTGTAAATGTTCATAGAAAGTGACACTGTCATAAGTTCTAGGTTCATTACATATAAACTGAAATGTTCCAAGCCTTTTTAATTTCATTTCAATCATTCTGCCCTAAAGCTTAAAATTTTGAATATTTCCTCAAATTAATCAAAAAGGAGTTACGGTAAATAGATTCTAAAAAAAAATGTAGTGTTCGTGTAGTGATCCTTCTTTAGCAGAATTACTGCAACACTGCGTCATGGCGCAAATCAGCCTGTGGCCCTACTGAGGCGTTACTGAAGACCCGGTTGCTTTGATAGCAGCCTTCAGATTGTCTGTATTGTTGGGACAGGTGTTTCTCCTCTTCCTCTTGACAATAGCCCATAGATTTGTACCACAGGGTACAAGTCAGGTGAGTTGGCTGTCCAATCAAGCACAGTAATATCACAGTCAGAAAATATGTTAATGGTAGATTTGGCACCGTGGGCAGGTGCTAAGTCCTGCTGAAAAAGGAAATTGGCATCTCCATAAAGCTTTTCAACAGATGGAAGCAGGAAGTTCTCTAAACTCTCTTGGAAGATGGCAGTGTGGACTTCGGACTTGATAAAACACGGTAGACCAACACCAGCAGATGTCATGGCACCCCAAATTTAAGGGTATTTATCAGTACATTTATCTTCAGTGCAATTAATCCTGTGTTGGCCATCGGGGTCACAACTCATTGCAGGGCACAAGCACCCACTTACACAAGCCACAGGGGAACATGAAAACTCCACCCCACAGATCAGCTGTCAAGGTGTATGGCAACGGGAAATCTTTACCTGTTGAGAAGAATTATAGTCGTCTACAGCAAATATTAAATATTTACAGTGCCCTCAAGAAATTTTGTCACCTTTCAGGCATATGAGCAATATTCTTATAGGAAAAAAAAAATTCGTGCAATAAACGTTCAAACATGCAAGACACAAAAAAAACTGGAATCACATATAATGTGCTTATATAATTCCACAAAATGTGATAATGGACAGTAACAGCACTAGAACGTTTAACTATATGTATCAGTCCGCAGGTCAGGTGATCCAACAATCTTTAATGACACTAACTGTGTGTCTCAGCGTGGGTGAGAGTAGGTCTGTACGGTCCGCAGTACTGAGGAGAGAGCAGCTGTCTGACAAAACCCACATTCACACCCAGTCACAGAAGCACTTTCAGTAAGAACACACATCTGATAAGGTTAAAGCACTCACGTCTATACTGTATGTTAAAAAGGACACAGAAATCAGGACAAAAAAAGCTTTGTGTTACTAACATCTTCTGTCTAGTTGCATGTATGTTGGTTTAAATGTTTTTTGTACTTTGTTTTTAATAACAATCCCATGCATTGCTTCCTGTCTAAACTAGCAACTTGTTAGGGCCCAAGCACTGTGACATCAGCCCTACGTCATCATAGTGTGACGGCGCTCTTGATCTTCTAAGGATTAATGTTAGAGTGAAATGTATTCAATTAATTCGAACAGCAGTAACATAAAAAGCTAACTGGGATGTGTTCACTGGTAGACGGATACTGCGTCACAAAGTCCCTGTGAGTGAGAGATAAAATGGCAACAAGGTTGCAGCCTAAACCGTCGCTAATCAGCTAGTTAGGAGTTAGCGTATGGGATTGTATGGACCTGCTTCCTGTTCTGACGTCACAGTTAGTCACATGACCTATTGTGGGCCAATAACACATTAGAGTGAGTAAGTGAGACAGAGAGAGTGAAAGAGAGACACAGGAAGAGACAGGCAAGGAGGGAGACAGACAGACAGACAGAGAGACAGAGAGAGAAAATGTGTTGTTTTGGTTTCAGTCCAGATCGTTAATGCAGCTCGCTGCTGATTGATGGAGTGTCAGCGGTTTAGTTTCTCCATCGCTGTGAGATGAATTGATAACTCACAAACGCACACACACACACACACACACATAAATAGTTGTGTTTATATATGGTGTGTGTGTGTGTGTGTGTGTATACACACACTCTCTCTGAAAAACAGAATATCTACAGCTGTGGATGGTACAGTCACTGTTTTGTGGTTGTTGTGTGTGCATGTGTGTGTGTGTGTGTGTGTGTGTGTGTGTGTGTGTGTGTGTGTGTGTAAGATACAGGGAGCATTTGTCTAGGGGTCGAGGGGATGTAGTGATCCGAGCGAAAGCCTCCTGTTTTCAGTCGAGGCTCAGAGGCAGCAG
>JAOVVA010000054.1:1636138-1650236 GCA_028565275.1 Leiocassis micropogon | reverse complement strand
ATAGGGTGTGTGTGTGTGTGTGTGAGTGTGTGTGTGTGTGTGTGTGTGTGTGTGGGTGTGTATTTGTGTGTGTGTATTCCAGCTGGTGGAAGACCATATTTGACAAATTTTAATATAATGACATCATACTAAAAAAGTAAAATAAATGCAACATACTACTACTAGTACTGCAACTACTAATAAGAAGAAGAAGAAGAAAAAGAAGAAAATTCTCGTTACAAACATCAGCCCCAGGTAATGTCAAGTTACACAGAACTATAAAGAGATGAACACACTTATCAGTGGTCATGTGAAATGCCTGCTCAAACCTGATTGGCTGATGGTGCTCATACGATTAAAGCGCTTCCAGATATCATTATTATTTTATTTTATTTTTCATTATTATTATTATTATTATTATTATTATTATTATTATAAATGCCTGTACAGATTTGCGCACCAAATTTCAGCCTGGTCAGACTTTCGTGTTGTGAGAAACAGCCACAGCGGAACCTCTGCAAATAAAATAAATTAACGTAAGTTCAATTCTCTATATTTCTGTACTGCACACGCAGCAAATCAAATCAAATCACTTTTATTGTCACATCACGTTACTGGTACACTGGTACAGTACATGTGAGTGAAATTCTTATGTGCAAGCTACACAAGCAATAGTGGTGTACAATTATAAGAATAAATATACATATGAATAATACAGTAAGGAGCTCATGAAAACCATCTTGGTTTTCCTCGGTTAGCAGAATCGACAATAAAATTGACTTTGACTTTGACTTGACTTTGAGTTCTTAAGGCGAAAATATTCATTGCAAAACAAATATCCACATAAGAAATAATGTAAATGCCGATAATCCAGTCCAGCCACCCAAAAATATTACCAATATTACAAGAAAGTGCGCGGAAAATCATGTATGTTTTGAATGCAGGCTGAGGGCAACATTGGTGTCATGGGTCGACTCTTTCAAAACAGCTTTAAGTGACTGAAAAAACATCATAAATTCGCTTGGCTTTCAAACAATTTTTTAACAGCTCCCGGACGTACGCACAACTTAGCCAGCATTTGGTTCAGCTTGGTTTTTCATATGCCGAAAATGCTTCGTATGTCGATAAAAATTACAGGAGAGAGAGAAAAAAAAGAGAAAAATTTCCATGCCTTTTGCTGTTTTTTTTTCCCATTATGTTTTGGCCAGGGCTGAAACAAGTCAGTTAGATGTTGCCCCTATAGTGACCTCATATAAGAAGATCCCCTCCCCCAGCATGTTGTTCAGGTCTCCTGTGGAGCTCATTTACACACTGAAACAGGGAGTTTGGAGGAGAAGTGAAATGAGAATTTTAGATATTAAAAAAATGAGGGTTATTTCAGCTGGACCATTAAAACACACACATACACACACACACACACTTTGGGGGAGCGCTGAGACCGAGTGTAAATCTGTTAGAGAAATAGTAACAGGCAATTTTTTTGCACAAACATCCTCAAAGAAACAGAAGTGATTTTATTCACGGCTTACAGGCACTGCCTGAAATAGTCATGTGATCGTATGGTTTGTGGGTGTGCTGTTACAGGAAAACAATCCACAACAGCGTGGTGTGGTGCTCCGATCCAACCCGAAACTAATTTTACGCACAATACAGTGTTTAATTTAATCAAGTGTTTCATTTATCAATGAATTAAAAGCATTTCATTTTTTTTTTTTTTATCTAAACATAGGTATAGGTACGTTTAATGTTCTGGAATGTTCATGACTCTGTTCAGTCCTCAATTATGTCCTTACTAAGACAAAAAAACAGCTTGTCCTGTGGCTCAGAAACCATGAAGAGTAAATTTCTTTTTCCTGAAGTGCTTCCTGTTTAGGGAAAGTTTTACGACTTTACTTGTGAATGTTCCAAAGCGCTGACGCTGGAGGATTCTCCTTACGGAAACTTTCACTTATCAAGTCATGTCTTTCTCTTTGTTATATATAAATAATTATACCGACACTTTTTTTCCATTAAACAGTAATATAACTGTCTTCTGCTAGTTCAGGATCCACACTGAGGTTCGCTGATCAACTAGAGAACAAGAATGAATAAATGAATATTAAGTGTGCATGACGCCCGTAGAACTATATTATACTAGTCACACGGTACTATTTCTTGTTATACAGTTACAGTAAACCAAATCTAAGATTATTAAAGCCTATGTTTAGACATATCGCATTTTTAAATGATACTTTTCATGATTTTGCTTAGAAATAAACAAACCAAAAATTTATTTCCTTAATATTCAATTCAATTTTGTTTTTATAGTGCTTTTAACAACGGTCATTGTCGCAAATCAGCTTTATAAAAACAAAAGAAAATTAAGAACATTTGTATGAAATGGGTGTGAAAATAATCATAATGATCAGATTGTCCCTAATGAGCAATGTCTTCTGATATACAGTAAATGTCTACAAATAATCATCTTATAGATTTA
This sequence comes from Leiocassis micropogon, assembly GCA_028565275.1. Lineage (NCBI taxonomy): Eukaryota > Metazoa > Chordata > Actinopteri > Siluriformes > Bagridae > Leiocassis > Leiocassis micropogon. The sequence goes on along the minus strand of JAOVVA010000054.1, from coordinate 1,647,781 downwards.
GTTTGATATCATACTTTATTTTTTAAATTGTAGGTAAAAAATGTCAAGATTCAAGATTTTTTTCATTTTTGCTAAGAAGTCCTTTTTTTTTTTTTTTGAGCTGAAACTTACCCGGGCGTCCTGAATGTTAACCTGCTGTCTGATGAGACAGGAGCGTTAGATCATGAGTTGTGACTAATATCTCAGAGGAATCACAAAAAACTAACAAAAAAATCAATAATAATAATAATAATAATAATAATAATAATAATAATAAAGATCTGTACAGACAGCAGGACACACTGCACTTTATCATTATTGTAGTGATGTCGCCGTGGATCAGTCATGTGACTGATAATCATCAGGATATAGAAATGTAACACAGTGTGTGTGTGTGTGTGTGTGTGTGTGTGTGTGCGTGCACTGGAGAATTTAAGATGGGTCAGGTGCTTGACAGGTGGCCGAGTCCCAGGTCTGGCATATGAGTGAGTGAGAGAAGGTGTTTTTGGAAATGGAGACACACACACAAACAGAGAGAGAGAGAGAGAGAGAGAGAGAGAGAATGGAAGACCCCAGGGTGATTATTGACATGTGGCCGAGTCCCAGATCTGACCCGAGAGAGAGAGCGACAGAGCGAGCGAGAATGAGAGAGAGAGAGACAGAGGTAGAGAGAGAGAGAGAGAGAGAGAGAAAGAGCAGTGAGCAGCTGTGGACGTAATTCGTCTAACACACTGCTTGTGCTCTGATTAAGCAAGCGCTCCGGCCTCTAATTTCCTCCTGACACTGGTTAATGCTCTATATATCTCAATCTCACACACACACACACACACACACACACACACACACACCTGGTCATCTGCCCATTAGACAATGTCCTTAGATCAGATCCAAAGAGTGTGTGTGTGTGTGTGTGTGTGTGTGTGTGTGTGTGTGTGTGTGTGTGTGTGTGTGTGTGAGTGAATGTGTCTGATACTGACAGCCACCACAGCAGCAGGTATTCAGAGTGAGAGCAAAGAACAAAAAACCCTGAATGGAGCAATGCCAATGAATCTCATCATAGTGGGATTGAGCGTCTTTCTCTCTCTCTCTCCCTCACACACACACAAACACACACACACACACACACACACAAACACACACACACCCTAACTCTCTCTCTCTGACATGCTTGCATCTTTGTATTCATACCCAACAACCCATGGTTTGTGCAGAGTCCTAATAAAATTTCATCACAGGAATCCAGGAGGCCGTTCCTCGTAGCCGCACCCCTCTTTACTAAACATTTAAGAGACTGTTATTGCAATACACAGCCGCGTTTTTGGACCTTCTCGTACCTTCTCACCATCTTGGCAGCAGCTGACTCAACCTAAACCCAGGCTAATCCATAAATGGGCAAATGGGAGGAGCAAACGAACGGAGCCTGGCTGTTTGTTGGCACACACCTACTTACCTCAGTCACCACAAGTTCGCTAAAATGGCTAGCTAAAATGCTAATGTGGCTAACTTTAATGTATATGCTAACATTACTTTGAATTAGATTGAAATCTGTCCCGCGTTAACTCCTATGTTCCTTATGGTGAGTTAAACTACAACGATTCCAAGTAGCTGGTTAGCTAAAGTGATGCATAGCAAACAGCTGGCGGTTTGACACCTGCAATGCCTGCAGCCGTCACTCAAATCAGCCACACCCCTAGTTATGCCTAATCTTATGATAATATAATTTTAACTGATGAATTACATAAACATTCACTCCCTGTACAGTTGTCAGGATTGGGTAACCTAGCCATGGAGTGCCAGGCTATAAACATGTTTATTTCTCTTGTAAAGTTAAACATTTTAAGATGAGGCTCTATCGGGATTGATTCTCTTTTGGAGCCTAGTGGTCATTCAAGGAACTGCATGTTTTAGCACTTCCGTGTTGGATTCACTTTTTTGAGAACAGGAGGATGGCTCTTGATATAAAATTGATAAACAAAATGCTATAAAATCCATGACAAAAAGATTTTTTCTTTTTATAAATAAAGGCGCATACGTACTCTATTTCCCAGAATTTTCAGGACGTTCATGAATACGAGATTTCTTGTCTCAACACTTATACAAATGATTTCGGAATGAGTCCAGCTTGATAATTGTGGCCAGATATGTTGACCTTTGAGTCTATAGGATTGTAAGATGTGTTTCTCTACAGTATGTACGTGTTTACCTCTTTATATTTCATCCATTCATCCATCTAGGAGCCTTTATCCAACGAGGGACTGTGGAGGGCAAAGGAGATTACCATTGTACTTATTCCCAGTTTATGAGAGGACCTCTTTATATGAGAGAACAGCAATTCCCTGGGTATAGCTCACCTAGTGGACTTTACCCAGGAGCTAATGTATCAGAGGCAGCTCCTTCCCTGTTCCTACGCAAAACCATCATTCTAGACCCAAAGCAAGTTCCTGATCTCCTTGCAGGACTTCACATAGACCCTCCAGATATGATTTCTCTGATGTTCAAGCCGAGGTTAAGGGAAAGAACACCAGTACTGGAGGAATTACAATGTCACATAGAAGAGGACAGAAGAAGGAAGCTGCCAAAGTCAGAGAAGTCCCAGAAGACAAAATAGAGGCAAGCTGCCAGTTCAGAATGAGCCTGAGGTGGTCAAACTGTTTATCTCCTTATGCAGGGACCACAAACTACCGTGAGCTCTGAACCACATTCAGGTATTTCTAAAAGCAATTCAGATGATCCTTAGAGATACAGGTCCTTCACCCCATCATCATCAACCTGCAGATACCTTTCAGCCTTACTATGACCTCTGGTCATTTTGATGGAACTTCCTCTTCTACAGTATGTTGAACGTATGACCTCCCCTTGTTCATTCCACTCCAAGAGATCAAAACATCTTACTGCATCTATTCCTACTATTGGCTCTTCTTCTACATTCAGTACAAATTACTATGTGCCCTGTGATCGAGCTGCCGCCATCATACTTTTGGTAATTTTGTGCAGTAATGTTTTAATACAGGTATCATTCAGACTGGTACAAGCTGAGCCAAATCATATTAATAGAGTGATATATAAGGTACAGTGTTTTATGTTGGTCTGTATTTTGAGACCCACAAATAGCTGGAATCTTTATTCAACTTGGTAGCTGAATAAAACCCGATTCTGATTCTGATTCTGATCACAGTTATCTTAAAGGAAAAAGATTCTACTTAACTACATGAGCCGAAGCACCGGGACCTATGCAGTACTAGACGACACCTTAGGACACAGGATCCTCTGACTCCAGGACACCTGAGACACCCCTCACCTGAGGTTGATCCATAATCTAAGAGACTTAAAGTTACTACACTGTAGGAAGGTAAATCTTATCATGTGAAAATATCTTAAATCTGGTCAAATGCTCTACATAATCACAATATAAGTTTACAACAAACCAAATATAAGATTATTAAGGCCATTTCAAGACAAATTTAAGATTTCATTTCTTTATTATTTATTTTGTTAGTTTACATTATTTCCTTTAAAAAACTTACAATTTGATGCTTAAAAACTTGTCAAATGTGTCTAGAAATAGACTTAGTAATCATTTATTTGCTTTATTTTGATTTTCAATAAAAAACACATATTTCACTAAATGTAAGATTTCCTACTATGTCCAAGCCATCCAAGAAAGTTGCACGTAGTTATGCATTCATGGGCAAAAGCCTTGCCCCTGCTATTACCACAAGTTGCTCACTGAGTCACACATGCCCAATCTTCCCATGGGCATAAAAACCATGCCAGTCCTCACATGGTACATATACGATCCTCCCTATGTGAGTCATTCTGCGTTTATGGCATTTGGCAGACATCTTCATGCTGAGCAATTTATGTCATTTTACATCGGAGGGTTAAGGGCCTTGCTCAACAGTGGTAGCCTGATGGGGCTGGGGTTCAAACCCATGACCTTCTGATCCATAGCCCAATAACTTGAACGCCACCCCTTTTGCCAACTTCTAAACAGTACCAGTATGCACTGAGTCACCTTCAGACATAGATTGATCCTGGCTTTGGCGATCAGACTTTGTGAAGCTTATAGTAGGTTGCTTTGTAGTTTGGGGTCTTGGCTGGTGGCTGTGATTTCCCCTGATTTTCTCCCTAATTTAGTTGTAGCCAATTCCCACCCATCATCAGGGCATTTCCCATCAAGGCTGTGGGAGGATGAAGATTATCACTTGTTGCCTCTGAGCTACATGACATCTTTTCAAACTGCTCAGTCACGCACTGTTGGGGGAGTGGCATAACACACACATGATGGAGAAGAGCTCCTTCCTATTGCAGGAGCCCATGAATGGCTTGACCCGTGATTGATCCTCCTAACTAGAGGCTAGAGCCTCCCAACTGAGCCTAGAGATCCTAAGAGAGCTCAGCCAATCGGTTCTCTCTAGACTCCTGACTGCGAGGGGGGCTACAGCATCACCCGGGATTAAACACATTGACCTGGGGTTCAAAGTGTTAATGTTATGGCTGATCAGTGCTGTAGTGGTTGGTCCAGGACCACAGCGAAGATAATACTGCTTCACCCTGTTCTGTTAAGCAGTCATTTTATGTCAAATTTGCAGTTTTGAGCTTCACCAGGGTGCTGGCAACCTACCTGCAGTAATCAAGGAGATCATGAGGCAGTAATCAATCAACAACACCAAAAGAGTACCCTTGGCTTGTGATCAAACGGCCAGGAGGACAAACTGGTACGTCAATAAAGTAGTAACATCATAGTCTGAACCTCGAGTCTTCATGGGCTGTTATAGTCTGTCAGGAAAGGAGTAACATATCAGTAGACAGAAAACAGAGACATGGCTCCTTCAATATAACCAGTGATAATCAGATGTCAGTGACCTATTTTATGCGAGCACGGATTGCCGGGCAACTTCAAACCACATTCTAATAACCCGATCAGATTTAATCAGTGTCCTACAATGACTCTCCTCTGACACATGCTCTTATATCATCTCCAAAGAAATTCTGACTCGTGTTGATATAAATAGATGGCAGTATTCACAAAATAATCCTGCTGGGCACAAGCTCCTGGACATCCATCCGTTCTTTATACCACTTATTTAGACCTTTGTAGGGTCATGAGCAGCTAAAGCCTGGCTCAGGAAAATCAAGCCATAAGACAGGGTACAACCTGCACAGGGTGCCAAAACATCACTGGACCAAGCACACTCAATTACAATCACACACTACGGGGACTTTAGGAATACACGTCAACCTGAACCGTGTCTTTGGATTGTGGGAGGAAACCGGAGTACCCAGAGAAAGCACATACATACACACATGGACTGGAGGTGCGAGACGGCAGTCCTAACCGCTAAGCCACCATGTCGCAGTCAGTCGTCTTCCGGCTTCAGCGTCACTTCCTGAATGTTCTCATGAACAGATAAGTCTATAGTAAGTGTGACAAGACTTCAGCAGCATTTTTTTGTTGTTGTTGTTGTTCTGCTCGACTGTGACAGCAAAGTGGATTAAAGAAGCATTTCAGAAATATCGCTTTCTGTTCCACAGCCATCTAACACAAGTCGTTCATCTTTGCAGAAAAAGTCTGAGTGCAAACAAAAAAACTACTTTCAAGGGCCTCCTCCTGCCCTGTTTTCTTTATCTCTTCCTATTGTCATTTCTCTTTGTCTGTTTCTCTCAATTCAACCCTTTTATTCCCCGCCTGTCTTCTATCCTTGACTCTTGTTCCGTTTTCCTTTATTTCGTTCTGTCGTCTTTTCTCAATAAATCTTTTTCCCAGATCTCTGCCAGTCTTACTCTCCTTTACTCTCACTCTACCTCTCTCTCTCGCTCTCTGTCTCAGTAATCCGTTAGCGAGTGTGTGTGTGGTGTATATGTTAATGAGGCGGGCCCCCCCACACAGAACACACATTAATGGGCTGATGAATATGCATGCGAATTTGTTAATTAAGTTAATTATTCTGCTGAAAATGCATTCGTCTTCCAAGGACATCTTCCCCAGGATCCCAACCTGCTTCCCTCATTAGTCATGCGATATTTCATACGCAGTGCGTGTGTGTGTATGTGTGTGTATGTGTGTACGTGTGTGTGTGTGTGTGTGAGAGAGAGAGAGAGAGAGAGAGAGAGAGAAGACAAGCAAGTCAGGCAGAAATGGAGAGAAAAAGAAGTTTCAGATTGCGAGAGTGTGAGTGTGTGTGTGTGTGTGTGTGTGTGTGAAACCTTTTAAACATTAAAAAAAGAGGACCTATTACTATTTTTTTTTTCATTTTATTATTTTCAATCTTTGTCCAGAAAATCTAATAATTAGCATAATTCTCTATAATTATATATTCTAATAAAATATATTTTTTTAAAGGTGACATTTTGTGTGTGTAATCACATAAATTCCATATATTAACACATTCGTTTCCCCCAAGCATTATTTTATTCATTTTTTTTTTTAATTCAAGAGAAATTCTTAAAATTTGTTGTTAAGAGTATTTTATGATCGTTACATTTAAACAGGCTAAAATACAATAATTATTTTAAAGCAGTAACTGTGTGACTAATGATCTACGTGTTATTTCATTTGGGTTTTTTTTCTATTGTGGAAAAAAACTGAAATGAATATTAATAATTTGCTAAAACACAAATTTTACTGTGTTTACACAATACTCACTTTTAAGCAAAAAAATAATAATTTATAAATGAAAAACTATAAATTACCATATCAATAGTGTGTCGAGTTGCACATATTAATGCATTTTTTTATTATTATTGTGTGAGACATCCCTCCACCACACCCCTACACCCCTACACCCCCCTTCCTCGGTTGTTTTTCCCCTAATTGCTTATTAAAACGCTTTTAAAATGAACTTTTCCTGCCAACTTTCCAACACATTAATTAATTGTTGTAGCCAATTAAGTGGCGTCGCGCAAATGAGCTTCAGCGCAAAAGAGTCCTGCAGGGCCCTGTCTAAAATGGCGTGCACACACACACACACACACACACACACACACACATTTCCCAAGCCTCAGCCCCGTTAGAAAAGTTAGTGAAACTGTCAGCTCAGTCCAGTCTGAGAAAGATCAAACACACCACAGTTAAATCATGTTGCTTTATTAACATCACATTTCTCTATTTACACAGCTCAGTTACGTAAGATTGCAGGTCTCAGCATTTTGTGTGTGTGTGTGTGTGTGTGTGTGTCCTCCCTGTATGCTGAACAAGCTGTGCACCTTTTGCGCATGCTCTAAAACGGTCACAAACCCGTCCCCGTCTTGGACAGAAGATGTCACATGTGATCTGGACCTCGGACAGGAGATCATACTCAGTGCTGGTTGCATCATCCCGTCTAGCACGGTTTATAACTGCTGGCCATCAGAACCCGAGACTCTGATCAACCTCACGCTGGCTCACACCAGCCTCCCAACTCCCCTTGAAGATATGAGGCGGGGCATCATGGATTTGTGTGTGTGTGTGTGTGTGTGTGTGTGTTCTTTCACACTTAAAGCATTTGTTCACGTTTTAATCAGTACACCTTTAGGGTTTGGGTCATTAGGGTCGTTAAGCGCTTTTGATTATCCTGGAGCAATCAAGCATGGCGTGGCAACCAAACCATGGCAAACTGTTTTGGCACTGAGTAAAGTTTCACAGTATTAAAAAAAAAGAAAAAAAGAAGAAGAAAAAAAATATGGGTTTTGATGGGTTTTTTGATGCTCAGTATTTTTTGTTTATCTAATACCTCCAGGGGACAGTGTACACAAACTATCACCTAATTACTGATCTCTGATTATATGATTTATATTAATATTTTTCTGTTAAAAACATATCCAGAAAAAAATACAATAATAATAATAATGACCTCATTAGTACCTTTGGTCACTTTTGTCCCACAATTTAACTCATATATATAACGGGTGTTCGAGTTAAAGCGGGACTTTTGCTTGTGCAGAATGACAGAACACACTTCCCACCATTTCGCTTTAGCTTGGTTACTATAAAGGTAGACAGTTTTTTTAGTACGCCTGCTTCACATCTGAAACACCGGCCTCTCAGGAACTCCTTTTATGACCCAAACATGTGGAAATGGCTTGGAGTTAAGTCAGGACTGTACGGGGGACGTGGCATTAACTCCAAGTCGAGTTCATGTAATGTGTAAGCGACTGCAGGGCTCCACCTCGGCCGGGATCGCCATTCACAGACATACGGTCTTCTTTATAATGTTTGCACAATTCAAAAGTTTTACTGGGGCTAAGAGTCTCCTCACCGTACTATGCTTGAAGTCTTCTGTAAATCTCTTTTACACCTTCATTCACCAGACATTTCAGCACAAGTCTCAGTCTGTATGATCAAGAGTGAAACAGAAGTGAAATTTCACCAGTGAAACAGTATTTATTTTTATTACATTTAATAGATTTGCAGTATTTATACAGAGAAACATAGAAGGTGTGTAAGAAGGCAGAAACAGACCTATGTATTAGTATTTATCACATGGATATAATTTTTTTTTTTTATTTTAACTGAAATTTAATTTAATTCTCAAGAGTGCCCTGGCTAGGAGAGGTGGAAACAAAGTTCTAGACAAGCAAATACAAATAAAAAATCTTTTCTGTTACAAAATGCAAAAATAAACTATTAATCAATATTTGTTGAACAAAAAAAATCTTATTGTCTTGCACAGGGCAGTTTTTAGGACATAATGAGGAATCAATCACAGAGAAGAACATAATGATGATGATGATGATGATGAGTGAAGGATTATATGTGGAACAGAGCGTTCTGATGTCTGTATTGTACGGACAGAAACGTGAGCTCCAACTTCCACTTCGCCTGAAACACTGAAGAGCTGAACGGAGCTCAAACTCGACAGGCGAATAAAACTGATTAATTATTAACTGATTAATTGGTAAATGTGAATTAGTAGGATTTTATTAATACCATTGTTTTAGATCAGATTTTGGAACCAATAGTGTGGCTAAAGAAATCAGGCACCAGGGAACATTTTACTCGACTATGTCTAGACATTTAAAGAATATCTTGTGAAAATCTCAAAGGAAAATCCTTGTCTAATTAAACATCATCAATATAATTAGTTGTTGTTGTATTTTGCTGTAAATAATTATTTTGCACTAACCCGTTATCTAACATAATTACATTTCAGTGTAACAATTTTATTTGGCCTCTAAAGGCCTCCTTACAAACCACAAAGGTATTTTCTTCTCTCCTCTAGCCAATGACCGTACGCTAGACTTCACACACACACGCTACACAATGCACACATTGTGCTATTTTTATTTTGAACGTTTGCTAGCTATATTCAACAAAGTTAGCATGTTTTCTTTGCTAATCCCACGCTCGACTAGCATTGGTTTGAGTAATCAAATTCTAGCTAATGGCATATATATATATATATTCATAGAGAAAAAGAGAGAGTTTTAGTTTTCATTTAAATAATGAAACTTACTTTTTACAAGAAAACTTACTTATCATTAGCTTACTTAAGTACATTTAAAAATAGCAGCCTTTTTTATTTTTACTTCAGTAGGCTACATACTTGACAGGACAAAATACGGTATTTTAACACATTATTTATACTCTACATTCTAATAGAATTTCTCAGTACTTCTTTACCAGTCGGTTTATATTTTGAGCTGATCAGTACTAAGTGATTTTGTGTCAACAAACCAGCCACAACCATTAGCTCTGCACTAAACCACTACATTGTCTGTAAAATGATGTCACACATAACATGTCTGCTAATAATCATCTTATATTTCCCCCAAAATGCCAGTAGAGCTAAATAGTGTGGCTTATTAATATGTGTAAAACATGTTTTGATGTGGTGTATGACGGATGCTGGATGCTGGATGAGGCAGAGTAAACATTTTGGATGAACCACACTGAGTGAAGCAAGGTGAATGAAGTAATTTGGATGAGGCATGTTGAACGAGGTCTGTTTCAGTTGAGGTGTATTGAACGAAGTGTGTTGGATGATGTGAGTTGGGCAAAGTGGGGTCAGACAAATCGATTTCCATAAGGCATGTTGGATGAAGCATGGTGCATGGGGAAGGCTGGATAAGGTGTGTTGGATGAAGCATGTTGGATGGAGCATGGCATATTAGGCATATTAGAAAAATGAAACCTGTTGGATGAAGCTTATTGGATGAAGAATGGTGAATGAAGGTTGTTAGATCGGGTGTGTTGGACAAAAAGAATGGTGGTGGATGAAGTAAGTTTTTGTTGGCGTGGATAATAAGACCATGTGATACGGTAAAAGTAAAATAAAGTAAGATAAACTTTGCGAGTGTGTGTTCATCTCTTTCCAGATGTGTGTGTTACGCTCCTCTACGTGAATTCTATTTTCCACTCTGGTTCACAGACTTTGGGAAAATAAGCACAGCGGAGCCAAAATGGCGGATTAACATCCACAACCAAGATGGCGGATTGATGGAGATCTTAATGGCACGCAATCAAAGAGATTCTGTGCCAACTGTACAGCAGGTAGGGGGGCAAGTGAGGGTTATTTACCACCAGTGAACGTGCCCCACGTGCCCATGTGCCCCTCTCACACACCCTGGTGCCAGCAAGGGGGGTGAAATGCCCTCTGATTGATGGCACGGCTTCAGTCCTCCTGTCTGTGTCCCCTCCGTTTTACTCAACTCGCGCCAAGTCCTTCCCCTGCTAGTTCCCAGCAGACACATCAATTACACTCTCTCTCTCTCTCTCTCACACACACACACACACACACACACACACACACACAGGTTTATAACACTTTTTAAATCTGTTTTAAGTGTTTTAATTAGATTTTTCCCCCATGGTCTGTCTTACACACACACACACACACACACATCCTTTAAACAAACATTATATATTTTGTTGCATGATAAGACTTATAGTACACGTAACAACAATAATAATGATTGACCATGCTTGCTGATATTTAAGCAATTAATGTCTTCGTCAATGCCACCCTCTGGTGGTAGGACCTTGTTACTACAATGACAATGCATTGCTTCTCCACCCACCTGAGGTCATTTTTTAAATACTGTTTGGTAAAAAAAAAAATTATATATATATATATATATATATATATATATATATATATAATTTTCAAGAAATATGGATCTAATACGTTTTTAAAAATCTAAATACATTTGTTTACTTTAAGGGAAAGATTAAAATTTGCCCTGAACGGACCCACGCTCACACACACACACACACACACACGCACACACACACACATTCCACTGTCATTCAGACACAGATTTATCTTAACCAATACTGCACATTTCTGAGAGGTTGGAGGAAACCCGGGATCCCAGAGGAAACCAACATGACACTGAAACTTTACAACGACAGAAAGCCGAACATCAGAAACCAATAAACTCATTGGTTATACGGTTATTGATGTGATTTGTTCTTTGACTGGACTGTGTGAGCACATGTGGTGACGGTACTGTATCTCTCATATAAATAACTAGCATTAGTACACATCATTGACAGTAACAGAAAGAGTTTGTAGAAATAGGTAAAAGGTTGAAGCTAAAAATAATCTGACGAGCTTTAATGTACATGTCTGTGTGTCATGTTTCTGTTATTAATACAAGTAAGCCACATTCTGTAAGGTTGAGTATCTTACGCCTTGTTTACACTAAGTTGTCCTTCTTTGGTGCTCAGACAAATACACTCCC
>JAOVVA010000054.1:1615934-1636038 GCA_028565275.1 Leiocassis micropogon | reverse complement strand
AAACATGCAAAAGAATAAGAAATCAGGAAGGGGGCAAATAGTTTTTCACACCACTGTATACACACACACACACACACACAGTTTAGTTGTCCTGGTGACCTTCTTCAGCTGATTGTTTGAACCTCCTATCTGTTGCTCCACAGCAAGTGATGAAGGACAAGTGGATGAACACAGGGTACGAAGGCGATGAGCTGAAGCCTCACACAGAGCCGGTGGAGGACTACAGTGACCCCACCCGCATCGGTAAGCACACACACGCACACGACAGACTAGCACCTGAGCCATGCTAGAGGATACTACTACTCAGGATACTCACCTCCCCCGTTTTAGCCGGGGACCAGGTTCTTTTCATTCCTGCATTTGCGCCATGACTTTGTTCCTTTTGAAACCTGCAATTTTTTAATGCTTTTCCGGGATGTTTTCATTGTAGTTTGTTAGTTTGTCTCAGAGTCAGCAGGTATGTTCCACACTCCTGCTGTAATCTCTTTCATTCTCTTTATATCTTCATAGAGGTGATGGTCGGGATGGGTTTCACTACAGACGACATCAAAGATGCGTTACTCAATCAGAAATACAACGAAGTCACAGCGACTTACCTTCTCCTGGGTCTGAAGACCGAGGTTCGACAACCACACACTCACGTTCTCACACCCAGATGCACACTATAGATTTAGCATTGTTTTTTTTCTTTCTTCTCACCATTAAAAATAAACACACGCCTGCGATTGTGTTCGCAGGACGGCGCGGAGTCCCGTGTGAGCGGAAGCATGACGTTGCCGAGGGTGAGGCCGAGCCCGATCACCAACGGAACGAACAAACACTCCTCCGCTGCTGCTGCCTCTTCGTCGTCCTCCTCCTCTTCCTCTCATGGCAAGACGCAGCGCAGCGCCTCCACTTACCACCGGCAGCGACGGCACAGCGACTTCTGTAAGAGACACACTCTAAAGATTTAGCTAGGTTCAGAGTCCACACTTATTGGTCCCCTTAACTAATTATAATTAAAGATATTTTGAACAAATTTCCTACACATAAAAAGGTTCTCTAAATAAATGTATGCATTTTCAGTCTAAGCAGAGATGCTCATACCTTCTGCTCTCTAGCCAACTCCTCCAAATTCTCCCTGGGGATGGCCAGGCATGGCCCAGGCCAGATGAGAGATGTAATCACTTACTCTAGTCCTTGGTCCACCCTGGGGATTTCTCCCCACTGGACATGCCTGAGACACCTCCCAAGGGAGGCCTCATATGCTTGAATCCCCTCAGATTGCGTCTTTTCAGTGCAGAGGATCAGTTCTGTTCGGATCACTCTATTATATTTTAAGCTCCTCCTGAATGTCCGAGCTCCTCGCCCATCATCTCAAGCCACCCTGTGAAGGAGATTCAATTCCATCACTTGTTTCTGTGACCTCAGTCTTTCGGTCATGACCCAAAGCTTGTGATCCTAGGTGAGAGTTGGGATACAGATCGATGTTACTATATCGGACACCCTCCATCCTGTGGATGCACCTAGAAATTTTGTCCATGAAATTCATGAATAGACTCGGTGACAAAGAGCAGTCCATAAACACAAGTTGGGCAACACATGAGCTCCTTTGAGGGTAAAACACCAGTCCATTGTTCCTGGGCTGGGATGGAAATACGCACTGCTTTCCTTGAATCCAAGGTTCGACTAAATTCTGGTCTGTCCTCTCCGCCATCCTGTCCCTAAATGTCCCTTTGTGGAAGTGCATTTTCCTAGCCAATCAGATCAGAAATAGCTGGGAGGAGCCAATTTTTTGTGTTACATAGGTTTTGGAATATGGAAAGAAAAATATGACAGACCTGCTGTATTGTACACTCGCATTAAACACGCAATCCTGTTTGTGCATGTTTGTTTCAGGTGGTCCGAGTATGCCAGTGATGCACCCTAAGCGCAGTCCAACGGGTGGGGCAGACCGCGAGCTACGTGAGAGCCGCATGCCCCCACGCAAGGCCAGCTGCAGCGTGATGGGCAGCCGCAGCCTCCCGCCCTCCAGCCCCATGGTCAGCACCGCCAACAACCCAAACAAAGCCGAGATCCCAGATCGGCGGAAAGACATGACCGCCACCACTGTAAGCTGGAGACAGGCGGAAGAGAGATAGAGAGATTTTTTTTTTTTGGAAAACCCGAAAATTGTTGTAATTGTTGTAAGAGTGTTGTGACATCTGTAACATCTGATAAGTTTGACATTGAAATAAAGAAGGGAGGAATAGAAATAGGCTGAATCATGTGGTCTGAACACAACCTAAGTGCAGTGTGCATGTGTGTGTGTGTGTGTGTAGAATAACATCCCTGGCAGTGCGATGACACGCAGGAACACGTACGTGTGTACAGACCGGCCCAGCACGGACAGACAGTCCCTACTTCAAAACGGCAAGGAGAACAGGTAACACACACACACTTTAGCATGATGCTTTGTGTTGGGAATACAGCGGTACCTCGGCATACAAACGCTCTGCCTCACAACTTTTTATCTTAAGAGCTGAAATTTTCCGAAAAAAATTTGTCTCGTCATATGAAGCACTTTTGGCATGCGAGTGACTGAACTGAGCCGAATCAAATGCCGTATGTCTGGTAGCCGTTTAAAACTTGCTTGCGTCAGTTGAAAGCCAAGCGAAGAGTTTATTGGGGATTTTTTGGTTTTTTTTTTTTTGCATTTGTCCAAGATTTTGTGAGACATAGCACCATATGTCCCAAGAATGTTTGCAAGACGGTAGCAAAAAGAAAAGGGAGCCGCTTTCAGTTAAGTTTTAAAGCAAGAAGAATCATAAATTAAGGTTAAGTGAGGTTTAATGTCTATTTATTTCATATTTTACTTTTCCAAATGTTTTGAGTGTTTTTATATGGAAAAAATGTATTATAGTGTTGGAAATTGGTAATATTTGTAATATGTTTGGCCGGCTGGAACAGATTTTATGTTATTTCCATTGGGACAATGTGTTTCACGATACAAAATTTCGACTTAAGAGCTCGCCTCTGAAACCGATTAAATTTGTATGTAACATGAATAAAACAATAAAACAGTGAATAAAGTAATCTTTCTCTCTCTCTCTCTGTCTCTCTACAGCTCTCTCTCCCACCGTCTCCCACCCGCCTCTCCCTCCACTCTCAGTATTTCCGGAGCGGGAGCGTCCTCCTCTTCCTCGGCGGATCGGTGTAGACTGACGAGGGGTTCCACCATCCGCAGCACGTTCCACGGCGGGCAGCTCAGGGAGCACGTGCCTTCCGCCTACGGGCCGCCGCCCACCTCGCCCACGCTCAGCCACGACGCCACGCTGCCGGTGCACGGCCGCTCCAGAGCAACGGCCAACCTGTTCAGCAAGATCACCTCCAAACTCACACGCAGGTACCCTACACACACACACACACACACACACACACACACACACAACGTCTCATATCTGCTGTCCTTGTTACCTAACTTATTAGCATCTTAGTAGACACTAGCTAGTATCCATGTTTCCCAGTTGCCTAGCAACAATAGTTTATTGACTTGAGTGACAAAATGATCCACATCGGCCAAAACAAATCAATTAAACGACCGCATTCATGAATTTGTTTCCTCTGATTGTTGTTTGTTCTTTCTGAAAGGTGCAGCGTTGGAAAAGTGTGTACGTTATCTAGTGTTTCAGTGCCATGTGTAGCAGCAGTGCTGGTTGTATTCTCCATGCTCTGCGTGTGTGTGTGTGTGTGTGAGAACTTTACACTAAAACATCGCTAGTCTATAGTGCTGCTTCTGTGCCCTACTCTGCTGCTCCTGTCCCTGCTTCTTTTCTCTCTTCCCTTTTTAACATCTCTGTCTTTCTCTCTCTGTCTCTCTCTCTCACTCAGGGTCAATCTCGACCCCTCTAAGAGGCAGGGTTCTAATAAGTCAGTATCGGGTTGCACTCTTCCACAGGGATCCAAAACAGTTAGTAAGTTCCTGTGTCTCGCTCTCGCCTGTCTGCCTGCGCATCTGCCTGCCTGTCTGTCCCCTGCATGCGTCTCGCTCTCTCTCTCTCTGTTAGACTATGTGTGTGTGCATGAGTGTGTGGGTGCATGGACGACAGTGCATGCATCTGGATTTGTGTGTGTGTGGGGACCAAATATCCTTCCATTGAGGAGGAGACTGACCTTGTGGGGACATAAGGTTTGCAGAAGGTTTTCTATGTGTAAGTATGTGTGTGTGTGAGGGTGGTAGGGGGATGGTTGGGATGGGGTTGTGGGGGGGTTGTTTGACCATGACGGACATCCCATTTCGTTCTCTGGAGTGATGCTGCATTGCGCCTGGTTTTGTCCCGAGTCCTGTGGCACGGTTACCTTCCTGAAACGGTCCGGATTGTTCAGAATTCTTAAACGTGTCCTTTCGTTTTTCAGGGTCGCAAATGAACCTGAGAGAGTCGCCCGACCTTCGCTCTCAGGGTGAGCCCTGCCGCCGGACCAGTTAATCATTCCGTTCAAAAACTTCACTTTTTAATCTTTTTTCTTTAATAGCTTCCACTAATTTATTGAACATGTCTTTGTAGATTTCTAGAGGCGGTGTAATAAGATCGATGAATAATCTGTTCATCTATATCTGTCTCTCTTTCATGTCTGTCTCTCTGTCTCTGTCTCTTTTTCTTCCATGTGCTCTGTTTACGTTTGTCTCTCTGTCTCTTTCTCAGTTGCCATCTATTTGGGAATCAGAAAGCGGCCGAGCCCCGGCTCGGGGGAGGGGGCTGGGATGTGAGGCCCCGCCCCCCACGCGCTCCCGCCGAGTTGGTACTGGCCGTGCGCGACGCAGCAAGGGGGTGCGGCTGCAGCCACGAGCCTCTAGGGTCGAAGGTCACGTTCCAGGGAGAAGTGTGCCAGCTGAGCGTGCACCCAGCACTCCTCTGGGAGGCTCCACTAGCATTCACTCACATCGCGTCAAAGATCTACAAAGGGGTGGAGCTCTGAGCAAACGGGGGGAGGGGCCCAGACCCGAGACGCCTCATTCCTCCTCCTTCCTGAACTGTCTTGGCTCCGCCCACTTTTGGCTGCATAAACTGGAAAATTGCTCCACGCCCACCGCCAGCTGTCACCCCCCCCCCCCCCGATATGCTAATCCAGCGGGCAGATGGAACGACAAAACAAAGCGACAGAGCGCTGCACGCGCGTTACGTCATCAGAAACGCGACGCATTAAACAGGGAAGATGGCGGCGGCGGCGGCGCTACGGAGCGGCAGTCCGGTACGAGAGCCCGGCTCGGAGCGGGTTAAAGTGGAGGAAGGCACCGGTATGCATCACGGGGGATGGTTTTTAACATCTAAGATTCATTCGACTCGATATAAACCCGAGTTTGTGTAGTGAATGTGCTGCAAACGACCCTTAGGCTGCGTTAGCATTAGCTTCAGAGCTAGCGGTTTTGTTTTGAATGGCTGCTTACAGCCGAGCTTTGACTCCTGAGTGACTGCTGATGGAGTAAAGTGTCCAGTACGCTTTAAAACTGTTATAAAAAAAGCAGCTGTTTGATGTTCTGTGTAGGACTTATAATGAGTGAGGAAGTGAATCTGTAATCATGTGCGCTGCAGAGCGGGGAGGCTTTATAGTGTTAGACTGTAGAGTGTTAGTGAGGAATGATCTGGAAGAGAATCCTGAGAGGTCACGTGATAGACTGGGAGTGTAGGATGTGTTCTGTTGTTAAAATATTCCTGTGACAAGTGTGAATGGTTTAGTGTTAGTGTCACAGCAAAGGATGTGTGTGAGAGACATGATGGAGGAAAGAGAGAGAGCAAGAGATTTCTTCCAATCCTTAAAATTCTGTAGCATATTAAACGCTGTAACATTTATTATAACTTGAATCGTGAATGGTTCCCCCGTGCCCCTGTTTTAAGCGAATGTGTGTTTACAGAAGCGGAGAAGCAGAGCCGTGTTTCTGCCCTGCTGGAGAGGCTGCACGCCAAACACAACGCCTCACGGCCATGGCAGGAAACCAGCAAAGTCGTCCGCACCGCCATGGTATGTGTTTGTGTGTGTGTGTGTTTATCGAGTACTGTACTCCGTAAGATATTTATCTCTACATGGAGCTGTTTAGAGTTACTTTTTATATCATTATTTATTAGATCTAAATGACAGACGGTGTCTGAAGTAGTCGTTCTATGTCCCAGAGGATTATGTGCACAAGACTTCAAATACACAGACTGAACAGATGACACGTAGACAGAGTTATCGATTTATGGTGTAGAACAATAAGGACGTTTTTAGTCGGGACAGGAATCACCAGCGATACGATAACATCACGATACCTTGAAATACCTCGCATTTCCGTGTGTATCGTGTTTTGGTAAATATTATGTTATTTTTTTCACATTTTGGAATTATCCATTTTGGTGTAATTCTGAACAAACTTGGCAAATAATTTGCTCTTAGCACACAGGATGCTGTGCTGCCAACTAATGTGTGAATAGTTTAGAGCACCATCTGCAGGATTATAGAGGAACTGCAACATTGTACCTCAAATTCCATTAAAATAAAATGAAAAGTACATCATCTAGACATCTCTGGTGTTTGGCGTCTCTGGCGTAAAGCTGTGTTAATTCCACAGGAGTTTATCTTGTCCTGTTGTCCGTCCGTTAAGTGAGGTAACTGTACGGCTCGGCTCTGCCGTAGCTCCGCCTACAAAAAAAACATTATTGTGTTTACTTACACCAAAAATTGATGGAATTTTGCTGACTGAGTAAATCTGTGTGTAGGAAAAGCGTGGTGTAATGAACTCGGCCGGTCACCAGCTTCTACTCAACTGTTTAGAGACGCTTCAGAGGGCGCTTAAAGGTGAGAGCGCCACACCCATCAATCATCACTAATTAAACACTCAGAGTTTTATTACTGCACTACAGCAGTGTCGTGTTCTGACGCCGTCTTAGGTACCTGCTGATGTGTGTGTTTTCGTTACAGTGTCCTCGCTGGCGTCTATGACCGACCGTCTGGAGTCTATCGCCCGTCAGAACATGTGAGTGTCCCTGCGAATTAAGCGTCACTCTGCTCACACACTGCATTTTAGCTTTAACATCACGCGATCATGTCACACGATCACTCAGTTCTTCTTCCGGTTTTGTCCTGCAGGTTGGGGTCACACCTGAGTCCCTCGGAGACAGAGTGCTACATCACCTCGGACATGTTCTACGTAGAAGTGCAGCTCGACAACATGGGACAACTGATCGACGTCAAAGTGGCTCATCACGGAGAAAACCCTGCGGTGAGAGAGAGAGAGAGAGACGGAGAGAAACAGGAGGGCAGTAAGGGAGACAAGGAAGGGGGGGGCACTAGGATAGAAAGAAGGGGAGAGAGAGGGGAGTAAGGTAAAAGGACATAGTAGAGAGGGAACGCAAAGGGTGAGAGAGAGAGAAAGCAAAATTACGGAGTAAATAAAGTGAAGTATGGCAAAAATAATGAAAAAAATAAAGAGAGATAGCAAGAAAAATGAAATAGGGAGGGAGGCAACAGTGGCAGAGTGAGAGAGAGACCAAAGGAGAAAAAGAGATGGGGAGAGAATGAGAGAGGCAACGAGAGACCAAAACCAAGAATGAGGGAGGAAGAGATGAGAGGAAAGAAAGATTTTGAACTCCAGCGTTACGAGTCAGAAACATTCCCAGCTCCATTATAAAATTCAGCTGTTAGTTTGTGAAGTTTTGCGAAATAATTCCGTTATCATTACATAATAACGATTAAAGATAACGAGTTATCTTTAATAACATTAGATCCAACTCATTCCCTAGAGCAGAGCTCCGCCCTTTTCCCCCTCAATTGTCAACGAAACGCACAGAAAAGCAAATCTCGTCTTCTTCAGTCTGATAAAGCGAATGCTCCGTGCTGACTAACCAACGTCCCCTCTTCCTTTTCTCTGTCCCGTGTAGAGCTGCCCCGAGCTCATCCAGCACCTGAGGTAAGGACCCACACACACTTTGGACATACTCTGACACAAAATGCTGCTGTGTCGCTGCGTAACTCTGTCCTTACATGTCACACTGTGTGTGTTTGTTTTTCTTTTTAATAATCATCTTATAGAGAGAAAAACTTTGAGGAGTTCTCCAAACACCTGAAGGGTCTCGTGAACCTGTACAAGCTTCCCGGAGACAAGTGAGACATCGTTTGTGTTTATTAAAGTAATAAAAAGAAATAGCATTAACAAGTGTAATAAGACTAATTTTATTATTTAAATAATATTTTCTCTTAAAGCAAACTGAAGACTAAGATGTACCTGGCCCTGCAGTCTCTGGAGCTCGACCTCACCAAGATGATGCACATGTTCAGGTGTGGAGAAGTTCATTACCATCCATAACCTGGAGCTAAAACACCATTATTACTGCAAAATCCTTCAAATGCGTTGTTTCCTACAGGATAACCACGAAGGCTAGCACGGTGGAGACGATCCTGCACGGCGGCGTGGGTCTGCTCACCCCAAGGAGCGGCGGACATCTCCTGTCCCTGCAGTGTTACGTCTCACCTTACGACATTTTCGAGGAGGAGACCGGCGCTCAGCTCAACTACACCGACACAACCAGTAAGCACACACCCGCAAACACACACACACTCGTTACACTGTTACATTTGACATGTGAGATTAATTTCTTAATGCGCGATTACGGTTTTTGGCCACATCATGGCAAGTGTAGGGAAAGGGGTCAGAGATTTAGTCAAGTGGATTGGTATGATTTACATTGTGTATTCATATTAAAAAGGCGTATAAGACTCACTTTGTCGGACTTGAGAACAAATCCGAATTAAGAACAACGTGCTCCCGGAACAGTACTTGTTTGTAAGTCGAGGACTACCTGTATTAGATTAATTCATTTTATACATAGATTTTTAAAAAATATAAATATATTTTATTTTAAACAAGAGATTTATCATTTTCGGACCATTCTCCCAATTTATTTACTCATTTCATTTCATTTTTCAGTCCCTCGTTCTCTCGGAGTGTGCGTGTCTGTGACTGTGGAGGGAACCTCGTCCGTCTACAAGCTTCCCATCGCTCCTCTCATCACCGGCTCTCACCCAGTGGATAACAAAGGGTAAATTGTAATTCTTAAGAGGTCACATGTTGCACTTAATTAACATCACCCAAAATAAAATACGTTCCAGCTGACCTGCAGTGATTCAGGGCTCTTTTAAAATGTGTGTAAATTTAAAATCTTTACCATTATAGTAGCTAATACGTTTCACTTATTTATGTAGAGCACGAACTGGACTTTCATAATGTGGCTGATATAAATATATCAAATGCAACTTTTAAACTTATGTCGAAATACACTCAAAAAAATTCAATTTAAAACTCTAGCAGAAAAACAGTGGGAATGGAGAATAAACAAACTGAGTTCATGAATTCTTGGGTGTGTGTCCACAGCAAAACAACTAGAACTCGGAAATATACACAGAAACTTATAACACCCAGAAAGACCTTTTATTTGGGGTAAAGTGACTGATGTGGCGCCGACTGAGCAGCTTTATTTCAGTCATAAATTACCAGCCATTCGTGGTCCAATAATTATTCAACGCTGGATACAAACGGCAAAAAACATGATGATTATTATTGTATGTTGTCAAGACAAGATTCTTCCGCGCAGATAAGAATATTTACATGAAAATATTGAACTTTTTGTTTTTGTTTCTTCATACAAGCCCTTCCTGTTCTGTTGGACACAAACATCAGCAAACATCACCAACCCACAAACAACACAGCAATTAGCATTCACTTGCATCTGAATAGAGTTGTTTACATAAATCTTGCAAGTGAATGGAGTCTCAGACGCGTGTAGAGACGAGAATCTGACATATGTCTGTTTTTTTTTTTTTACATTAATTTAATCTCAAACTTTTTTTTGGAAATATTTTTTTTCGAAAATAGACCCGTCTATTGTTTTGCACATATTTGTTTTATGTGTGGCTACAATGTAGTTTAATTTACAAAAAACACTTGCAGAAATCGCCGACCCCTGAGGGTTCTAAAGGGAACTTTTTTAACTCTTGTTTTTTGTTTTGTTCTGCGTGTGTGTTTGTTCACATGGGCCAGAGTTCCATCTGGATCTAGACTCCATCTTAGTCTAAACATGAATAAAAAGTAAAATTTGCACAATATTTGGCGTGTCTCTTTGTTAAATCCGTCGTTTTCATGGTTTCCGTTTCAGGACGCCGACGTTTTCCCTGGCGTCGAGCGCTAACTGCGTAGACCTGCCAGCGTGTTTCTTCCTGAAGATGAAGCGTCCCATACCCTTCTCGCTGTCCTTCATCCACAGAATGGGCAGCATTACAGGTGAGACCGAGAGACACACTTGGCTTAATACTTAGCAATGTCTAGATGCAACTTTTTGTTTTTTGTTTTATTTGAACAGTTCTAGTGGTACAATCTCAACAAATTAGTAATGCAAGGCAATAAACAAAACATAAATAGTTTCAAACATCATTTAAAAAACAAAACAGTAACTCCATGGAAAGAAACGTCTCTGTCTTTATTAATAAATTGTTACCATACATAAAACATAACAAGGATGCTATAGCTAACAGTTTAGCATCGTGTGTCAACACCACATGACGAGCACTCTGGCTTACGTACACTGTAAGTACACTGTACTTTTCCTGTACTTATAGTGTCTCCAAGCACGTATTAACAATACATCACGTGTACGGTAGAATATAAAGATAAAAAGGACAGTGAATAGGAACTAATCGTAGATTTCCTACGTTTGTAGGACAAGGAGAAAATGATGTGCGTGTCCTGTGTTATAGGTATCCCAGTGTTTGAGTCAGTTCCTGCCCTGTCCACCCTTTATGACCTCATCATTAAGAGCCAGCTCGGTGAAGAAGACGGAAACATCGCCTTAGCATCGGCCCGATCCATGAGATTTTACGCAGTGAGTAACATGTGAAATGTAAATAAATTAATCTGAGGTTTCCATCTAACACAACATGCCTGAGATTTGACCGAGTTTGCAGACTGGCGAGGTCGCCGCTGTCGGTGATGTAATTATTCACATTACGTTATTATAAGTATAATATAAACATATAAGTTACAGAGAGAGTTTGTTGGTTGATTCAGCAAGTGAGCAGTAAATAGAATATTTATAAATGATTTATAAATTATAAAATATATATTATATTATATATGATTATTTATAATTGTAATAAATAATATTATTACATTATATAATATTATTATAGATAATAATATTTTTTTAATACTTGGAGTCAAATCCTTTGCAGTTATTGACTGCCTGAAGTCTGAAACCCACAGACATCACCAAATTCAAGTTTCTTCCCTCGAACTCCTTGTTTGTCTCCCTTTCGGTTTTGTCTTCAGTAAGACAAAAATTTGTACGTGGCACAGTGGTGAGGACCGTAGCCTCACACCTCCAGGGTGGATGGTTCAAGTCCTGGCTCTGGTCTGAATGAGTGTTTTATTTTATTTCATTTTTATTGATTTGAGCACTAAAATCAGAAATTAAAAACGAGTTGTTATATGTTTTTTGTTTGTTTTTATTTTGGTTTTGGAAACAAATGTTCACAAAAGCAATGTTTTTTGTCTTTTTTGACATTTAATTTTATATCGTCATTTTAACACCTGGCATGACCATCAAACTGGTTGTCCAATTACATTCGAGCTGGTATAATTGGAGGCACTTTGTTGGAAACAAGGCAGTAATTCCTACAGTTAAAGCAATATTTTCTTCAAATTTCTTGAATTAAAGCCTACGCTTCAGTCACACCAATGGCACAAAAAAAACTGTGAAATTTGTCCACATCCCTATGGACCTGACATTTCATGAAATATAACTCTAGCGGATAAACTTCAGATGCAGAAAAACACTGCTTAGTGCCTTTATTTCATCTGTAAAAAAACAGTCCATTCTTAAAGTACTGAATGGTGAGACCAGTACTTTGTGTCCTACATTAAAGACATTTGGGTTTAAGATCAGATGGCTAGACAATGGATCAGAATTTCAGCTTTAATTTCCTGATATTTTCAGGTTAAACTTTGAACATTACACCTCCAGTGTCAGACCATTTAATTTTTTAGATGTGAAATTAAGTGAACAGACAATATTAAGGTAAAAACAAAACCTTTATATTTCTTTGTAATGTTTAGCTTTTTTGCAATAAACACATCAAGCCATTATTTTATTTTTTTATTTTTGTCAGCATTTGCCGATCTGTTTTATGTCTAGTTGTTGGTAAGCCAAGGGTTTCCTTCTTTTTCAGGACCACTTAAATTGCTGACACACCAAATGCTTGTTAATGGCTCTAATAGATTTTTCTCTGCTTTAAAATGGCTTGATTTTTCTTTAATACTGCTTTTAGGTTTTTACATTGGTTTATCCTTTTTAACAACATGCAGTTTTCTCAAGAGAATCCCTATACCAAGAGCAGACATTCAGGTATCCAACCGCTTAAACATTTGGTCTAACAGGGCTGCTCCTGGGCAATAGTAAAAAAAAAAAAAAAAAAACAGTCAAGGCGTGTGTTCCAATATTTTTCATCAATTGAAAATGGGTGGGTTTCAACAAAAGCCGCTGTGTTCTAAGTTGTTTAACAACATAAGATTTGTCCTGATCTTTCTCGTATTAATATTTTAAGTTCAACCCCAAATGTCTTTAGTAGGTAGCTAAAACAAAAGAGATGGAAGCTAAATTTGTGATCCAGGTAATGTCCTGTGAACCTGCCTGGCTATCTACAGGACATGTGCAGTACAAGACTGACAGAATTATTTGAACTACATGGCAAGTTATCTTACCTGAGATTTATCGAGCACATCGGGTGCTCTCATTTAAAAGCAGCTGGGTGATTCGGCCTGACGGTGGCCTATAAACATGCTGGACGCCTCGTCCCTGATGTGAGAGTCCATACTACACACTCCTTTCTGTTCCAAGTCGTACATTTAGTCTTGTAGGTTATTACACCTACGCGTCTATGGATTTTACTGTGTCTAACAGTTGACGTCGCTTTGTTTTCTTAAGTCTCTGCCTGGACAGCAACACTGCTACTTTCTGAACGGAGATGCCCCAGTGCAGGATGGGAATTCTCTGCAGGGGGCACTGGTGTCCAAAATCCCATTTCGACACCCTGCTCATGTACCTGCTCTGCTTGATATAATACGTCACCAGGCAGCTTATAACACACTGATTGGAAGCTGTGTTAAAAAGACCTACATAAAGGAAGGTGAGTCTGACGCCTCAAAGTATTTAAGGTAAAACTTGTGCATTTAGTGAGTTAACCCCTAACCTGGATTGGTCAATGCGTTGCCGAACACCCGGAAAATTCTGCAAGTTATACATAATATGGTTCATATGGAGATAATTACCCCATGCAAGCAAAGTTATGTTAAGTAGTACTGTTGTTTCTATAGATGCCCCTGGGCTGCTGCAGTTCGAGGTCTGTCCGTTGACGGACTCAAGCTTCAGCGTGTCCTTCCAGCATCCTGTCAATGAGTCTCTCGTATGTGGTAAGGGTCGATTTTAATGAAATTTCAGAGATTAGATTTAGATTGACCTCTTTACTTGAACTCAGCTTAAACTATTTTGTCGGCCTTTCTCTCTCCCGGTCCGTCCGTCTTCTTCTGTCTCTCAGTTGTAATGGACGTAATCGACTCACGGCAGATCGCGTGTAAGCTGTATAAGGGTTTGTCTGATGCTTTGATTTGCACAGATGAGTTCATTACCAAGGTGGTTCAGAGGTAAGTCTGGTAGTGTACCCCTGTTGGATTTTAACTTTGCCATACTTTCTAAACAAATAACCTGTGAGTATATGTATAGACATGACATACTTGGAACATGATTTGCTGCTTATCAGAAAGATAATAAATGTTTGTACAGGAACGAATATGAAAAACATAATATTTTTTGCAACTTTTACATCCACAGATGCATGTCTATCCCTGTGACAATGCGTGCAATTCGTCGCAAAGCAGAAACGATTCAGGCAGACACCCCAGCCTTATCCCTAATAGCTGAAACTGTGGAGATAATGGTGAAAAAGAACCTTCCCCCGACAGGTAGCCCTGGTTACATGGGGATGGGTGCGGGACCTGATGGGAGCAACACAGTGGGGCTACCATGTGCCGGGGAAGCTGCTACACCTACAGGAGGCAGTAGCGCTGGGAATTTGGGTGCAGGTGGGCCTTTCCAAGGCTCAATCAACTCACTTTTCAGCATGAACCACCAGGGAGGTTCGGTTGTAGAAACTATGGGACAGATGGGAAGTCAGCCGCAACAGCTACAGCAGCAGCTCCAACCACAGCACAGCCATGGTTCGGATGATTTTAGCAAGGTGACTCAGAACCCGATACTCACAAGCCTTCTGAAGATAACAGGAAGTGTGGGATCTAGTCCCACTCCCCAGGGCTCTGCTGGTTCACAGCCACACCAGACCCCACCACCAACCACCTCACCTGCTAGCAATACCAAAAACCATCCCATGCTGATGAACTTGTTAAAGGACAACCCTTCACAGGACTTTGCAGCCCTTTATGGTAGCAGCCCTTTAGAAAGACAAAATTCCTCTGGTTCTCCCCGTACGGACAGCCAGGGTCAGCCCTGTCCTGGGGGAGGCACCAAAGGCAAGAAGAAGCGGCCAAGGGGCACTGATAAGGGTGTGATGGGAACAGGAGGAGGGATGGGAATGAAACAGCAGGCCCAACAACAGCAATTGGGAGGCGTAAGCCACCAGCACCATCACGCACACCCTCCCCCTGAAGATGATTTCCATCGTGCACTCTTTTCCATGGATGCTGATGCCTCTCAGAATCCCATTTTTGATATCAATCTTCCAGGTGATGGGTTAGACACTCCTCACAGTATTACCCCAGCTCCAAGTCAATGTGGGACCCCACCACCTGGTTCTGGAATGTCTTACCACCCACAGTCACATGGTCAGTCTCAGACGCAAATTCAGGCGCAGCCACCAGGGTCTATATCTCGTATGGGGCGGCTCTCTAGCTCTGAAAGCATTCCTACGGATATACATGACATTCTCTCTGATATTCCTGATCCAGCCACCAAAGGGAGTGGCGGCAGCCACGGGCAGCATCACATGGGTGGGGAAGAAGGAGGTTCCCTAGACACTCCACTAAGGGATTCTTCTAGCTCAGGTCAGGGTAGTGCAGTATTCGAGGCCGACCTTTTTAACACCAACAGCAATGAAAACACTTACACTGACCCAGCAGATCTGATTGCAGAGGCTGCTACTGCCGCAACTCCAAATAGTGATGGATCGATGAATAATTTTTACACAGATGCAGACTTTGGCCATGAATTGCTGCATGAACAGGGAACCTTTGCACATGCAAATTACTTTGACAGTTCGCCTAGTTCAGAGCCAGATATTGACCTTGTGAAGAGTTTCAGTGGGGGAAGTCAGCAGAACACGCCCTCAGGCACCCCTCAGAATCCAACTTCGCATGGTCGTAGCACACCTGATGCCCCTCTAAAGGATCCGTTTGATGTTAGCATGGTTTTTAGTGGGAACAGTGGAGGAGGAAAACCATTGCTAGGCCCAGTGCCAGATTTGGGTGATTCACATTCTCATGGAGGTGGCAGTCAGAGTCCACTCACAATGGGCATTGCAGGACTTAGCAGTGATTTTAAAAGTAGTGAAGTAAAGGTCAAACAGCAGCAGATGAGACCAAAGGAGGATAATGGGGGAGGTAACTCTGGGATGATGATGGGAGGAACAGGCTCTGCTGAAGGAAAGCAGATAAAACGTAGTCGCACACCTTCTAGTGAGGGAAAATCAAAAGAAAAGCCACCTAAGCGTAAAAAGCTCGATCCAGACGGCAAGTCTCCCTCACACAGCTCTGGGGGTCGACCTTATACCCCTCCAAGTGGAAGTGTCAGTTCAGGAGGTTCAATGAGTGGAGGTGGATCCAAATCCCCAGGCAGCTCAGGTCGTTCTCAGACCCCACCAGGAGGTGCCACCCCTCCCATACCTAAAATCACAATACAGATCCCCAAAACCTTAACTGGGGGAAAAACATCATCTCATGGAGGTTATACGTCTAGCAGTTCAGCAGCTGGAAGTACTAGTGGTGCAAGTGGCACGAGCAGCAGCAAAAGCCACCATTCTCACTCTTCTTCGTCGTCAGGAAAAATAAAGACCAGTAAGATGGAAGGCTCCATGGGACAAGGTAACAGTTCTAAGCCACAAAGTACTGGCGGAAGTGGTAGTGGCATGCCCCCTCAGTCCAAAAGCTCTTCCCTTGGGATGGGTTCAGGTAAACCAGGCTCTTCCCCCATCACCAAGCATGGTATGTCGGGTTCAGGTAGCAGTGGCAGCAGTGGATCAGTTAGTGGGAATAAAATAAGGCCTCAAGGAGGCAAGCCCCCTGGATCACTGATAAACCCTAGCATTAAGCCTAACATCTCTCCTTCACACTCTCGGTCTGGGAGTTCTGACAAACTTTCCTCCCCGATGAAGCTTGGGCAAGGTCAGGTTCCAGGTACGCCACCGTCCTCAAAAGCTAAGTCACCAATTGGTTCTGGAAGTGGGAGTTCCGGGGGCTCAAAGTCCTCCTCTGGCAGTGGAATGAGTTCCCAGAAACAGTTAGGAAGTGGCTCTTCCTCTGGTTCTTCCTCCTCTTCCACTTCATCTGCTAGCTCCTCCTCTTCATCAGGCTCTATGTCATTTTCCTCTGGTGGTCAGTCACAATATGGAGGAAGTGGGGGTGGTGGTGGTGGAGGAGGCGGTGGAGGATGTGGGGGGAACAACCCTAATGCCAAAGGAAAGTCTCCTAGCCGAAACAAAAAACCCTCCCTTACAGCAGTCATAGACAAGCTGAAGAGTGTGGGTGGCAGCATTGGCGGAGAAGAATGTGAAGGAGGTGGAGGAGCGGGTGGTCCTGGCAGCAATGCAGGGACTGGAGGTGGAGTAGTACCTCCAAATGTTGGTCCTCCAAAGCGAGACAAGGTTGAAAAAGAAGGAAAATCTAAAGGATCTCTTTCAACAGGAAACTCTGGGGATAAAAAGATGGACACGAAAGGTAGTGGAGTGAGCAGTACTGGTGTGGCTAAGATTATCATAAGCAAACCAGACGGCGGTTCTCCGAGCATCAAGTCTAAAGTAACTCTCCAGAAGGCTGGTGATGGCTCATCTGAAGGTTCCATGCGCTCCCAGCATTCAAGCTTGAAAGCATCTCCTCTTTTCAGTGGCTCAACACCAAAGCATGATCGCAGTTCCCCAAGCCACAGCCGCTCGCCTGGATATACACCTCTGCTCCAGGACAGTGGGAGTGAGTCTGGTAGCAGTTCAGTGGCAGAGAAATCTCACCAGAACAGCCCCAGCTCTGATGACGATCAGACTATGAGGCCGCTGCAGCCGCCACAGGACTACATGTCGGTCAGCTTGGGAGAGAAACACAAGAAGCACAAGAAAGAAAAGAAAAAGCAGAAAGAAAGAGAGCGGGAAAGGGACCGCGATCGGGATAGGGACAGGGATCGAGAGAAGGAGAAGAAAAAATCATCAATGTCCTGCGGTCCTTCTTCACACCCAATGAAGGCAGAGAGCTGGTCCAGGTCTCCAATGTCATCTTCAGAACCCTCTATATCTTTGCACAGCTCTGAGCGTACCTCACGACAGAGTCCTCCCTACATGCACACTGAGGACGATGATCTGATGGACTCTGCTCTAACCGGCTCTAACTTGGAACCGTTCAAGTAGAGATTGTCCCACATGTTTTTACCATCTTTTTCACTGTTTGTTTGTTTGTTTTTTGGTACCTCTGTCATGGTTTTATTTTAAATGTATTACTCCATTCTTTTTAAATGAAGATTTTTAAGATCAGATGGAGACCCTACTTTTAGAATAGTAAGGTGACACGTTACGCATTACGGTTTATATTTGTAACTTGTCTAAAAGGATCTAAATTATTTTATAACTTTTAAGTTGCATTTTGATTTTATGTTTTTGTGTTTATTATCTAACTAAAGAGAAATGTGCTGTTTTTAATAGATGATGTGTTAAAAAAAAAGTATTTTCTCTTGAAGCGCTTGTTTGCTGAAATCATGTTTTTTGTAAGCGTTATGATTTTCTTAAAAGATTTTAATAAGATCTTTTATTCATTATGTCACTTGCTTTTAGCTGGTAAAAATTTCCCTAAACATATGTAAATATTTGTACAAGGTCGTTCATTATACATGATTGATTGAAATAAACTTTACTGGTGAATTAAACTTTAATTTTAAATATTAAACGTGTTGCGTCTTTGGAAGTGTTTGACCGCTCCACCAATAGGGGTCAGTATGGTCTTTATGCAAATATTACTCAAGCACTTCAATAACGCTGGCTAGTGAGGAAACCTGAAAGCATAAGTCGGTCTTTTAGCCCTTCAGTAATCAACAATTTCAGACCTTATTGTTGTACAGTTGTGTGGTTATATTATGTGCTTATACATTGGCACACCACAGCTTAATGTATGTATAATAAAGAATATTTGCACACCCAATGTGTCAAACAGCCCCCTAAAGCTTGAACGTTCTTCCATGCTGTAATTAAAATAACTTGCACCTTCATTTAAGAAACTAATTACAACACTCTGTTTATTATAAACTGTTTTTACACCACCTGCTACGTTGTCACTGGGTGAAAGCACCAGGGGTGAAAGTAAGAATTCAGTACTGTATTCAGAAGTAAGTACAGGCTTAAGTTGTTCCATTTAGCAATGTAAAATATAATACAGTGCAAAATAATATGATGGGCTGGATAATGAAGGTGGCAGACATTTTGTTCAACCATATTTAAAGAGATCAATACAGCAGTATAGTCCAATCAGTCATAACATTTAAAAAGCATTAACATTATAGCCACCTAGGTTTTAGGTTCCCCTTGTAAGCCATCGTGGATCCCATGGTTTCTCAATCGGATTGGGGTCTGGGGAATTTGACGGCCGGGTTGGCAGCTTTGGGCTCTTTGCCTGCTGGGCCCCGTGCATTGGCATGGCATGTGGTGCGCCGAGTGTTCTGATACCTTCTATCGTGGGCAGCATTTGCTTTTTTTCAGCGTGCTGTGCTGCATTGTCTTTTCTGTGAGATAGTGTTTGTATTATTCTCTTGCCTTTACACTACCAATTAAAATTTGGACATGCCTTCTAACTCCATGGTCTTTTTATTTTTCTTTCTACTCAACAACAACGTTTATCCAAAATACAAAATAATCTCCTGTGAACAGTTGATATTGAGATGTATATCTGCTCCTTCTGCTCTGTAAAGCTTCATAACGGCTCTAATCTGAGGTGCTGTTTGTTAATTGGTGATTTCTGAGGCTGGTGACTCTAAATGAACAACTTCTCTGAGGTACTAAGTTTTGGTCTTGCTTTCCTGGGAAGGTCTTCATGAGAGCAAGAAGAGAGACAGTTCTTGCTAGAACTGTTCCAGAACAGCTGACCTTTGTGTTGTAAAATTGTTGCTGTTATTGAATATAATGTCATATTTTACTTCATAGTTTTGAAAAAATCCAGTATTGTTCTAGAATGTAGAAAATAAATGAATCCAAACTTTTTACTAGTTTTCCTTTTTTAAAAGTTTCCTTTTTTTTTAACCTAACCCATCAGCTCTGAATACAGATCTTCATATACAGATGATATTACAATAAAGGTTCTAGAACCCGTGGCAAAAATGATGAAATCACCACATTTACAGGCTGTTCACCAGTTTATAAATTTACTATAAAACGAATGTATTTTAATTATTGCCATATTTTTGAGAAGAGGGAATTCCAAATCTATGGAATCACTTCATGTCAAGGAAAAATAACCAACAATTTGTACTTTATTTTTTTATTTTTTTGCTCCTTTTCTGGCTTTTCGATCCATGGATTTTGCTACTGATAAAAACTTACTCTCAGTCTTCTCAGTGTTTAACAGATCAGCTTTGCACAAAGGCAGCTTGTCATTGACCTTTATTTTTCCACAATAAATTTTTAATCAGATTGAAATCCAGGCTGTTTGCTGCCCATGACATTGAGTCGATCTGCGTTTCCTGAAGAAAAGCTTTAACACTAAGAAATGACTTCATCACAAAACCTTTTTTATAGTAACGAAATGAACAAAGTGTACGAAATTAAATTGTGCATTGGCTGTTGAGGTACTGATTGCCCCCCCCATCCCCCC
>JAOVVA010000054.1:1550216-1563679 GCA_028565275.1 Leiocassis micropogon | reverse complement strand
TATATGTATGTATATAATCTTTAGGATTTGCAAGGATTATGCCGTATAGAGTCACATATCTGCTCTATCAAGTCTATCACTTTCAGGACTCCTTGTTCTTCTCTACGCTGAAGAATGGTATTAATTAACAACATTGGCTTTATGGTTGCGGTCGTTGTTGTACTGCAGAATTTTGTGGCCAATCAGACGCTTCCTCAATGTTACTGCATGATGATACTGTAAGTATCTGCCTGTATTTCTCAGATTTCAGGAGACCATCAATTCTGACCAAATCTCCAACTCCATTTGCAGAACTGGTGAAAGTGTAATCATACACGTGACTCTAATCCTACAAATCCTGTGACGTTGTGCAAGTGTAAGAATTGTCACTTTGCATTTTGTAAGTTGATAAAAGTAAACGATTAAAATTTACAATATTGAAAGCATTTTTTTGCACAGGACTGTACATCTCACCATATTACACTTATATTGCATACTATACTTTACTATCTTCTTACTATTGTAATCAATACATTTTATAAATACAGAAAGTGGACTGATCGCCAATGTCTCACTTTTTTTCTCTTTTTACATTTTTTTTTGCTCTAGCTTTCCAAATGGTGGTCAAATGTTAGTACTTAAAGATCTATAGTACTATTTTACCGTCCCCCCCAGTATTTCAAGGAGTTTAAAGGGAACTATATTTATTATATTATTTATTATTTACTATATATTATATTATACAACTATATTATAATTACAGCTTGTCATTGACCACAACAGAAATAAATGACCTTTTAAACCTGTTGGTTCTGCATTGTGGTAAATATATCTTCAGCCTGATGGTAGCAACGTAAATTTAGACCACAAGAAAATGAATTGGATCTGCCAATATTGATCAAGCTTTCTTCAAAGACCTGATTTCTAATAGATCCTAAAGGTCTTTCAAGAATGTACTAGCAATTTTGACACACACCTTCTGTTTGACAGAAAGTAACCCAGGCCAGCATTTAAAAAAAGAAAGCAAAAACAGATTCAATTAAAACAAGAAAAAATTTTTCCTTAAAAGTACAGTAGTATCAACATTTAAACTCTGGAGCTTACGATATAAATACAAATGCTGAAGTGCTTTCTTACACAAAGCATCAACCTGGGGCTCAAAACACAATCTGTTGTCGATCACAGGGCCAAAATACTTATAGTGCTGCACCATTTCCACAGCTCGATTGTCCATTACATCAGGAGAAGCAACCCTAAGATTTTTACTAAAATCAATACACATCTTTGTTTTTGCCACATTAATAATTAAAAAAGGAGATTTACACCAGGCAATAAAATCAGACTTCAGGACCATGTTTCGGGGTCACTACTGGGACACAATAACTGGATCGTTTGTGAATTCATTTGTATATGAAACAAACAACATGGGAGAAAAAACACAACACTGGGGGATTTAGTGGAGGAAAAAGAACATCTGACAAAACACCATTTTTTTTTTTACCCTCCTGTGACCTTCATGTTAAAAAAATCCATCAGCCAGCAAATCAAACCACTAAACCAATAGTTTGAATACTCTATACCCTATCTGCTAAGACATGGGGCTAGATACGCTTAAAAGCAGAGGAGAAAACGATAAAATGTAAACAGACAAGGGACTTGCCTTCTTAAAAATGTTCAAGAACAAAGAACCTCAAAGTGAAGGCACTGTGTTCTAACCTGGAGCACAGGAAATTCTACAATAATAGACTTTGACAAAAACAGGCATTTCAATCATTTGTAAGGCATGTAAAATACTTTCTGCACAATAAATTATATTGTTATATAGGGACGTCTGTGCAAATATTAAACCAGAAAACTAAGCCAAATCCATGTTTGACAAACATTATTTTCCCCATATGAAACTTAAGACTTAAATCGAAGTATGTTCCACTAACTGTAAGGGTCAACCCCTAGAGGGCGCCAAAGCGCCCAAAGACTGTTTTTGACGGGAAACTTCATGTCCCAGACTGCACCTCGGTCAGGTGAGGGAAGCACTCACCTGAACCGAGGCGAGTAATTAAGTTAATCATTATAAAGAGCCTGACTGAAGTTCAGTCAGGCGTCTAGCATTTGTTGTAGTTGTTACTGTTATGTTGATTATGATTGATTATGTTTTTGGTACGAGTGATTATATTAAAGTTTATATTATGCTCTAGAGAGAGTTTTGTTTCAGTTGGTACTTTAATATAACAATAAAAAGAACTTTCAACTCGTCACCAGCGCCTCTGCATCTATGCCACGCAAACACAAGACCCGCAGTCGTGACACTAACGAAGTAATTTAACTAATCTAAGCCAAACAATGATACACACTTCCACTGTTGAACATCAGACGAACTGTTGAGAGTCTATATAACTGGAAACAAAACTTTGTACTACACCTAGATCATAAGGTTGGGAATTTAATTGATAAATGCAAGTATTATAGGTCTTTTTAATTCAGAAAATCTGCAGCTTACTCGGTTTCGGCAAGAAACAGTATATTATTGCCTCACAGTATGACATAAAAGGTGATGATGATACTGCCTACTGTGGTTCCATAACCAGCCAACCAAACACGGCCTCCCATACACCAGTCACTCGCTACAACGGCTACCCATACATTGGCCCCTTAAACACCGGCCTCCCACAATACGGGACACCTCAATATCAGCTCCCGCAACACCGGCCACCCAAATACCGGCCACCTGCTAAAACAGCCACCCAAACACGAGCCTCCCACAACACCGGCCACCCAAACACGGCCTCCCATACACCAGTCACCCTCTACCACGGCCACCCATACACTGGCCCCCTAAGCACCGGCCTCCCACAATACCAGCCACCCCAATACCAGCCCTCCAAACACCAGCCACCCCAACACCGGCCACCCAAACACGGCCTCCCATACACCAGTCACCCTCTACAACGGCCACGCCTACACTGGCCCCCTAAACACCGGCCTCCCACAATACCAGCCACCCCAATACCAACCCCCTAAACACCAGCCACCCCAACACTGGCCACCCGCTAAAACAGCCCCCAAACACGAGCCTCCCGCAACACCGGCCACCCATCCACTGGCTTCCCATACACCGGCCACCCAAATACCGGCCACCCAAACACCCATAACCATGACATCATAGTGATGAGGTCATAGTGCTTCGGCCATAATAATAATAATTCTTAGAAAAACAGTAGGGCCCTTCACACATTGTGACATAACAGGCTTGATGTCATTATGCTTAAGCCCTAACAAGAGTGCCTGTCACACGCTATGACGTCATAGGGATGCTGTCATAGCGCTTGGGTCCTAATAAATAACTACTGTATTTCACTATATATAAAATATTAATAAACCGTATATTTTCTGGACTTTATCTTTATATAAGTGGTATATTCAAAGTCAGATGTTCCCCATAAATCACTTTAAAAACACATAAACCTCCATAAGTGTGTTTTTGGTAACTACGGGACTGCGCGTAAATGACGTCATGACGCGGCGGTGCATTGTGGGATTGCGGAGGAGTGGGGCGGTGAATGGTGCAACACAACTTCAGAAATGGTGAGTAAACCCTAGCGAGATCAGAGTGTTTAATTAAAACAAATTCTAGGGTTTATTCAGGTTGTTTCTCGAGTTTGAACTGTTAATGGACCCTTAAACAGAAAATAAAAAGAAATTCTCGTCGTTTTATACGTTATAAAGATACGGCGTTTGTTGCTTTCAAAATGGCCGAATCACAAATGTCCAGTCAGTCCCTACGCTTGTTTGCTTAAAATGGCCTATAAGAGGATGTCTAGGTGGTTAACGTAGTGCACTCGATATTCCTGAAGCGGTGATTTGGGACGGAGCCGCACCGAGTTAGCTGAAGGCTATGGGCTCGTGAACTCGCTGTGTTGTGTGGTGTTTATAGAAACGCGATTCGGCATTAACCGCACACGTTCTGTGGAGAAATAATAATTAATTTCCTTCACATTTATTCATGTATTTATTTTCGTCAATAAACTTGTTTATTTTTGTCGTGTTTTCTGATCATTGTTTCAGCGCACAGGGCCGCTTTAGCATAAAGCTAACGCGAGGGGGAGGGGGGGTTACCTCAGGCGCCCCCCCCCCCAAAGGGAGTTATAAAGGGCTAATTCTGTGTCAAGGCCTTAAAAGGAGATTAAAACTTTAACAGAAAGACAAAAGCTGAGTATTTTAAAATATCCAAATCAAATAGTAGAGTCACATTAATGTTGGAAGTATATATCTTACATGTCTATATATGAAACAGAAAGTAAGTTTGTATGGGTGAGTGTTGTTTGTACAGGAGTACAGTACAGTAGGCAGCGTCATCATCAGCCTGTATGTCAAACTGCGAGGTAATAATACATCTGCTGAAACATCGGAGCAGCATGAGGAACGCCAGCGAGTTGATCTCGCAGTCAGTGGAGTGGAGCCGCGGTCACACACTAGTATATACAGCGGTACCTCGGCATACGAATGTAATCCGTTCCGGAGGCGAGTTCTCAGTGTGAAATTTCGTAATGTGAAACGCATTGTCCCGTAGGAAACAATGTAAATGCAGATAATCCGTTCCAGCCACCCGAAAATATTACCAGTATTACCATTATTATATGTCCAATTTTTGCATATAAAAACAATTAACACCTTTAGAAAAGACATGTAAATGAAGTGAAAATATGAACTAAATAGACATTAAACCTCACTTAATCTTAATTTATGATTCTTCTTGGCTCCTCTCATTAATATTTAGCATGTACTCATTAATATTAATCATGCTCTGATTAATAATTCACTGTAGAAATAACTCAGGAACTGTGCTCTGGAGATTACCAGGAACAGTCTTGAGCTGTATGTGTATTTAAGTTGTTATTAACCTCCAGAATGGTTCCTCAGTGCGCGTCCTGAGTTTGAGGGTGATAAACAAGGATAAAAATCTTTCCGCGACGATCCTCAGAATTATTTCCTGCGCCTCCTGAGGCGAGTGAAGTGCTCGGGATGAGCGTCAGGATTTCAGCAGCTCGAGTTTTTGGAATACTCAGCTGTTTACAAACTCTCTGTGATGATGTCTAGAACTCAGGAGTTTATGCTGTGTGACTCTTCACACGATTGTTTTTATCTCCTTGCTGCTGTACAATGTTACCACTTCAGGCTGTGTTTAAACCTCCGGACTGTCTCTTAAAGCCCTTCACTACATTCTGAGTTTATCCAGGTCACTGAGCTGCTGTTGATTTTTTATTTTTTTTGGTTAAAATGATTGGTGGTTCTCCATCCTTATCATTTTATGTTTTGTGCATTTTCTCTTCTCAGGACGTGTTTTTAATGATCCGGCGTCATAAGACGACCATCTTCACTGACGCCAAGGAGTCCACGACGGTTTACGAGCTGAAACGCATTGTTGAGGGAATCCTGAAGAGACCGCCTGAGGACCAGAGACTTTACAAGGTCTGGGTCGTTTACATTTACGCCGTTAGCACCAGGGGTTCAACCCAAAAACGCACACACACACACACACAGGTTGTAACTTCTACTGCTGATGACGTTCACTCTGCCTGTGATCCAGTAACATTATACACTCAATAATATGTACCCTGCGCTCATTTGCAATCACTGTTGACTCATTAATATTAATAGTACTGTGTGTATATTGACGATACTCTGATATTCACCGCATACACATCTCCACTCTGATTAGTATTCACTACATACATTAATGTTCACCATGTGATCATTAATAAGGCAATCATCTCATTAATAATTACAGTACATCATTAATATTCATCATATGCTCATTAATAATCACCAAACATGCGCTCTTAATCCAGCAACCCTCTCGTCAATATTCACTGTTCCGCTCATTAATATTCACCATATACTCATTAAGATAATCATTCTTTCATTAATATTCACTAGTTATGGTGAGATGACGCCTCATGTAGGTGTCGAGGCTTCTCCAGGAAAAAGTTTTACCAAAAGCTTTATTTTATGAAGCTTCATTCAAGGTCTCATTGTACTGCCCCCTAGTGGACAAATCTGTGTAGCAACTAGATCGTAACCGCAAGCAGCACCGTAATGTTGCATTCATTTTTGACAGTCGTGTGTGTGTGTGTGTGTGTGTGTGTGGTTTGAAAATCCACTGTTCGAGGAAATGTTTATGCACTTAATCACCATCTCTTAAAATTAACTGGAGGTCTAGAAGAAAAACGGAATGTAAAGAATGTAAATATCTGAACTGAATTTATAAATTCGACGGTCAGTGTTAAGGATTCAATACACAAATAAATTATTAAAACATGCAATAAAGAAAATTAATAGAGAAGAGAAAGAAAATAAAGTGATCACGAATATTCACCACACACTCATTAATATTGATGAGACTCCAATATTCACCCCATACTCATTAACATTAACCATGCTCTTATTAATATTTACCACATACTAATTAAGATAATCACCTCTTTATTAGTATTGAGGTCTGTTAAAAAAATTAAAACGCACTCATTAATATTTGTTATATGTTAAGTAAAATGCATGGTGCTCTTAGTAATGTGTGTGCGGTTTGAGACACGGCCCTGTGTGAGAGCGTGACTTGATTAAGAACTAATAAATCCAAGTGTGTTAACCTTGACTACGTGGTGTTATCTCTGTGTGTGTGTGTTACAGGATGATCAGCTGCTAGACGACGGTAAAACACTGGGAGATTGTGGCTTCACTAATCAGACAGCCAGACCTCAGGCTCCCGCTACAGTCGGACTCGCCTTCCGGATCAGCGGTACGTCTCACGCGGCACAATGTCACACATTTACATTTGCAGTTATGCATTTGGCACACGCCGTCACATAAAAGCGAATGTGTTTTTAAAATTGAATCAATAGAGCATTAATCTGAGTGCCCCTTTCTCTGTGTGTGTGTGTGTGTGTGTGTGCGTGCGTGTGCGCGCGCGCGTGTGCAGCCGATGTGTTCGAGCCGCTTCAAGTGGATCCGTTCTCGAATCCTCCGGAGCTTCCTGACGTGATGAAGCCTCAGGATTCGGGCAGCACGACCAATGAGCAGTCGGTGCAGTAAACACACACACCACCAACACACCGCCGCAGGAGGAGGAGGAGAGATCTGCCCCTCCGTTACCAGGAGGTTCCACCCGGACTGAACACTCAGAAGGGGTTAGGGGTTTCAGAAACCAAAAACAGGACACAGCCGACACCCCCGTTCTCAAAACACACACACACACACTGAAACATCATCACCTAGCTTATTAAATTCCCTCATTAACTCTGGACTGATACTCATTTCCACTTCGCTGTGTCTGACACACACACACACACACACACACATTCTCACCCCTTCTTTAAAACCGAACACGGCTTGTTTTTTGCAGTATAAAGACTTTTGTGTTGTTAGTGTTCATTAAAACAAAGAAAGCAGCTCTTGTGTTTTGCAGTGAGAGAGAGATTGTGATGTTCGAGGGAGACGCATGCGGGAAGTACGGCGCATTTTTTTCACTCGAGCCTGCATCCATAGTGCATTATGTAATTTATCTTTACTTTTTTTGGTTTTTTGTTTTGTTTTTTTTTTCTTTTTTTTTATTATTATGAATTAAGCAACCCTTTTGGGCACTGATAATAAAGGTTTGAATTTTATTCTGGTGTGCTGTGTTTCTTTAATGTAAATAGTGCCTTTGCTCATGAAGAAAGCATGTGGACTCTCTGAAACACCATCGTATTAACTACACGGTGTTTCGCTGCTCAGGTACGTGTGTTGCTAGGTGATGTCTGAAAGGGATAGAATGATGGCTGCAAAGGACCGCAGGATTAGACAGACCTTAGAGAGAGACTTCGCTTTAAACAGTACAGTTGTGTGCATGTCCAGTAGGTGGCAGTGTGGCACTTAGACGTACACTATATGGACAGAAGTATATCCCTAAACCTGCAATAACATATTGTATCTAAATATACATCATACTTCAATATGTAGTTGGTCACTCTTCTTGGAAGAGCATCCACAAGATGTTGGAGAGTTTCTGTGGGAATTCGTGCCCATTCATTCTGTGGGGCATTTATGAGGTCAGGCACTGATGTTGAACGAGAAGGCCTGGCTCACAATCTCTGTTCCAGTTCATCCCAAAGGTGCTCGATAGGGTTGAGGTCAGGGCTCTGTGTTCGGGCCGCTCGAGTTCTTCCACACCGAACTCATCAAACCGTGTCTTTATAGTCCTTACATTGTGCAATGGGGCGGAGTCATGTAGGAATAGAAAAGGGCCTTCCCCAAACTGTGGACACAAAGCTAATAAAAAGCGTTGTCCAAAATGTCTTGCTATGATAAAGCGTTAAGATTCCCCTTCACTTTTTTCCTTCACCTTATTGATTGAAACACCTGAATTTATGAATTAACAGGATTGGACAAGTACTTGTTTTCTTTGCTTGATGCAGGACACCAGGCAGTAAAGTGTGGACCTCATGTAATACTACTTCATTTTGTTCTCATTTGATTTTAACTTCATTGCATGTTTTTATAACAGAACTATTAGTATAAACAGAATATATCTTCATAAAGCTGACTGGGATAACAGTGGTGTAAAATTTGTTGATTTATTGAGTTCTGATGGTCAAATACTATCTGACAAAGATTTTATCAGAAACTACGGGATCAGTACATGAAAAAAGGGTATGAAAAAGTGTGCAAATCAGTCTCTATTCCTCTTCTTCCAAGTTGTATGTAATTTTCTTGGGGAAAATCTTCTTTGCGTTCCTTAAAAATTGGTGATGTTAATTTATTAGACAAAACTGTGATAACAGACTAATTAATCTGGTCTTTAAACAAGACTTTAAATCTTGTATTGTAAGAGAAAATATTGAGATTCTTTCAGGGGGACAAAAAACCCTTTATTTATTATGTATTAAAACTAGTAGCAGCTAAACACTACACTTTACTGTAAGTGACTTTCTTTCTAAAAGATTTTAATTGGATGTGGATTCCTGTATATTTTGTTCTACTCTCGATCATTTCTTTCTTTCACGCCCATTTGTTGAGTCTTTTTGGTCTGATGTACACGGCTGGTTGTCACTAAACATGTATAGTATACATTATTTTATTTATGTCGATGTTTTTGGACAATCTTAATTCTACTGTAGCATGTCAGAAAGTCTTAATCTTGTAATAATTATGGGTAAATACTGTAGTCATAGCTGTAAGTGCGAAAATTCCCTCCTTCATCTTGTTTATATGTTATACTTTGTGAAATACTTCCAGTCCTTAAAATTTATAGATGAGACGAATAGAATGTCTGGGAAATTATACACACACGTTTCTAAATCCCTGCTTTAAAAAATGTCTCCTTTGGTGTTTTAAGACTTATTCCTGATGTATACTTTCTTTAGTTTTATTGGTTTCTCACTGTGTTTTTCTGTTCCATCTTGTGCAAAATTAATAATAAAAAAAATTCATTGCACGTTTTCTCCCATCTCTCTCTCTCTCTCACACACACACACACTACACCATGACCAGCCCTGGCATGTTTATTTAACATCCACAGCAGAGCTACAGCCATAAAACATGACTTTTTCTTGTCTGCAGTTCAGGCGGTGACCGAGTCACTTTTTCTACCCCAAATAAGGGCCTGGAATGTGCGCCATGACGTCCCTAGACAGAGGGCGGGACCTGGGTTAATTAAACCACGCCCACTCCCCCCCGAGGCGACGCTTCAATCTGCTCGTGCGCAGAATCCATGGATGAGGCTTCCTCACGAGGGAATGTAGAAAACCGGAAGTGTTCGGGATTTTTAATTAATTCATTTTTATTTCCATTCAGTTAGAAACATGAACTTACAGATACAGTCTAATGTTTCTAAAGGTTTATATTTACACGTTTATAATTATTTTATTAACATATTCCATCCCTATATAAGCGTGTTTCCTGACTAGTTTAGTGTACGTGTAGGTGTTTAAGAGATATTAGAGCACAGCCGCCTTCTGGAAAGGAAAAAGGGGGCGGGGAGGGGGAAAACGGGAGACAACGCCCATTTTTTTTGTCCACAGCAGCACCGCCGCGCGCGCGCGCCGTCTAGGAATAACGGTCCGAGCCTTGCGGGAGTCGCGCGCGCGAGCCGTTAGAAATAACGCGCAAGTTGGCGGAGCGCGGGAAATCCCTGCGCGTTCACGCGATTCTCCCCTCTCCTTCTCTCTCTCTGACGCCTTATTCTGTCTCTAAAGAGTGAGGATGGACGATCTGGGTAAGTCGTGCTTCTTCTTTTTTTTTTAAATATATTATTATTTAATTAATTAATTAATCAATCAATCAATTTTGCGCAGTCTGTTTGCCATCCAAGATAATGATGATGATGATGATGATGAGGGGGAGAAGAAGGAGGAGGGTGAAGTAATGAAAGAGAGACAGAAAGAAAGACAAACCGATAATGAGATGTTTAGGAATCCCGGGTCGTGTCTCATTTCTCACACTCATTTCTGAGACTGGTTTAGACGCGGTGCGCGCTCCCATCCTGCCAAGGCGCGCACACGTCTGCCCTGGGACACCCAAGAAAACTTGATTTGACTGCAGTGACATGCATATGCTGTGTGTAGTGCACTAGATGGGATGTGCATTCCTTACCTAAATGGCTCACCATGATGGACGTGTCCCAAACCACCCTTTATTAAAAACTATTATTGTTATTATTATCATATTATACTTCATCAGGATACTGTGGGCCTGTCTCAAACAGCTTATTCACTACATAGCGCACTAGGGGTTGTTGTATAAACACTATGTAGTGAACTGGTCGTAGTAGTGGACATTTGCTTAGACAAGAATTATCTGTCTCATCATCATCATCATCATCATCATTATTATTATTATTATTATTATTATTATTATTATCAGGATACTGTGGGCCTGTCCCAAACGACACAGCTTATTCACTACATAGCACACTAGGGTCTGTTGTATAAACACCACGCAGTTAACAGGTTGTATGCTTGGACAAAAATTCCACTATGTAGGGGGTGAATCAGGCAATAGATTCAGTTCCGTACTCACTTGTGTAAATGGTATACTCCCCACATAGTGCCCTAAATCTAGACTAAGTCATCCTTCTTCTCCTATTATTATTTGGATGTGCACAGTCACTTATACCCTACGTAGTGCGTTATATGTCCTACTTGCTATGTTAGTGCACATTTCATTCCCTACATCGTGCATAACCTACAATAAAGAAGCTTGAAGACTCAATAAGGAGTGATTTGGGACACAGCCCATGTATGTGGTAATTACAGCTGGAGTACGTGTGTGTGTGTGTCTGTGTCTGTGTTTGGGGGTAGGGAAGGAACGCCACATCGCCCTTCTGAGGCAACCAACATGGCCACACACACACACACACACCCTCACACACCCTCTCCCACTCACGCACACACACACACACACTCACACACAAACTTAATGCAGAGGTCATGGTTTTACAGCCACATAGCGATGAGGTCATTTCAGAAACATATTATTGTGTGTGTGTGTGTGTGTGTTTGTGCATGTGTGTGTATAAAATGCTTACTAAGCACGGTGAGTCCTGAACCACAAACATCTGGATTAGATTGGGACTGAATCTGCTTTCTTCACTCCATGTGTGTGTGTGTGTGTGTGTGTGTGTGATGCCAGTAGAGTTTGCAGCTCTAAATATGGTCAAGTCCTACAGACAGGAATTTTAGCTCCTTATATGAGCACATTAGTGTGTGGTGTTTGTGTGTGTGTGTGTGTGTGTGTGTGTGTGTGTGAATCATCACACGGCTTGATGCCAAACACGCTGGAGTTAAACAGTGATCGTTGCCGTCTGCTGATGTTACACAACCTGACAAAGCATCCAAACTGCAGTGTCCAAACTGCAGCACCGGCTCCCTGCTCCCTACCTAGTGCACTGGGAACACTGGGAACACTGGGAAAACATGTCATGATTGTCCATCTGTGGACGTGTCCCAATCTAATCCAATCTCCACAAAATATTCCCAGCATATTGCAAATAAAGGCTGACACCCACTGTGGTCCATTGTGGGCGTGTCCCAATCCAGACATCCTGTTCACATTAGCACTATCATCAATCCTCTGTGGGCGTGTTCCAAACCAAACACACACACACACACACACGCACACACCACACACACACACACACACACACACACACACACACTATATCCACTATAATGGAGCACATGAGGCAGTTAGATTTTATCAGGATTTTTGTCCTGTTCAGGAAAGGAATGGCGGTGATTCGTTTGGGAGTCGACTCTGAACCAAATGAGCTGACTCAGTGAATCCTTCTCAGTGCTGCACTGAACTAAAAGTTGTTTTGGAAGTGTTTCTTCACTATCAGGCGTCCGGCACTCTTTTCCTTTTGCCTGCTGCTGCTTTCAGTTTGATTCTCTTCCTGTTTGTGTTTGTGTGTGTGTGTGTGTGTGTGTGTGTATGTCGTAGGAGAGCCAGACTCGTCTAACTACCCTCTCAGCCCCCGTATTGTCGTGTTTGGTATGTAACTGTCAACCTGTCAGTCTTTCTCATTTCATATGTGTACTTGGAGGCCTTTAATAGCACTGCATGTCCTCAGCACTTCCATTTCCCTTTCATTTT
This sequence comes from Leiocassis micropogon, assembly GCA_028565275.1. Classification (NCBI taxonomy): domain Eukaryota; kingdom Metazoa; phylum Chordata; class Actinopteri; order Siluriformes; family Bagridae; genus Leiocassis; species Leiocassis micropogon. Next base: position 1,551,076 of record JAOVVA010000054.1, on the reverse strand, counting down.
TCCCTCCTCCCAACATGCTTCGCTTCTCTGAAATCATCATTTCATGCATCAGAATAAACCAGTGGCAACGTGTCTGTAGGGGCAGATGGGGCAAAAACTTAAGGGAACCCCATGCTAGCTCAGTGCAGGATGGGTAATGGCAGGGTTGACAGGTTTTTTTATTTAATTCCGATCGGTTTAATTGAAAAACATTCCACGTTTTCCAAGAACGAATACGGATAATTGGGATTCATTACAATTGGCCTGGAAAACAGGGATTATGGCGTTGTGGAGATGAGGAGACCAACACGTCAGAAATGCGTGCACTAACCACGGTGACCCTGTTTTCCTGAGAAGAAACAAGACTGAGAAAAAGAAGAACATCTCCCCTTTTATGATGCATTTTTGGGGGTTTCTTCGATGTAGTTATGTTGAAAATCTGGCAACCCTGCCTAATGATATTGACCTCAAAAAGATCCGTATGGCAATGAAAGGCAAATCTGAAAGGCTCTTCTGCTCATCTTGTGCACTAATCATAATAATAATAATAATAATAATAAATTATTATATATTATCTTTACTCTCGTGAACACTGTAACAGTATTCAGTAGTCTCAATGTCGGTCATTCTCACCGGAAAGCATCAGCTGGAATTGTTCTTCTCCTTTTCACCAGACATACTGTATTTATCTCACTCTTTTTTTTAAAACTATTATAATTTACAGTGAAATCTTGGATTACGAGCATAATTTGCTCCGGAAAAGGGCTCGTATTCCAAAACACTCGTAAACCAAATTAAATTTTTCCATAAGAAATAATGGAAACTCAAATTATTCGTTCCACAGCCCAAAAAAATTTATACATAAAAATAATTAACACAAA
>JAOVVA010000054.1:1531275-1548942 GCA_028565275.1 Leiocassis micropogon | reverse complement strand
AAACGCGCAGCCGGACAAACGCACGTCACCAAAGCCCGTGTGAACACTCTCATTGACTCCTATGTGTAGAAAACACTACGAACGCCAGAAAAACGCTCGATTTTAACGCCCATGTGAACAAGGCCTAAACGTGTTGCTAGCATCACTTTGATTCCAATTGCACAAACATCACAATGTATTAACAATTATATTATACTGTATGTTATCTTATAACTCCGCCCATACTCTATATTATTTCTAGCCGCCGGCTCAGGCCAATCCCGCACCTTTACAGCAGTCGGTGTCTCCGCCCCCAGCGTCCTCCGGCGGGTCGCTGGACAGCATGCTGGGCCTCCTCCAATCAGATCTGAGCAGGCAGGGAGTGTCCACTTCCTCTAAGGGAAACTGCTCCGCCTGCCAGAAACCGATTGTTGGACAGGTGAGGTTATGCTAACGCTAATGCTAAAATGATTTGTGGTGGTATTGCGTTATAACATAGTGTGCAAGCTTTTTCTTTCCAAACGCCAAACTATAATATCAATCAAGAGAGAGTTAATTTTATTAAAACATCCTGTGCTGTAGGTGGTGACGGCGCTGGGGCGGGTGTGGCACCCAGAACACTTCGTGTGCTCCGAGTGTGAATGTGAACTTGGGAACCGTAACTTCTTTGAGAAGGACGGACGTCCGTACTGCGAGCCTGATTACTTCAGCCTGTACTCGCCTCACTGCGCGCACTGCAATAAACCCATCCTCAATGTGAGCGTCTCATTCCTGTTTTCTCTTGAACATCAAAGCGCTACATGTACTCATCGGCTTTGTTTTGTCTGTAGAAAATGGTCACGGCGCTCGATAAGAACTGGCACCCTGAGTGCTTCTGCTGTGTGAAGTGCAACCGGACGTTCGGAGATGAAGGTACGTATGAGACGCTCTGATTGGCTGAAAGCAGAAACATTAGCATTTACAGCCCACCGCTGATACCGCCGCCCGTTTCTGTCTCCTCCTGTCAGGGTTTCATGACCGCGAGGGACAGCAGTACTGCCAGCAGTGTTTTCTGGCGCTGTTCGCGTCGCGGTGTGAAGGCTGCACTCAGCCCATCGTGGAGAATTACATCTCCGCCCTCAACGCCCTCTGGCACCCGCAGTGCTTCGTCTGCAGGGTGAGCGGACTCATGCTCATTACTCTCAACCGTACCGTTTTTTTTACACGTCTTAAACCTTCTTACACAAACCGTATGAACCATGAACAAATAATATATTCTAATATTAAATAAAATTCAAATAAAAGTTTAATTTTGTCATTTGATGTGTTAGAATCAGATAATATTATGATATCTCTAGCATAATATTAAATATTTATAATATTTATTTTTGGTCAGTTCTACATGTTTTAAGGAAAACAAAAATACTTTTAATAATTTTTCCTAAAATGTATCTGTACACATGATGTTTTTTAACTGTAATAATTTTTTTTATTAACAGGTCAAAATGGTGTTTTGTAGTGAATTATTTCAAAGGGGGAAAAAAATTGTTTTTAAATTAAATGTTAAGTAGTTTTATAAATTTTTTATATGACCTGGTAAAAAGGTTTAATTTTGCAGCAGATTTAATTTAAAAGCAGAACTGCACTTTTAAAGTGTTTTTTTAATTTTATTTTAAAAGACAGAAATGTAGTTTTGGAATTATTTCCACATTTGTAGAGAATTATTTCCATTAAAATGTCAAAGCTTATTTGTAGTAGCTTATTTAATTTTAAAAGGTAAAGGGGATTTATAGATTTTTTTTTAATAAGTAAAATTTAGAGAATATTTAAGTTTAGAAACAGATCTAATTTGTAGCAAAGTCTTATATTTAATTAAAAAAGTACTTTTGTAGCAGGAGCTTTGATTTTAAGGTTAAAAATGTAATTTTATTACTATTGTTAAATTTTAAATTTGTATTTTTGTAGTGGATTATTTTTTTTTTATTTTATTTTTTTTTCCAAGGTACAAATGTATATTTGTCACATTTGCTGTCATTGTCCAAGGCAAAAATTAACTTTTTTAATGTACATCAAGAGGGAAAAGGGAGTCTTCTTACTTTAAATGCTATAAATGTATTTTTGTAGTGTATACCTTCATTTTTACATGTATTTTTGTGGCTGATAATTGTTTCAAAAACGAACACTATACTTTTATTAAGTAGATTTATTAATTTAAAATTGCAATAAGGTACTTCATTGTGAATTCAAAAGCTTGCGCACGTGTATGAGGTCCTGCATGTTCACATCTTTATTGGTTTTCTTAACCCAGGAGTGTTTCTGCCCGTTTGTGAACGGAAGCTTCTTCGAGCACGAGGGCCAGCCGCTGTGCGAGGCCCACTATCACCAGTCTCGCGGCAGCGTGTGTCAGGCGTGCCAGCAGCCCATCGTAGGACGCTGCATCACCGCCATGGGTGCTAAGTTCCACCCGCAGCACCTAGTGTGTCAGTTCTGCCTTAAACCTCTGAGCAAAGGCTGCTTCAAGGAGCAGGACAACAAGCCCTACTGCCACCCGTGTTTCCTCAAGCTCTTCGGCTGAATACAGACCCGGGGGGGGGGGGGTCAAGTACATTCACAATAGGGTGCTTTACAGGATTGATATTGTTATCTTGCATCTTTTTTTTCTTATTTAAAAATAAATAATGTGCAAAAGAAGACAAAAATGCAATTTTATAACTAAGTCGAGTGAAAAAGAAAAAGACTTTTTGTAAAATTAGGAAGTGTGCCAAAAACACACTTGTGTAAATCAGGTGACGGTGTTAGCTATGTTTACATGCACACAATAGCCCAATGTTTCTCAACCGCTGGGAGCACATGGACGTTTGTTTAGCAGTTTATGCTAAAAGTAATTAATTTGTGATTTTTGCCAAAACTAACAATTTTAGAAACAAATTACCAACACCTCTGAGTAAAATGTTGATATTTCCAACACGTTGGTCCCATTTTCATTGCCGTTGTGCAGTTGCGTTAATATCAGGAATTATTTATTTCCATTTTATCACACCATAAAATTGGACTATTGATGTACATGTAAATGTAACTATAGACGCTGAAAGACTGTAGGATTAAACACACACACACACACACACACACACACAGCTATTATTTAATACCTTGAACATTCCTAACATGTAGCATGGCCTAAGCATGTAAGCATGTGCCGATGTTACGTTTTCGCCTCAGGCTAACTCTAGTAACCTTTATTATATACAGTATTTACAATCATTATTTAAAGAACTAACTGGACCTGAAAGCTCTTTGTATAACATTTCTGACGTTTGTCTATCTGAAATCGGTCATTACTTTCAAACACAACACTGTGACTTTGTAAGCTAACGTTAGCTAGCTGTCAGTGTAAGCTGCAGGAGCGTAACAGGAAACATTTCATCTTACAATTTATGTTAGATTTTTAAATAAAGTTAACTCTTACAAAGAGAAGGTTTACATTTTATCAGCGGTTATCGGCACATGCCTACACGACAGCCACGTGAACAGCCAAAGCTTTCATTATAATTATTATTTTCTTTTTTACATATTAAATAGATGGATGAAGTAAACACCACGTCGGTTGCAGACAATCACCAGCTGGCTTATTTAGCTTTATAGAAAAAAAAAAAATGCTCATTTGCATACATGATTTCCAAAGATCCCTTTTTAACCAACTGTTTGGATTAAATATAAACTTCATTTTGTTTTCTTTAAACAATCTGAGGAATGATTTCAGTTTAATATATTTGCTTTATGCGGCTTATAGTCACTGCTATTGCATATGTGGTTTTACATTTCCTTATTTTAAGTCTGTGTCATTTTTTTAAACACAAGATGAAATATGATATACTGCCAAAGATTTATTTTAAAAGAGGTTTACACATTGTTGTTATGCATTCTTCATATAATGAATGATAAGCTGGATTTTTTTGGAATGTGTGTACATTTCTCAGCTGTTCTTGCCACATAATGCAAAAGAAAAATAAACACTTTTCTTTGTACTGGATGAGTCTGTATAGTACTTTTATAGCTTAATGAATGTGAAAAACTTTCCAAATTCACTCTGTTCCCAGTTTAACTCTGTTTGTGCATAAGCTCAGCTCTGTGCTTATCGTGAAAATAGTGAAATATGTACAGTGAATAAGACATAGTGTTAGACTCAGTCTTGCTTTTGCAAGGTTTAGTCTAACACTGCTCGAAAATAAAAATGCACACTCTAATATGATCTCCAGGATGTTTCTTCTTTAAAGATGATGGGTCACCCTTTCAGGTTTTAATAACGTGTTACAATTCTTAACCCAATGTTAGTAGTTTTAGCAATCCCCTTAGTTGTTTTCTTTGTTTGATGCATGACAATAATTTGACACTTCTAAAATGGAGTAACATCTTTGCCTTGAGTACAGTATATGTCTTCTGACATGGCTGTGTAGGAAATGAGAAGCTCCTCACTGCTTCAATTCAAATCAGTTTTATTTGTATATGGCGCTTATAACAATGATCATTGTGGCAAAGCAGGGTTACAGAATCAAAAGAAAATGAGGGAAATGAGTATGAAGTGTGTGAGAAAATATGTATGAATCATAATAATCACAGTAATTATCCAGTGGAAGACTCTTAACTATTTGCTTAGTAAAAATCCATGTGGTCACTTTATTTACTTAGGTAGTTATTTTGCCGGGCAGTGGATAACACAAATGGCTTATGTCTGTGACTAGTAAAATTTTTGCAAATTTTTAAATTATTTAAAAAATAAATCCGGTTTAAATAGTTCAGTCAGTATTTTTTTTTACTCTGAGTGAAGTGTTGCTTTATTTCACAGGATTGGAAACACCTACAGAACTGTTACATTCTTGTTGACAAAACACACTGTATGGAATTCCATACATGTTATGATTATAAAACTTCAAGTTTCATGTAAATAATATCTCTTACAACCCTTGCACAGATACATGCATAGCATAGGCAACGCAGCATAGGTTAATGACGATTTTATACTGTATATACTGTATATACTGTATATACCTGTGCTTCTATGGAAGCCTTGTCTGTGTGTCTTGACAGGGAGGCTTCAAACTGTGCACTTGTGTTTTCGGATATGTCAGGTATTACTCATTTATCATCTATACTGTTTCATCCTGAGGATGACTTAGGGGATGAGACAGGGTACACTCTGGACGGGGTGCCAATCCATTACAGGACACACACACACATTTGGGAACGCCAACTAGTCTGCTTGTCTTTGGAATGTGGGAGGAAACCACATTCCAAAGCTCGAGGAGAACATACAAACTCCACGCACACAGACCCTGAGGCACACAGACCCTGAGGTGATAATCGAACCAGGATCCTGGAGGTGCAAGGTGACAGTGCTAACATGACCATTACGCCACAAAAGTTATACCTGAATATTGGAACGATGTCTTAGGACTCTAAAAATGAGCCTATTATTTATTTATATATTTATTGCTTATAGAAACAACCAGAAACAACAGAAACACATAGTCATGTGTATCTGTGCTACTTCTTTGCCCGTGTCATCCATTTTCTTTTGTTTTTTGCTCTGTTTTTTGTATAGTTGGTTGAAATAAAATAAAATTCAGTTCTTCATATTTTATGCTGAAAAACAAAGAATATATCACTATGCTGCACAATCCTGTGCCCTATATATGTTTATTTAAAAAAGGGCTAGAATGCTGAGCTTTGATGTGTGACTGTTTAAAATGTAGCCTGTTTTCTCTTTCATCATCCTGAACTGTATCATATTTAAAAGACGAAATTCCTTTGATCCCTTTATTCACAGTATAAAGCGCGCGTGAGCCCGAGCTCGAGCACAGGTATTTCAGGCGCGGTGAGCTGCGCTAAGCCCCGCCCCCTCCAGGTGTGCGCATTTATAAAGGCGCTAATGAGATCTCCAGCATGTCGGATAGGGAGCCGTAGTTGTGGTCGGAGAATTTAGCCGCGATACTTCACACACTTAAGTGAAATGAGTGACTCTGAGAACCCGGTAAGATGTTTTTGGATTATTTACACAAGATTAATCGGTCTTATTGATCACTTCCGGTCTGGTTTGAGTCCATCAGAAATGACTGCTTGGAGAAAGTTAATGAATAAATGAGGATGGATCCGATATATGACGCGTGTTTCATCGATATCTGTTTGGACAAGAGAATAAAATACTTGAAGTGCAAACATAAAAAAGCAACATTTAAACATTCGTAAAGTGTTTGGTCAATTCACACTAATAAACAGCTAAAATGGCAAAAAAAAAAGTAAATAAATAAAGTAATTATGCTGCAAGAGAACTATCCTTACCCTCTGTATATTAAAATGTGTGCCATGTTTGAGAAGGTCCATGTCTAATATTTTGGTGGCCACTTAGACAGAACAATGTGACACAAAAAGCTTGATGGGAACTTCATAAAAGCTGTTCATCTTAAATGTAGATTAACATCCTGATAGACAATTATGTTGTCTAATGGTCTATTTAATCAAGATTGATAGGAAAAAAAAAATCAAGTCCTGGCTAATTCATGATGTTAAACTTTTACTACTGGGAATAAACATTTATCATCCCCATGGCTGATGGGTTAAAACTAATTTCTACCTTAAACCTATGTGGAACCAGAACAATCTATTCCATCTTATTAATCGATTAGTTTAATGAGGAAGCAAGGCTCAAATTTTATCGAGCATCTTGGTGAAATTGATAAGTTTCTAGCATGGATTTAGGTGAGGCTTTAGTTTTTTGACTAACTACTGCAGTTTTGTACCTCACAGGAGGAGAAGGGTGACTCCGTTCCTGAGGCTAAATGGCCTGAAAACGGAGATCAGTGGAGCGATGGAGAAGATATTGAAGAATCTGGACTCATTCAAGAAATGGTGGAGGAGGACGAGGATATTGACCTGTACAACGAAGAGACCTTCGGATTAGGTCCTGTGACATCTTTTCTTAGCAGCTGCTTGAAGCTTTAACACCTTTCATTGGATGTTCTATTGTTTCTTAACTGAAGTGACTGTCTAACCTGGTGTGTCTTTAGTGAGACGTTTTTGTTGGATTAGGTCAGGACAGGTGAAAAAAAAACAATATTAGAGACGTGTGATCATCACTTTAAGCCTATTCTGATACCTTGTGTTGTGTAGCCACCATGATGCACAATTTTTGGTGTTTGGTCAGTGGTGCCTTCATAAAAGTGTAAGTTTTACCTATCTAAACTTTGGTACAGACATGAATGCTGAAGATCTGGACGCAGATCCTGTTGATCTCCTATTACTGGAAGGAAACCAGCTCTCCTCACACCATCCTCCATCACCACCGGAAGCCTCTCCTCCCAGACCTAAAGTTGAAATCAAGCCCCAGGCTCCTGCAAGCCTGAGTGAAAAGTTCCGCAGCCGGAGGGAGCGAGTCGGCAAGGGGCAACTGCTGGATGACCCGGCTGTGATGAGGACTGTGGAAGGTCCACCCAGTCTCAAGGTTTGGCTTGGTTCTGGTCAGTTTTCCATGATGTTAACCCAAACAAAAGGGGGTGGGGGATTATCTTGTCATAACGCGCACAAAATTGATTTGTGCTATAACTGTGTTTATTCAGAGTTTGGACAGCGCTATTGTGGACTGTGGACGCAGTTCAGGCTGGGGGGATCTTAATGCGAACACGGTCAGCTTCTTTAAATAAAATTTGTGTTCTTATGCTTAAACCCCCCATCCATTTGCATGTCCACCTCTACAGTTTATACAGTTTATATGCACTTGTGATTTGATTGTTTTTACACAGTGGATGATGTCACCTTACGGCCCAACGAGACAAGCACCCCTCTTACAGGTTGTATGCCAAGCGTTATCTATGCTTAAGGCCATACATTTGTCCCTTTCCATTCCCTTAATCACTTTATCACCGAATAGGACAAAGCCATTGTGCGAGTGATCGACCGGTCATCTCGTGGCAGGATGCCGTTCGCCTCGCCTACCTTGCGCTCCCCGCTGCCGAGGGCTCTCCCTCAGCAATCGCCCATGTGCCCGCTGATAACTAGATCTCCATTACGTCCTCAAAGTCCATTCTCAATTCAACAGCACTACAACCAGGTGATTTGAGATTACAGTCCAAGTGTGATGTACTTTATAGCAATATGCCAAAATATCTTTATTATATCTGCATCTCAAATGTTTTATGAGCAAAGAAATGGTGAGAATGCAATTTTCACTTTCAAGGCATTTAAATATATATATTTTTTTAATAACTTTTTTTTTTCTCTTTTTTTGTTCATTAGCCAGGCATTTATCTTTCACCTTCCACACCACGCTTCCATTCTCCCAAAATGATGCCTCTCCAGTTTGGACCGAATTCGCCCCGGCCCGGCCCCTGCTTCAGCCCTTTGCCCGGTTCCCCCTCTCAGAGGTTCAGGTTGGCTGTCTAAAGTTCTTGTTGATATTAGAAATTTTTGCCTCTTGGATTTAATGCCTCCACTATCTAAAGTGAAGAAATCTGACTTTTGATCTTTTGACATTTAGGTTCCCAGTCCTGGCGACTCAACTCCATCCACAGCACAAAAGACTGCTGAGTCAGCGTCCTCAAGGCTTTCGGAGGCAGGGTTTAAACTTGACTTTAATACAGAATTGTTAATTGTGATGCATTGATAACAGTTCCTGTTTCACTGGACTTTTATGTCGTCTTATTACATTTAATTGTTTATGAATAGAAAGCCAAAGGATTGGGACCAATATGCTGAGATAATGTCGGCCAAAGAGAAGGAGTGGATCATTAAGTTGCAGATGATCCAACTACAAAGCGAAAACCCACATCAGGATGATTATTACTACCAGGTTATTTACACTAATGACTTGTTCTACAGTGTATACATTGTATTCAGCAAAAATATCTAATGTCCAGTTAGCTCTTTAGGTTAAATTGAGTTTCTATTTTCTTATTTTGGTCATATTTCGAGTGTGGATATTAAGGTTTAAAGGGTGTGTCTTTTAGGAATACTATCGAAGACTGGAGACCAAATTGGCTGAGGAAGAAATGCTGGGTGACCGCTCGAAGAGGGAACCACCAAAACTCACCACACCATACGTCACCAAAACTGTTTCCTATACCCCGGGTATGAACTTGTCTTACTCACTATTCAGCAAGTTGATGCAAGAAACCAAAATGGTGAGACTAAACTATAGATCCGTATAGTTTATAGATTTTTACATGTTTTAGTGGTTCATATCGAGGGCTCGCTGGGTCAAGTCGCAGTTTCTACGTGTTACTCGCCTCGCCGAGCCATCGACGCTGTCCATGGTCACACTGTGGAGGTAACTGAGACCTTGATGAAAATATTATATACAAATATTGCTATTATATATTACAATAAAATACAATTACAGTGTGACTAATTCAATAAAAATTTTATATTGCTATTATATATTTTATATTATGACTTTATTGCAGTGTAAATATTTTATGAATATATTACAAAATAATACAATTAATTAATTGCAGTATAAATATAACTTGTGTATTCAATATAAAAAAAAAATAGTCAGCCAAAAAAATGAATGCATATTTCAGGAAAAGGAAAAACTTTATATATAATTTTTTTCTTCACATTAAATTTATTGCTATAATTTACCAGGAACAGAAAGACATCAGACAGCAAAAACTTGAGGTGCTGAGCACGATTGAGAAGGTGAGCAGTAATTTTGTCGATCGTGAATGATGTCTGGCCGAATGTACAGCCCTGCCAGATCATTTCTTTGCTCCAATTTGTTTGTGCTGATTTGGTTTAAAAAGCTCTAAGCAGGGATGATTGGCTCAGGACTTTGTTTAGGCGTGTTGTTTCATTAGGACGTATAATTCTTTGAATACTTTCAGTGCTATATCATTTTGTTGGGGGTGGAAGAAGCCGAGAGAGCGAAGGCCAGCGTCTCTGATGAGGAGGAGCGGCAGAGGAGGCTAAAGACCATTCAGAGAGGAGTGGAGCAGATCAGCAGCCAGCTGTGCAACCCCGGCTCTCTGTAAGGCACACTGTAGTGCTTGGATCTGTGAAAGTTCTCTCCACACATGATTGATTTTTTTTCTTTTGAAGGGAGTCTGCAGAAGAGTTCCTACCATGCATCTTGGTTGCAAAAGGGAAAAAACTGCTGGCCAGACTCCTCCCATTTTTATCCAGTGATGCATCTCTGCAGGTTCTGAGAGCAATCGCAACACACCTGCCGGTGCTGATGAGCCGAGATGCAGATGAGGTCTGAAGCCTCTGATTTATCAAACTATTTCCCCACTTCCTCTTTATTAATGCTAGTTGTTCCACGATGGTTGAATACCATGATGATGGACTAGAACATTTTCGGCACTTGTTCATGTTGTTTTTAACTGGAGTGTTCCAGGGCAGCTGACTCTCCATTATGTTTAGTGTCTGTGGTCATCATAAGAGAAAAGTGTGTCAGTGGTATAACGCAAAATTGAATTTAACTCTTCCTTCTCTCAGGCACTTCCTGTCCTCTACCCGTCTCTCCGAGCTGTGATCAGCACGCTGACGTTCACCCAGCTGGTCAGCATTCTCCGTGACTTCACCACAGCCTTACCTGACTCCAAAGACTCGCGATTAACGCTGGCTTGCGAAAATAAGGTTTGTATGGTGGTGGTTTTTTTTTTTTTCCCACCATCTCTTAATCCTTATTTAATCAGGAATACTGCTGTTGGGCTTTACATTCTAAAAAAGAGGAACTCCTCCAACTTGCTGTTCAAACCTTTTACTGTAGAAACAGTTTATTACCCTGATTTTGAAGGTGTACTACTGCTGCTACTCATGATTCAACTGGACAGATTAGAACTTTTGCACTGAAATGTTTCTCTTTTGTAGTTTGGTCTGTCGTTGCTGTACGTGTTGCTTTCGCAAGGTGAGAGACTCCTGACCTCTGACGTCCCCATGGAGCCAAGCATCGGTGATTTTGAGACCTGGCAAGTCCAGATTTTGATTATGATTTGGCAGCACCGGCACCTTTTAAAGGGCCCATCTGTTAGTACTCTAACATGAGCTTTGATATGTTAATACCTGTCCGATAATGCTTCTCCCCTCCATCTCAACCTGACTTTTTCACTCTTCTTCCATATCCTCTTTTGATTGATATGCAAATGACTGCCAAGCTGGATGAGGGGGTCATTATGAGGTCACAATGGGGGGGGGGGGAACCTGATTGACCGATAGAAATATAAGGGGGGACAAAAAAAAAAGTGGATCTGAGTACACATTGTCATGGGGCACTGGTGGCTCAGTGGTAGGTGTTTCGCCTGCCATGCGGAAGGCCCGGGTTCGATTCCTAGCCAGTGCCCAAACCCCAGCCACTGGATGCAGTGCCGGTCCCAAGCCCGGATAAAATGGGAGGGTTGTGTCAGGAAGGGCATCCGGCGTAAAACCTGTGCTAAGTTGTAGTGCGGACTGAATATTCCGCTGTGGCGACCCCTTGCCGGGAGCAGCCGAAAGACCAGCAACACCATCGGAGTACACATTGTCCCCTACTTACAAACAAGTTCCATTCAAGGAGCACATTAGAATTTCAGATTTGTTCTTATTTCTGACAAAGTGAGTCTTGTACATTTGAGTCAAAGGTGTACAACGCAACGCCTACCAATTCACTATACTAAATCTGTGACTATTGTGTAGGATGACGTTCCCTCGCGAACACGCACACGGATATTGACTTTATGGATGAGGCACGCTCACCGAGACCGAGCATTGGAGACGATTACACACGAGCCATTGGCTCAGCAAAAAAAGCGCCTACAGACTGCTTTTAGTGCAAAAACCTTGCTTTGTTTAGTAAGTTTAAATTTCACATTTTTGCTCGTCTTGCTAACGAAGTTACTCGCAAACCAAGGTTTTACTGGTATGTGGGGGTTTTTTTTCTCTTTTTTTTCTTTTTTTTAAAATTTCCCTTCTCCCCTCCCCCCGAAAGCCATTTTCTATCACCCTGTTCCCAGACTAATTCGTTGAAATTGGTGAGCCAGACACATTTCTCCAGCGTGAACGCACGCACGCACAAGGAGCTACTTGAGGAGCACGCGGAGTGATTTTTGTATCTACAAATGTCATAGAACTGCGGTCTGTTTTTAAGTCGGGGACGACCGGTAAGTTGTCCTAGATTAGATACGTGACCAATACAGCGCATCCGGAAAGTATTCGTAGCGCTTAAAATTTTTCACATTTTGCTATGTTACAGCCTTGTTTCAAAATGGATTAAGTTCATTATTTTTCTCAAAATTCTACAAACAATACAACATAATGACGAAGTTTGTGTGAAATCTTTCCAAATTTATTACAAATTAAGAAAAAAAAATCTCATGTACATGAATATTCACTGCCTTTGCCATGACGCTCAAAATTGAGCTCCGGTGCATCCTGTTTCCCCTGATCATCCTTGAGATGTTTTTACAACTCCATTGCAGGCCACCTGTGGTAAGTTCAGTTGATTGGACATGATTTGAAAAAACACGCCTGTCTATATAAGGTCCCACAGTTAGCAGTGCATGTTGGATTATTTCAATTCAACACTGAAAAAGGTGTAGGCTGAAGCCTTGCTTATTATGCCTACCCTTTGTACATCAAATGATGAGCGGCGCTTTACAGTAAATTACACAAAATATTGTCTCAACAAATATTGTCACTTGTGCACATAAACAAAACTTATATTATTTTTTCACTTAAAAGAAGAGAAATTAGGAAAGGAAAATAATCATATCTATTTTATGTAATGTATTCACTAAACACCTTATCTTTAAACATTTTTTTAAATCTATGAAGTAAATTACGTAATTTTACTTATCGCATTTATTCGTTGGTGCTCTGTTTGAGCACAAACCAAGCCCTGAAGTCTAAAGAATTGTCTGCAGACCTCTCGCACAGGATTTTATTGAGGCACAGATCTGGGGAAGGGTACAGAGAAATTTCTGCAGCAATGAAGGTCCAGTTGAGCGCAGGGGCAAGTTTGGAACCACCAGGACTCCTGCTAGAGTCGGCCGTCTCGTCAAAGTGAGCGACTGGGGGAGAAGGACCTTAGTCAGGAATGTGACCTGTTGTATGCCTTTTACTGAGGTGTGGTTTCTGTCTTGCCACTCTACCATGCAGGCCTGATTGGTGGAGTACTGCAGAGATGGTTGTTCTGGAAGGTTCTCCTTTCTACATAAACACTCAAACTCTTTCAGAGTGACCATCAGGTTCTTGTACATAGTAACGGAGAACGGGAATGCTTGAAACTTTTTGCTTCTGCACATGCGTGCCTCCCCTGGCAGCGCTAGCCCCGGCTATTGAAAAGTGAGGTGTCCTTCCTTCTTCTGGACCGTAATAAAAAAAACTGACTAACTGCTCGCCGTTCTCCAAGCAGTGCCCCCCCACCCATTTTTCTCCCCCAAAGACTTATCGATGTGTGATGTTTCAGAGTACAGATGCAACCATGTTATTCGGACTTTAAAAAGTCACTTATGGATGTAAACCTTCATGACCTGCAAATATGTCCTACCCCCCCCAAACAAATTGGAATTGAGCAATCAGACTGGCAATGTAAACGTAGTCTAAAACTAAGAAGGTTTTTTGCCTTCCTCTCTACCAGGACGGATACGGTTTTCCATGTAGCGCGGCAGCTGTCCCGGTCATCCCTCATCGAGCCGCTCTGCTTGCCCTCTAACCTGCTCACGCTGTTCTGTCGTTATTTGGACAAACGCACTGTCCAGCAGCTCAAGAACAACATGGAGTAAGTCCCTCCTAGTGTTAAAATGCACTCATTAAAAAAAAAAAAAAGTTTGTAAAATCTCCATCAGAGATTCTCAGCTCACATGTCGGTCTGATCCTTCATCAGTGTACACTTACCTTGCACTACATGCGTTGGATCAGACAGCAGGATTTTTTCCGCTTTGTAAAATTCTGCTTTTCTGTTTCAGGTCCTCAACTGGCTATCTGGCTGTAGGTTCCTGAGAAGCATTTTTTTTTTTTTTTCCCTTTTTTTCCTTTTTTTTTTTTTTAAACACCTCTGTAGCGAGACTCCTCACGTGATGAAGAATCGGCTCCTTCTGTGGCCAGCAGGTGGTGGTGATCCGCTTACCCATGGTTTTTGGACCTTTAAACCACGCTTGCATAAATTTGCATGGTGGGGGAGGAAATCAGCTCTTTGAGTGAAAAATATCAGGATGGATTTAAGTTTCACGAAAAGGCTCTTTGGGTTCTTTCTTAAAGGAGAAAAAAAATGCAACGAGCCATCTTTTCTTTAATTTAAGAGATTCATTTCTACATTTGTCATGTACTTTTCCAGCACTGAGCAAATCGTTTTATTTATTGTATCTTTATTTCATCACTTAAGTGATATTTAAGCACTGTTGTATAGCATCTATAAAATGCAAAAAAATGAATAAATGCAATTCCAAAAATTTAAACTTCATTTTAGAAGTTTTATTTTTTTATTTGTGAAGTGGGGAGTGTTTTTTTCCTTCATGCAGTGTTTTTAAACCCATTTAAGATGTAATGCATTGTGATTGCCTTGTCACACTTGTCCATTTGTTCATAACATAGATATGAGGATGTATACTAGGAGAGTGAGTGCTGTCGAATTGTGGCTTTTGGGCACTGTAGAGCATGAACTGATGAACTGATGCACATTATTTTTGGCATGATTGGAGAAAGGTGGGGGGTGGGCAGTGGTTTATGATGTAGGTTGCCATCCCCCTTCATCAATTTTATTTATTCTTCTTCCAGTGAATACCAGTACCTTTTACATGATTATTTCTGGTACTTGACATGGATGCTCATGTTGTAATGAGTGAGATGGTTTTAGCAATTGTTCCCCACTTGGGCACCGCACCCGAGTCCTCTGGGAAAGATGGCCTCAGGAGCGATGGTGTACTCGGGCACGAATGGGATATGGAAGCCAAACTTCCATGAGGATGGAAGTAGGGACAGTGTGAAGATTAACTTCCTTATTTTCTTCACTTGTATTTGCTCACAAACCAAGGGGCATACTGCCACCTGCTGTATGAATGTGTAATATTGCGTAATGTCAACCTAACATACCTTTTCTGATTTGGTATTTTGGTCATGTTGCTCTTATTCCAAGAATAGGTGTGTTATTGAGAGTGTAAAATTCAGTTGATTAAGATTTATGGTTCAACAAATCCTCAGCTTGTTGGTCTGACTTTGACAAATGAGAGGGGAGAGTGACCTGCCTAGCACTGGTTGTAGTCTAAACATTTACGTAATGCTAAATCTTCTGGAGCCCCTATGGCCTCCATATGAACGTTTGGGCTTCGAGTTCTTGTGAGTTCTGCGGTAAATCTCCATATTCGTATATTTGACAGACTGTCTAGTTGCTTTACATCTCAGGGAGCCCTTTTTCTTCTCGCGCTCCCTTTTAGTTCTGCCGGTGTCCCTGCTTGCACTCTGGACTAAATTCACCTTATGTTATGTGAACGAGACCTTGCCTAACTGTTCCGCTCTCTCGCGCTCTCGTCGAGCTACACCTGTCGCTTCCCAGCTGCCAGTAATCCAGACCACCAACTAAAACTTTACTAAACAAAAATAGATCAAATAATTATGATTAAAACTATAGGGACACTTATTTATATTCTGGGACTAAGACTAAAAATGAAATTTTGTCAGCTATTTAACACTTCATGGACAGTATTTGGCCAAACCTGATGATTAAATTCCGGTGTTTCAATCAGGCCCCCTATCCCAAGTGAAGGGCATTTTTAATGCTTCAATATACCAAGATATCTTGGACAATGCTATGCTTCCAAGTTTGGGGAAGGCCCTTTTCTTTTCCAATAGGACTTTGCCCCAGTGCACAAAGCCTAACATGATCCCCATCAAGCAACTTTTGGGCTCAACATCAGTGCCTGACCTCATAAATGCTTTACGGGATGAATGGGCATGAATTCCCACAGTCAAATCTTGTGGACTTCCTTCCAACAAAAGTGGAACAAGAGCTAAACTCTCGTGATCATATAATGTAGCTTAGATCCAGGATGAGGATTCTCACCTTGCCTATTGTTGGGATTATGCTCTGGACAGATATTTGGATGTTAAGTGTTCACCATGTGCAAGGAACTAGCTATTTTGTATGTTATTGTGTAGTTTAGGACAAGATCACTGCCCAAACATTTCCAGGGGATCGAGGTGTAGCTTGATGCTTTTACAACGTTTTGCCGTTGGTGTGTGCTTCCCCAGATGGTCTGTATAGATTGTACAGTTGGCAGACAGAACCAATATTGTCCTCTCGTCTCCTGCAATAAGCAAAGACACTAGGACTGGACTCCCCGGATGAGTTATGTAGAGAATGTTTGACTAGAAGGAAGCTATGAGTTTGGTGCTCAGGCACTAAAGAAAAAGTGAAGTGGTATTAAGAATAAAGGCCTAATGCTATATTGTGTAGTCATATACAGTAGATATTATGTGTTGAATATCTGTATATAACATCACTAAACGTTATCAGGAATGAACCATCATGCATTTTAATTTTATAGTAATAGTCAAATTGTTGAATGTATACTTTTTGTTTGAAAAATAAAAAGATTATATGTTAAAATAGATAATTGTTAAGGTTGTGAATGTGGAAAAAGTTCTGCAGTGTTGGTGCAACGCTAGAAATGAGGTTGGCAGCAAATTTATGCTAGAGGAGGATTTACAGGGAAGCTGTATTTTTAAGGAGAATAAAGGGGACATTCACGTAGTAGTGAGGAATAAAGACGTGTTGTCTCTTATTTATGTTAACAGGAAAAATAATATAGTGAAATATACCTTTTAGATAAAATCTAGTGAGGTTAGCCTGTGGTGAAAATGCTAATTGAGCTTAAATTAACTATTTTCTTGTAAAACATGCTAGCAAAGCGCTGGTGATCGATGGAAAAAAAAAAAACAGGTAAAAAAATATGCAAGGTTTACTGTCGATATAAACATGCTAGCTGAGCTAAAAATATGGGCTTTAGCTGCTAGCTTTTATTTCTGCCTCAGCTTAAGGCCCTCAGACAGGCACAAGGACTATTCTGTGTGTGTGTGTGAGTGAGAGAGAGAGAGAGAGAGATGCTGTCAAACTGAAGCATCATTGTGTTCTCCAGTCCAAATTTTCAGCATGCTACACGGAGCGCTAAGCTAACATTCTCTGCCGCGCCGGCACTTCCATCCCTGAGTACTTATTGAAATGTCCAAATGCTCTTCTCTCAAAGACGTTTCTGTAGTTAGCATAGCGAGATTACCTTCAGCTTTTGCTAGCTCCTCAATTACTTTTACTCCATCGATCATATTTAATTTATATTCCATATGCCAGAGCTGTCTACTTGGTCAAAGTCTCAAAATACAGTGCTAATTTAATTGAGCTAAATATTGTCCATGTAGGGCGCAGAATGTATTCTATACTACCATGTGATATTAGAATCTATATAAATAAAAGATTTTGTCTGTACATCGGTCAGAATTTGCTCTTTCAATGATATCGTTACGTTTCATACACTGGAGGATCAGAAACCAGTCTGTACTGTATGTCTAGATTTTGTCACAACATGACAAAACTGTCTGGACAGAATTTAATGAATCTCCTGCAGTCCTCAGATCTCTGTCTGAAGTTTAATCTGCACCATCAGTGAATCTACTGTAAATGTTGAGTAAAAGTGATGTTATGAACAGTTATGTGTGGGATTTAATAATCTACTGTAAAATAATCTACTAATG
>JAOVVA010000054.1:1496385-1515233 GCA_028565275.1 Leiocassis micropogon | reverse complement strand
ATCTCAATATCAACTGTTCAGAGGAGATTATTGTGTGTTTTGGATAAACGCCTTCAGTATTGTTTTACAGTGTAGAAGGAATACAAATCAGGAAACACTATGGAGTTAGAATGGGTGTCCAAACCTTTGACTGGTAGCGTGTAGTTATTTTGTGGTGGTTCTCTTGCCAGTGGTTTTAATTTACCAAGCAGACTAATTGCATGGACTAAATCTATGCTCAAAACCTAGTAAATTCACATTTAAACTCCGCATTATTTTAAACCTAAATTAGAAATGCAAATTTTAATGTTACCTGATGTTATGTAGATTGTGGACATGGTGTGTCTGGACAATGGACTAAGCTACCCAGTGCTGGTAAACACTGATCATTTACTGTATATTTGTATTTATACATATATATTTGTTTATGTTTTTAATTATTATTTATGTAAGAGCATGTTATTGTTATGCATGATTGCATTGCATTGATTACATATCCGTTTATGTCTGTCTTTCTGCATGGACGTAATGGGTTCTTGCATGAAAATGTGAATCTGTTGAAATGTTGTCATTCATTATTCACCATTAAACTTTGTGTTTATTTTATTTGCACACTGATATCATCTTTATAATTGTGATCTAATTAATACGAACTGTTGTGTTGTTTTTCCTGCTCTATATATAACCTTTTAAAAAGAATAATCTTTTTCTTTGTAATAATAATGAAGTGTATGTTTTAAGGTCTTCTCTGTAGGACATTGTTCTGTGTTCCAGTGAGTCCTATTGTCTGCTGCATGTATGTTCGAAATAATGAATTTAGTTTTTTTTGTCTCTAATATCCTGAACTTTTAACATTATAAGATCCCTTTCATTATAGAATCAAAGATTTTGTTTTAATGTGAATTTTGTGATGATAAATTATGTTTATTTACAGGATATGGTTCTGGACCTTGGTACCCAAACAGTGAAGGAGCCAAAGCTTCAAAACCAGGTCAGAGTCATTCACTGAAGTCCCTCATTAAAATCGCCCAAATATTCACAATTAGTCGCTAATGTGAATGAATAACCCTAAAAATAAGTTAATTTACTTTGCTTTTCCCCTATTATTTAGGTCAGGGATATGGCCCTAAACCCCAAAAGCCAGGTAACACAGGATTTCCTGAACGTGCTTAATAATAATTTGGATGAACTTGACCACCATGTAATGTAATTATGCCTTTGTATCCAGACTACGTTAATCCAGGAGCAGGATTTGGATTTGGTGAGACTATTAGAATATATCATATTTTATTTAAATTAATTAAATGTGTTATTGTTTAATATTAATGTTTCCATCTCAACCCTTACGGTGCAGCTGGGCTTGGTGGGATGACCAAAGGCAAATCTGGTACAATTAACAAGTTTGTGGTTTAGTAAGAACATAAAGAGCAGTAGATGAGGTATACCAAGTGTCCCTTAAATTACAATTTAAAATCTTCATTTGAAATTATGTTGCATTGAAGCTCTAATATTAACCAGGAATTAAGTGAACCTGAAATCTTGAAAGTGATATTAAATGTTAATATTTGGACACATGGACACACAAATCACTGGTTCGCTACTGGTTGCCAGGTGTCCAGTATTTTCTTATATTCATTCAAATATCGTCAAGGGTTCATCATACAGTATTTAAAAGAAGATTTCTTATCTAGCCGTCATATTTGTGAGATCAGAAGTGAATGTTTCCAAGTTTTACAAGTTTTAAACATGGCTTAATATGGTAGGATGCTCAAAATTCTGTTAGTGTAAGAACTAAGTGCACATACCATGTAAATTTAGCCACACAAGTCTTTTTTTTTTAGTAATATAACAATTTCGATATTCCTGATAACTTTACCTTGTTAAAACTGTCACTGCTTGTAAACTTCATGTTTAAAACATACAGTAAAAACTGTAGGCTGTTTAGCTTAAACTAAACTGAAATAGTACATAGTATGTTTTTTGGAGTTTATTAAGACATCTGAGGCAAATGTTGCTGTTTTGGACAATTCCTTATAAAACTTGTTCCCCTTGCACGTCCCCTTGTTCCCCTTGTACTTCCTGAAATATATTTCATAGGAATTTATTTGCTGATTTAATAGTCTGTGTAAAAGCCAGCTAGAACAATCTTTGACTTAGTCATTAGCTAGATTTCATACTTAGCTTTCCATGTTTTTTTCCCAGTTGCCTAGCAACAGTCTTCTGACAACTTCAAATTTCCTGTAACTTTGTGCTAGTTACAGTAGTTTTGCTTTTTGTACCATGTACCTTGTAGTGCAACTTTAGTGAACCATTTCAACATGTAGTGTAAGTGAGCCTGGATGTTTTGAGCTAAGACGGGTATAAATGTACTGCATGATGTTACTTCATATTAAAAGATGCATTTTTTACTGAAGGTTGAAAACCTTACAGAAAAAAAAAATCATATCCTGTCTTCCATCAGATCACCATTTTACAGTCCAAATACGGAAATGCCCCAAATGACGGTGTTTTGGCCTCATGTAAAAGGATTCTTTTTAAAATTATGTACCATATTTTTTTAATTCATGCAATGTTTTTTATTTGAAAGTTCCAATAAAGTAAAATTTTTATACATCTCAAATCTGGATGTCTTTTTAGGTGGCCCAGGACAACTACCGTACAGCGGTGCACCCATCATCCCTGCTCGATTAGATGGTAATATATTTATGGTTAGCCGTGTATATACAGTACGTATAATGCATACAGGTGTGTGTATGCGTATGTGCTGGTCAGAAAATAAGTGTGTGCCTTGTTTTAAAACAGGAGCCAGTCCGGTCGAACCGCAGACCGCTGAACTCGGTCCTGAGGTGAAATCTGGCCATGCCTATGGTACGTTTATGCTGCATACTTCGAAAATTCACATTTTTAGATGTTCGCAGCTGCAATTTATCAATAACAGTCTGTATTTTCCTCTGCTAGGTGGGCCGTATGGAGCTCAGCCAATGGGAATGGGCTCTGAAGGAATGCCACAAGCCAGATATGGTAAACTGTGTCGAGTGCCTTATTTTAAAATATAAGTAATTCATTAAACTTTTTTCTTTTTCTAACTGTTTTTGTTCTCTCCTAGGTATTGGTGGCCTCCTTTTTGGTGGCTCGCCCACGGGATACGGCTCCAATCCATATGGAAAATACGGTATGACTCGTTCGATTCTTATTCATATATGACATCTTATATAAATGTTACTTTTAATTTATTAAACACTAGCACAGTAATAAGTAATAATAATATAATAATATTAATATTAGCTAGCTAATTTAACAGAATTTACAAAATTAAACTATCCAGTGAGTTTACTTGTAATTTACAGTTCCAGTTAGGTAATTTAACAAACTAAATAACAATACATAATTAATGTATTACAATATAACTGATTTGCACAAACATTATAATGAGCTATAATATTTAACAAGCTAATTTCCGCACCTTAAGTAACAAAGCTCACTTGCTCAACTTGAGTAGCTAGCTTATTTCACAAGCTAATTTACACAACTTCTTTAAATCAATTCAATTCAATTCATTTGTATATCTAACTTTGTTAGCTAGTTAATTTACATAACTTTGTCTAATTTAAGTTAATTAATAAAATGTAACTAGCTAGCTCATTTGGTAAGCAAATATACACATCTTAGCTAACCAGCTAATTAACAAGTTGACTAATAAAACATAACTGGGGAGATCATTTAATCATTTAATAAGCTTATATACACATTTTAACTTGCTAGCTGGTTTAACAACCTTATTTTTAAAGCTTGACTAGTTAGCTAATTTACCAAAACTAGCTAGGTAATTCACTAAGCTAATATACACATCTTAAACAGCCAATTTACTCAATTTAAAGTGAACTCAACTTCTCTGTCCTGAACGTGTTAAAAAACCTTAAAATACAGCTTGGACACTCCTACACACACACACACACACACACACACACACATATGAAGTAAACCCATACAGCCTCGTACAAATATTTATTAATCTTTATGAATCTTCATGTTTTTTTATATCTCAGGTAATGCCTACGCTGCACAGGCTTTTGGTTCTAAAGCAGCTGGAAACTACAATCCGTTCGGATTTAATGCCGACCCCAAATCTGCCCCAAAATACAGTGAGGCCATGTGACCAACTTTACCTTATTACTTCTTCAAACCATGATTACATCATATTTTTTGAGTCTCCATCGCTCTCTCATTCTCTTCTTCCTTAGGGATGGAAGGCTCTCCATATGCTAGTGCGAGTGACGCTAAAGCCTCAGGAAAATATGGTAATTACTGTACATCACAGGATTCATCTACATGTTTCCATCTTTACCGGTATAACCTTTGACCTCTGACTTTGTGTTAGGACCTTATGGTGGCCAGCAGTTTGGTTTGCCTGTGAATTATGGGAAATACGGTAAAGCCATATCATTTTCCTATGAGCTTCATCAAGTGTCACATTCACATTATTTGTCTTTATACCAAAGAATTCTGAATTCTGATTGGTGTTGATTTATTTTCCAGAGCAGCAGCTCTGACACAGTTTCTCATGAATTAACAATTAAAAAATGTTTAAATACTTTGTTTTCTAGGCAATCCATCCCTCCCCTTCGAAGCCCTTGGTCCAGTCACAGATGGTCAGTCTGTCGACCAGCCCGGTACGACACTCACCTACACCATGTCCCATATAAGCTCCCTAATCCCTGCTCCCTATGTAAAATCATTTCAGTTTCGGATTTGCTTCATCATCTTTCACAAACCACGTCCCCTGTTCACTACTGTATCTAGGGCGCATAAACACTATCACTTTGATGTGGGTGTCTCCCAAACCCATATCCTATTACTTATATAGATCACGTTAACTACTCTGTTGTGGCCTGTGTCCCAAATCACATTCACTACGAATCAATATTAACGAGTGCACTGCGTAATGTGCATGCCATTAGATCCCATAATCCTTGGCTCTTTGTGTGCAGCACTGCAGTATGAAGTTCCTGTTATCGATGGAGTGAAGTCTGTAGATCAGTTTGGTAGGTCGTTCTTCATCATTTATTGTTTTAATGTTGTTGCTAATTCACATCTTAACTTGCTTATTAAGTGTGTGTGTGTTCAGGAGAAGGAGAGGTACCGCACCAGCCTATCGCTCCTCTGGTAGACGGTGTTGGAGAAGGTACACACACACCTTGTTATACATTTATTCTACATTTACACCGTTTGTTTTTCAAGATGTACGTTACGAATTTGTGGAATGCCCTTGTTTTTTTTTTTTGTTTTTTTTTAACAGGACCAGTCTCCCACATCAAGGGAGGAGTTCGAGCTGAAGGTAAATACTCACATTATTGTGCACAAGACACACACACACATAAAAATGTAAATGAAACATCATTTTAAAGGTTTTCTCTTGTTTGTCCTTGACTTTAAAGATGCAGGATGTAACTTTTGTGAATTTTTCTGGTGGAAATGTGTTGTTGCAGGCAACACGATAGATAGTTACATAGATGGATAGATTCTTGATTGATCCCTTTCTATTCAGTTTCTCTTGTTGTTTATAATGTGACAATTACATAATCAAATTAATTGCAAAAATCGCATGATGATTTTGATTTTGAGCATTCTTTCCGTTCTTTTAATTTTTCTGCCTATTTCTTTATTTGATTGATTGCTTAATTAACTGATTGATTGTCTCTTTGCCAGCTGTCCCCACTGGTAGCCCCTTCACCGGCTCGGCAGCATCTCTAGGAAACTCCGCCCACCCGCCAGTGGACACGCCCAGTGAAGCAGTGACACCACAGCATCTTCTCATTCAGCAGAACCTTAAAGGCCCACAGCTGCATCAGGCCAATTCCTGGACAGGTATTAAAACCCCCACATCATCCCTCAGAAGAGTTTAACAGTATGTTAAGAGCATTTTGCATACATTGTATTTTAAATACTAATTCTGTTTAGGAGGCGAGGAGCCAAAACATAACCTGAAAGGATTCTTTGGCAATGGATATCACGGTAAGATTCCAGATGCTGCATCTGTTCTGCATCTTTAATTAATTAAATAAATAAATAAATAAATAAATAAATCAACCAAAAATGAAATGGTTAAGTTTCAGGGGTAATGTAATGTAGGTGGCAAATAAGTGATGCCTCAATCATCACACATTGACCTCGAATAAGTCTTGTAAAAATTAATTATTTAAATTTTTGGCTGAAATTTAAAGATGCCATATGTAACTTAAGTGAGTATATAATTTACGGAGAACCCTCTGGTGAAAATATATCATGGCATGCAATAATCGTTAAGGAGAATTACTTTTCCTTAGTTTTCCCTCAGCCACAAAATGTTTTTTTTTTTTTTTTTTAAATAGACTTACTTTTACTATTAGTTTTTTTTTATTTTTTATTATTATATACTGTATTCTATTAAAGAATGTATAATTTAATATTTTTCTTCTTTTTCTCAGGTTGATTCTAAAGAAGAGTAAACAAATATATGTCCTGTTGTTGTTAATGTTTTAAGTAATTATTGTAAATTTATTGTCTGTTTTCCCCCCTCACATACAAATAAAATAAAATGTTTTTCGGGCCACTGTTAAAAAGCAATAAATTAGTAATATGACAGGTTTTTATTATTATGTACCAAAGTTAATATTTAACACTTTCTCCCATTCTTAAAAGAAAAATTTCCACTGACTTCTAAAAGATTTAAATTCATTTTAGGATTTTTAACAGTAGCCCTAAAATGCCATTTTACCCGTGTTTGGGTTCCCTTACAGTTTATAATGAACATAAATGTTTTTATGCCATATTGTTCATTTCCTTTTCTAACCTTTTCCCTGTCTCAAAAGTGCATGCTTTACTGTCTTATGTGTATTGTT
This sequence comes from Leiocassis micropogon, assembly GCA_028565275.1. Lineage (NCBI taxonomy): Eukaryota > Metazoa > Chordata > Actinopteri > Siluriformes > Bagridae > Leiocassis > Leiocassis micropogon. The sequence continues at coordinate 1,508,376 of JAOVVA010000054.1, read as the reverse complement.
TTGTAACTAGGCACAGGATAATTTATTGATTATGGATTTCTGTCTATGCCAAGGAGCTTTCTGATTTTTATAAAGTTCAGTTTTTAATAAAAAAAAGATCAAAGGAGGGACACTGGAACCTGCTCTTGGTTGTGAGTGTTTCATTGTTTTAGAGAGTGAAATCCCCTGGGCTTTATGCTTAAGTAAAAAAAAAAAAGTAATATAAATAATACTAGAATAAATCTAATCAGAGTACTTCCATGAATGCTTAATAAACATCTAACAGAAAAACTTTTTATACAGATAATTAAATAAAATTAAGTAAAGGTACACTGAAGACATTTGATAAGATAAAGATAAAGAGACTTTATTGTCATCGTAGTGATACAACGAAATTTGTTTGGTAGCTCTCAGAGACCAACAGCAATAGGAAAATGTAGGAATAAACAAAAGATCATTGCACTAAAATATCAAAAATATAACAATATATACACTGGAATATATGTGAAGTGAGACTTTATATATACAAACAGTAGAGTGCAAACACTTTTGTGCTTTAAATCAAATGATACATGAGACTGTGGGTCAGACTGTTCAGCTGTCAAGTCCTGGTATTTATACGTAGCTACATGCGTTAAACAACTTTGAACATTTCACTTTTTTGTATAGACCCACTTATTTTTCATGTGGTTGATAATATTGGAACAGGTTTCTGACGGGAGTTTCTTGTTGCCCAGACGTGTCCTGATTCTATATTGATTGATTAAGTAATCGTTGAATGCTGAATGTCTACTCTTGATTTGAGCTCTGGGTTTTAGCAGTAAAGAATGTATTCCTTGTTAAAATGGATAAACCAACATGGAGACCGTGTCGAGAGCTGTATGTTGGGAAACAAAAAAGCCAGTCATTTTGAGGCTAAGAAAAGTGGGACAACAATAGAACAACTTAGAATTTCCTGAAAAAGAAGGAAATGGTATACTAACAACCAGAAGCTGAACAGATTGGAAATGTCAGCAGCTGGTGGCAGAAAAATCATGAGAGCTATAAATAAAAATCCAAAAACAACAGTCTGTGATATCACCAGCAACCTCCACATCACAATCCAGGGTTTGAAGAAGACTTCCAGTCCAGACCACAAGATGCAAACCACTCATCAGCACTAAGAACCAGAAAGTAAGATTGAAATTATAAAAAAATAAAAAAAATACGGAGATGAACCCCAGAAGCTCGGGGACTGAGATTATTCATCTGCTTAAATGATGGAAAGATGAAGAAAGAAAGGATCTGCTCATGAGCCAAACCATACAAGTTCATGATTAAAGCACAGTGGAGGTAGCACCATGGCTTGGGTTTGCACGTCTGCTTCTGGAACAGATTCGCTAATCTTTATTGATGATGAAACTCATGATGGTGAGATACACACTGTCAATTTACAGACAAATACATCCAATCTAACTGAGAGAAACTTCATCATACCACAAGACCATGAACGAAAAATACACTGCAAACACAAGATAGGGAAAAAAGTGGAAGGTTTTAGACTTACCAGGTCAGCCAACATATTGTCAATGTATGCATCCAATGTCAATGTTACACATACGTGTGCACTTGGTAAATGTAGCTCTTGAACCTTGAAACAATTAGCCTTACCATTCCAATACTTTTGCAGTGGATGTGGGCGTTATAAAAAAATTAAGCAACACCTTCTGACCAATCAAAAGGCAGAATTCAACAGTTATTTGTGTAAATAAATTTAAAGCTGACCATGATTTATAATCATTTAATAAATGTAGCAAAGTAGCATTGTACAGAAGACAAGCCTGTTGTATAAAGACAAAGCCTGGACTAACTGTAGGACTAAGGAGAATATAAAGAGCCTGGCACGTAGAGGTCAGTGTGAGAAGCACGCTAAGCCTTATCCACACTAAATACAGGTGGAGGATGGGTTTGAGCTTCTCTGGGACGTCCCACTACAAGTCCTAAGTGAGAGTTCAGTCATAAGTGAGAGTTAAGTCTGGAGACTCGAGGGCAGATGTGGACTGAAAGTGTACTAATGGAGTGGTGTTCATCCCAATCCATGGAGCTCTAGTTTCTGGTGTAGATTTAAGCAAATAGATGCTTAATTTGTTGCATGACAGTTGATTGGTGTACTTGGTGAGGGTTCTGAGAGTCGCCCCAGAACCACAATGGGGTTCTTTACTGCGCCAAAACTTCTGGACTTTAGGAACTCTCCGCCACACCTTCAGTTCAACAGGCACGTTTTGACCGGATATCGTCCCGCGTCCACCTGCACAGGATGCTTGAGAAGTCTCTTTTACCTTCACAATGAATCAGGAAACATCTACACCCATGGTAAGGGTATGGAATGCCATTTACACCGTTTCTCTGGACAGAATCTTTATGCAGTTTTTATAACTTTAAAACTTTTTTAACTTTTTTTTAAAAGGAATAATATTTATGCATTCATGGTTTTATGAGAATCTACTATCAGAAGTATAAGTGTACTGTAGATGAGTTACATTTGATTAGTATATTGTTTCCATGCATTTAGCGTTATATACAATTTTCAAACATCATAAAATAATAAGAAGAATAAAAAACTTTCACTACTAATTTTATACAGATCACAGCGCGTTCAAGTCTCGTTCTTTCTCTCCAGAACGTTTGCTATCACACTGGAGTGTGTAAGTGGTATTAGCTGTAAATCCGTGTGTGTAGAATCTAATTAACGTCTAATCGCAGGGCTGAGTTCAGCATACAGTCAGCACACACAGCATAAAAAAAGTGAAATGCTGGGTAATGAATTAGCATAAAGGCTAACATTATCTACCAGCTAGCAACTCCGTCCACTCGGGTTTATTCGACAGGATTTAGTCACTATAGAAACAAATGGAGGCTGCTGTGTAGTAACGCTCTTAACAAATGTCCCAATGTTGAGTGATAAGATTTAGCACAATCATAACAATTTGGCGATAACTAATACCTTCTCTCTTTGTTTATAGTATGTGAACGTGTGACAGTGTTTCTCAACGCTTTTGAACTAAAGTTATCATTACTTTTAAAATGTGTACATTTTACTGCAACCTGAATATGGGAATGACGTCACATATAGAGCTCACAAAATGCACATTATTATTATTATTATTATTATTATTATTATTATTATTTGGTCAGAGAAACAAGCTAAAGCAACCAGAAAAATGAATGATCTTATTAATCTGTGCTATTTTTTATTTTATTTAATTTTTTTTGCTCAGTCATGTGTGCATATCTGGTGAAAATAAAATCAAATTCAGTTCATCATATTGCCCAGGCTGTGCTGAAAAAAAGGATAACTCTCTATTGCCCGGTCCTGACCCTGTATATATACTGCACAAAAAAATTAAGGGGACACTTTGTCCTAGTTTGACTTGAACCTTACGTACACATATGCGGGGCGTTCAAGTCAAACCGGGACTAAGTGTTCCCTTAATTTTTTGAGCAGTATATTTATAGTAATATATTTCACACCTGTGGGAAACACTGTACTGTACTTGTGACCTACAGTAGTGTACATCACTTCAAGTGTACTTACAAATGGTAATATATAGCATATATATAGAGAGAGAGACCCTTATAATATAAGACACTAGCATACTAGCATAGCATAAATGATGCTTTCCTGAAGATTTTTGACGTGCTTGTATATGAAAAATACGCATGGCTACCCACAGCTCAAATCAGAAACTAATGAGGCGATAGTCATGGCATTAGCAGCACTGAAGTGATTGGTATTACATTTATGTAACATTTTTCGCACGAGGTGTTGTCCATTGTCCTGATCGTTTAGACCACCTTTAAGTCATTGAACCCAGCTTTAGGTGAGAAATCTGGAGGATCGTTCACTTGGCCGCCCTTGAATGCGCAGCCCTCTTTAAGCCCATTACACAGATTAAGAACGTTAAGCGTCCATACAGGAGCAGGATTACCTACACATCCATGACATGGTCATTTCACTGTTCTTTACTTCCCATCTAGAACCTAAATGCATGTTTAGGGTTCCTCTTTTCATGGCTGTTTGAGCATGTGATCTGTGTATTATTAGTGCATTACATCTCACTGAGTGCACTAAAAGTAGCTCATGCACTTTGGAAGGTGACGATCCAAAACATGTTCTGTAAAACACTGTAACGCTCACAATAATTTTATGTTCTCTCTAACCACACCAGAGAGATTTTGAGTTCCCTTCTGGTCTTTCCTACAGGTGTCCCATTCGTTTGCTTTCTCTTCCTACTGCCTCTTAGCATTCCCTGGTCCGAAGTGGAGGAGAAGTGGCTTTGTGTCGTGCATTACCTGGCTTGCCTGTCTCCCACTGTTGGGTCTGTTCTCTATCACATCTTTATGAATCATGAGGGCGGAGCTCGAGTCTATGACACCCTGCTCTGCTTCGATATGTTCGGCGTCTGTCTCGTCAACACTCTGGGTGAGGAAATTTTTAACACCATAAAAGATATTCAGACCAAATACTCTCATATTTAAAGGATTATCTTACACTCACATGAAAGCTTGCATTTTTCACAAAACGCTCGCACATTCACATAAAATGTTCTTACATTCACACATAGGGCTCACGCTTACACAAAACACTCTTGCGTTCCACAAAATGCCTTCACATGTACACCAAAAAAATCAGTCATAAAAACCCTTTCATTTTCACACAACAATTTGCCCATAAACCTCAAAATTATACTGCGGTGTTGAGGACATATTCGTGCAGTGAGCCAGAGGAGTGATAAGTGGAGCAGTGCGAGTGGGTAGAAGAAAAATCCACTCATCCTGTGCGTGTATATATGAGTGTATCAAATCAAATAGAAAAGCAGGAGAGTTTAGCAGAAGAACAAAATTTGACTCACATGTACCACCTTCTTCTTTTACACAAGTTGTCCTGTCACACTGGTGCCAAAAGCCAGAGTTGGGAGAAGTACATCTCGTGGACTCGTCACCAGAGGTCACCAGCCAGCAGACGACACACCAACAAAGGTTTGATCCTGGCGGAACAGGAAAATCAACTTTGAAGCCTGGTGCAGACCAGGGGTACTCCAGTGGAAGACCTGTTGACCTGAGCAATACCTCACCTCACCCTGGCCAAGATGGGGCCACAGCGGACTGGCCCTAGTCGCAATGCACATCTTCTTCCACTCCTATTTGGCATTGCTATTTTGCTGTACTGTTTATTTAACTGCCAAGTACGGGTGAAAAAAAAAAACCCAGTTGTTGGTTTCTAAGAGAATGGAATAGAATTTCCTGATGGCTCTTAGAAACCAAAAATTGTCCCTATCCCCCATGGAGACCACATCTCACCATCATAGAGAGTTGCTGACTTGCAAAAAGAGTATACTGATGTGTTTTTGCTTCTACCAGGTCGAACGTAACCCATAAATCACCAAATTGGGTTTCTCCTCAGTGTGGTAGTATGAACTTCAAGTGGTACTTGACATGGGGGTGATTGAGGAGTTACCCAAGACTGACGAGATGATCCAGTTCTGTGGGGACTTTTGAAAAGTGTCAAAATGTCTTTGCAGTTTGGGCATGTGACACATATCCAACGCCCTGAATTGATGAAGTGTTTGAATGGTTAGGTGCAGCTCACTTTTTCTCAATGCTGGATCTCATAAAAGGATATTGGCAGATTCCCTTGACTCCCATGTCCCAGTTTATACCAGTTTATCACTCTTTTGTTCAGGTTGTTTAGGGCCCCTGCAATGTTTCAATCACCATGAACAGGGTCCTCCACCCTCATAATGCCTATGCTGCTTCCAATTTAGAAGACATTGTAATTTACAGCAATGACTTGCGGTGGTGTCTGCAAAATCTCAAAACTGCCTGAGACGAGCGGGGCAGCTCATGACCAACCAAAGAAACATGTAACTGGCTGGGTACATGAGTACCTGAGTTTCCTCTTGGGTCACAGGCAGGTGTGCCAAGCTGTAAATCAGGTGGAAACTCTCTATGTGGAAGAGTGAATACAGCACCATTGAGAAAGCATGTTTTGGCCATGAAGTGGGTGGTCCCCACTCTCCGCCACTTCCTGCTTGGAAGAGTCTTTGCCCTCTTTTTGGACCACGCCCTGTTCCAATGGCGCCACACCAAGGGTGCAGATGGCAGTGGCTGACCTCTCCTTTCACGAGGATGAAAGAGGAGGAGTCAATTGCAGGCTGGCAGGCTGGCTCCCTGACATGAGATGGATGATTCTGGTATGTGGTGGTGAGGGTGTGTTCGAGAGCCTTTCTGTGAAGTGGTGAGTGGGTAGTTGAGTGGGAAAGAATGCCCAATGAGAATATGTCTAATTAGTGCTTGTCTGTTTGCACATATCCATCCTGAGGTGGAGAGCGATAAAAGATTGAGAAGTGCGTGTGTGTGTATTGTATAAAATTTACAAGGAGCAAAAGAATAAAACTTGACTCACAGCTCCTGCCTGTGTTCGTCTTCCTTACCACAAGTTGTCACATAAACAAACACAAACTAAAAACTGCTAAGACATTTGAACAATTAACTCAGAAATCACCTCATTTGCACAAAGCAAATTCTCATTCTCACATGCTCACATATAAACAAAATTATTTCCACAAAATGTTCTCACGTTTGCGAAAATATTCACCTTCATACAAAATTGCCTCACATTTCCATATAATAATTTCACTTTAAGGCACAAACAAATTTCGAAAAACACAAAAAAACTCTTTCATATAAAATGCTCTTGCATTTGTGCAAATTACTAAAACTAAACTCTTTCTTATAGTCAGTGTTTTAAGAACAAACAGCTAGTGCTTATAATACACTCAGTATTCTCTGTTTATTTATTTACCTGCAGGTGCTTTGCCAATCGTGCACATCACGCTCCTGTGCCAGCCCTGGGCACGCTGCACTGCCATGTTTGGCTATGTGCTCTTCTCGTGCCGCTGCGTCCGTGATGCGCTAACTGCTCAGAGTGGTGCTCGACGTCTGCGATCGTTTGCCCTCCAAGCCTTATTCAGGGCTTTCCTCTTTTTCCTGCGCTGGTTCAAGCTTGGCACAGGAAACCCCAAGTCGCTCCATCTTTATGTCATCATGGATGTCCTCGCATTGACGGGCGGCCTGGTCAATGTCTGGCGTGTACCTGAGCGTTTCAGCCCTGGCACCTTTGACTACTGGTTCAACAGTCACCAGATCATGCATGTAGCTGTCATTCTGGCCATAATGTTCCTGCACTGGGGCACTACGGAGGACTTGACATGGCTGAAGGACTACCAGTGCCCTGCGAAATGAGCGAAATAAAAGTGGGTCCTCACTAAAGGTGGAACAATATGACACATGCAGTACATGCAAAATGTTGCAGTCTTTAGCTCATCATGAATCACTTGCACTGGCTAAAACGAATGGTGTTAAAATTAATGGTGTACCCGGGTATGCCTGGGATGTTAAATAAATGCCTAAGCTGTCTTCTTTATAGGTGAAGTAAGGATAAAATGCTTCCTACACTAGTGGTGCAGTGGTGTAATTATTAACATGGTGGCCTCACACCTCCAGGGTCGGGGGTTCGATTCCCTCAAGGGTTCGAAGCGTTACGCACTTGCTTGCTTGTTTTCTGACTTTTCTGACCAAAGACATGCAGAACAGGCTAATTGGCATCTTCAAATTCCCCATTGTTGGTGAATGAGGGTGTGCTTGTGTGACCTGCTATGGATTACCTCCCTGCCCGCGGTGTAATCCACCTTGTGCCCTGAGTCTTCTGGGATAGGTTCCAGGTGAATCACCCTGGACTTGTGTATTTTTGAGACTTTACTGGCAGCAACGTGGGTCACTCGTACTCTTTAGCCAATCAGATGCGACCTCAGCATTCAACCAATCACAGCCCTCCAGGAGCGCAGCACTCAAGTAGCTTTACAGCTTTACACCTTACTGCGCAATCTGAGTTAATTACAAGGGAAATAAAGTTTTACCGACTCAAACCAAGAACAGGATGCACGTCTAAGTTCTTACTTTATTTCATAATGTTTCATTAATGAACTTCGCCGAAAATAACCCAGTTAACCACTTTATCATCTTTATAAACACTTCACCCTCATTACATGTTAGTCACAGTTTTTAATTTTCAAATGAAACAATACAAACACTCAGCATGAATTGGGTTCCACGCATGTGAATTGGAATACGCACGTGTGCATCGTGTCTTTTGTGTGAAGTATTAATGAGACTATTTTGCTTCCATAGCTGGATGCACCGCTTCATACACACTAAAACGCCCAGAAGTTCAATTTGGACTCATCGGATTTCATGACCCTTTTTCAATCGATCCAAAAGTCCCATCTTTATTCTCCCTAGCAAACTGAAGCCTTTTTTTCCCCCCCGATGAGTCTCTCTAACAAGTGTTTTATTTTTATGGACACACAGCTGTTTAGTCCCAGTCCTGCGAGTTCTCATCATACTGTGTGTGTAAAAATGTCACAGTTAAACGCAGCTCTGGTTTTTACTGTTCCATGCAACTTCACCCATTGATAGCTAGCTGGGAAATCTATTAAAGGCTTTGGGAGATTGTAAATGTTCACAAAATCTTATACAGTATTCCTCTTTGCCAGTTAACATGACAGGATAACGTGGGTAACTTGTCCAGCTTTTCAGGTTCATACTCGCATGTAACATTAACTAGCTGGCTGAAATAAGATTTAAAAGACCCGACAGGCTTTCTGAGGAGATACGTCCTTCACAATTATATTGTTTATGGACAAAAAGAAATCCAACAAGACATCATTATGCTTTTGAAACGCTGCAGCTGTTTTAATGAAAGTAACACAGTTGTATTATTTACAATTGAAATTAAAACAAAAGCTACATCTTCTTAATTTGTTCTTTCGGTTTCTTTCCTTTGGCACCTTAAAAAAATCCCGGTAAATGATATCCCTCTTATTACTGAGGTTTTTAAAGATTTAGGCAAAGCAAAGGGTTTTTCCCTTAAATGGTGGTTGATTTTAGGTGAAAATAAATATTGAATTCATTCTTGGTTTATTTTCTTTGTGGTATTGCGTTATTCATGTTATTATGACACAAAATAAAGTCTATGAATTGTGTACATCACTGCCAAAAAAAAATCCTGTTGGATATTTCTCTATACTGTGATACCAATATATCACTATATCAGTCCACCACTTGGTATCATTGGACCACATCGGCATTAAAGGCACATTTCATCATGCTGTTATTATGATGGAGTAGCTGTTTTAACACGTCCGTGAGGCGTGTATGGTGTTCGAGATCATGTCGGACGTCCTGCGAGTTTCTCTCCCGTCAGTCTTCATCAGAGCTGCTGCCTTCTTCGGCGTCAGAGACATCCGCGATCGGGAAGCGCAAGATGGCTGCCACGCCGCTGAGCTGATTTAGTTCTGTGAGAGAAAGAGAGAGATCCAACCAGACAGAGAGAGACAGGCGGAGATGAAGAGGATACTTTTATTGGAGGCTTACTTTTTTAATAAATGAAAAGTGATGAACTTACGTTCCCCTGAAACGTGCAAGCTTGAAAATATCCTTCAGAGAAGAAAAGGAAAATATTAAATATGAATAAGTTTAAATACTTATGATACACAAACAAACTTCAGAATTTTGTCCTTTTTATTTAAATAACAAACAGGTTTTCACAATATCCATCTCCGAGATTTAAACTTTTAATTAGGGATACAATGACATTCACCATTAAAGCTCACAGAGGAACAGGAGAAACTCTCAAAAACTAGAGCTAACGTCATTTACAGAAAATATAATCATGTCCACATATCATCATAGATCTACTCATGAACATGATCCCTAAAGTCTTCATTCTGCGTAACCATGGCAACAAATCACAAGTAAAGGGTTTTCTGGTTTCCGTATTCACCATCATTTATTTCACTTGACAAAAATGTGAAATGATCTTAATAAGCTGAATGATAATGTTGCAGTGAAGGAAGAGTAGAGATGAAAAGACGTCGCCATAGCAACAACCATAACAGGAATGGTAGTCTATTGATATAGATAGCGACAGTATGTTGGAAAGTTTCCTCAAAAACATTTTAGCATTTTAATGTTGTATTCACAATTAGGAGGTGCATAATGTGATGTTTCGAGAGAACATGGCCTCTGGAGCATCGTAGCATTCTTCGGCTCAGCCGTGTCCGTCATCGTCCTCTGATCAGGACCTGCTATGGGACGTTAGTGCCAACAAATCTCACTACAAACAAAAAACATAGTATATACCTGACTGTCCCGCCGTTGTCCCTCACGTTATCCACGAGCCGCACGTATCGGCTTCGAGTAGCGATTTCTTGATGTCTAGACCACAAAGACACAAGGGCCAAACTGATGACATCATGATTAAACGGTTAAACCGCGTACGGATGTTTTCCCATGCTAAATCGCTAGCCGTGCTTCACCTGAACAGTTGGTCGCTGATCAACAGGATATCGACGGCTAACGCTTCGCTCGCTTTTTCCACATGTGCCAGCCTGTGTGTGTGTAAAATTTCACAATTAATTCCTAATAATAATAATAATAATAATAACAACAGAGCTAGAGAGTAGGAGAGTGAAATGCAGGCTGACCCGTAGAAAGCTCGATCAGGTTCGTGTTGCAGCATCTTGTAAAAATCCTCCAAAGCTTTCACTTCACCTGCAGCCTACACACACACACACACACTCTTTTTAAATTATAAAATAAGGTTACACTCTGAATTAAACAGAACCCAGAGGATGAGTGACCTTTGTATCAGACAGACGACTCGTGACGGCCGGATCAGACAGAACCTCTGTGGAAATAAAACATTACGATGAATTAATACTGGTGATTTTTCCCCCCAGTTGAATTGAAGTGTTCGTGCTAACCTTTGAGAGAGTACTTGTGTCCGGATGACGCATGCACCAGCATGAATTTGGGCCTGTTCTCCAGCAGAACCTTGCACTCCTGCCTGACCGCTTCTTTATAGAGGTACGACATGAACTGATCCTTAACGAAACCTGGACTCGCCACCAGGACACACTTCACCACTGGGGGGAGGGGGAGAGAGGAGGATGAACACGATGAATACTGGGACAAGTTTGATGCTCATTTCTTAAAAAAAATAAATAAATAAATAAAAGTCTCACCATCAAAGTTGAAGTGTCTCAGAATTCCCTGCATGACGGCGTCGTAGAATCGCTCCAGCGCCTGAAAAGGAAAGAAAAAAGAAGCATGGGAAAAGTGAACAGTGAAGATTTTGTAAAAGAAGAGTCACAGTTGTGGTCATGAGCTTGCTCTAATATTTTACTGCTTCCAGAAGACTGATTTCCCCTTCTGTTTATTATTTGGCTTTAGAATGAAAAATCAGTAAAAAAAATAAAATATAAAAAATAAGTTAATAACATATATATTTTATCTGTAAGTTATATACAGTGGAACCTTAGACTGCGAGCATAATTCGTTCTGGAAGCGAAAATCAAAGCGAATTTTCGAAGAAATAATTGAAACTCAGATTATTCGTTCCACAGCCCAAAAAAATAAGTACATAAAAATAATTAATACAAAATGTAAAATAAAAATAAAACAAAGTAACCTGCACTTTACCTTTAAAAAAAAGTTAAAATAAATCCCGACAGATAAGTGTTTCCATTAGTGTTTGTGAGCGCACACACTGTATACGTTTGTGTTGTAAAGTAAGAGGAGAGGAGGATTGACCGAGCAGTGTTTCTGTGTAGAGCACAGTGTGTATATATACACACACACACACACACACACACACACACACACACACACACACACAGACACAGTGGGGGAAATAAGTATTTGATCCCCTACAGATTTTCTAAGGTTGCCCACTTACAAAGAAATGAAGGGTCTATAATTTTTATCATAGGTTTATGAGACAGAATATCAACCAAAAATCCAGAAAAAGCACAAATGTTATGAATTAAGTTGTATTTCAATGAGGGAAATAAGTATTTGATCCCCTACCAACCAACAATAATTCTGCCTCTCACAGACTGGTTATGTGCT
>JAOVVA010000054.1:1465936-1493184 GCA_028565275.1 Leiocassis micropogon | reverse complement strand
TGTAGCTCCAACCATCATAAAGCAGAATCCAGCTGGAGCTGGTCCTTCTCTGGATGCCTCAGGATCCTCACAGGGTTTGGCCTTTGTCTACTGAAGCTGGCACAATCTCCAGATGCCTCGGGATGGGTAGAAAAATACAGAACAGAGGGAGAGAATTAGCGTAGTTGCCATTCAGAATAGATGTACTGGAGTATGAGGTTATGTTTTTTGTCATCTTTAATTTTAAAAGAGAGACAGACAGAGAGTGAGAGATAGAGAAAGAAAAAGAGAGAGTGAGTCAGTCAGTCTTCAACTGAATATCATTTCATTAAAAACTGACGACTTGGAGACATGCTGTCATTGGAAAACAATAAACTTAGGCAAGTAACAGAAAATTTCCTTTTTCAGGCCACCATACCATTGAATATTTTCTCACACCATCAGCACCGGTTGAAAAGTTCTTCTATGTTGTTCAACAGCGGCTTGAATCCAGTAGGTTACATTACCACAAACTGTAGTTCTCATTCTCCCTCACCCTACCAGCCTCTTAAAGCCGATTATCTAGAACGTCCTTCCTTATAATCTCCAATGCTTTCTTTCCTGATCTTGTCTTGACTTATTTTAAACACTTCGTCTGCTTTATCCGGCACTTCCACACACACTTTCTTCACACACACACAGTCCTCAGTCCTCAGCTTGCCTGTACCTTTATAGCCGACTTTCCAGTTCAGTCTTTAAAACAACATTAAATGATTCCTTCCCTGATCAGTGGCTCTGCGTTCCAAAAGACTCTTTAACATCTCATTTTACCCTCCCTAGTTCTTGGAGCCGTGGCACCATATTCATCCTCTCCTGCATATATTCCCTGCACGAGAGCAGAACATGCTCAACAGTATCATTGCGTGATTATATACTGTAGCTACTGTATATAAATATATAATTTTGCCGAAAACGATAACATACAAACCAAAGAACATAGCAAAAAACTATGAAGGACCATTAGATGTTGAAACAAAACATTTATCCCATATGACTTAAATAAATGACAAATTCTAATAGCTTTGGGTGTTTGGGGAGAAAACTTAATACATTCTAAATATTGACAAAAATAAAATAAATAGATATATATTATATATAAATTACTTTATTTATATATATTATATTTATATATTAAATTATATATATATATATATTACTCTATGACGAAACAATGGGAGCAACGCCAGTGACGTGACGTAACCGGAAGTGACGCAGCCCCAGAGAGCCCTAAAGCGGTAGGAGAAACCGGAAGCGGTCTTGACGCGCTTGTAAAGCAGACGGCGCTGTTTTTTTTTCAAATACGGATAGTACGGAACTAGTGAAAACGACGGAACTTGTTTATTTCAGTTAAAACATTCATCAGGGCTGTGAGTGAATCGGGGTTATTAACTGTAAATGTGTGTAGTTATATTCAGCTCGAGTCGCATATCGTGAGAAAGAGAGCGAGCGCGAGGCCGGGTGTGCGCAAGCTTCCTCCTGTTGCTGGCAGGTTAGCTTGCAGCTAACTTCTGAGGTAAAATCTTTGGGACAGAGGGGGAAAAAAACAAACCCACAGAGCAAATATGACCGAATCCGACAAATTAAACATCGATTCTGTCATCCAGCGTCTTCTGGAAGGTAAGTAGCTCTTCTGCGTGGTTTAATAACCTTCGATTTCCCCCCATTTCTCCCGTCCTTCCCTAGCTTTATACACCTACCTACACACAGGCTTAGTTTTAGCCTACGCGACAGAAATATGGCGACTTATGGCATTATAACTTATAGTTGACAAAGATGGTACATCAATTCATGACTTAAAAAAAATAAAGCTAGTTTTAAATTTGTATATCTTTTAAATTGTTAAATGTTGCAGTTTCTCTATAATCCTGCAGGTGGTGCACTCTAAACTATTCCCCCAATATTGGCAGGCCGCACAGCGCCCCGTGTGGTAGGAGCGAATTATTTGCCAAGTTTGTTTAGAATTGTAACAAAATCTAAAAAATATATAATTAATTGGGGTATTTATTAAAACGGTGATGCAGTACAAATCAAATAGAATAATTATCCAGGTATCATGATAAAATCGTATTTGCTGGTCCCTTAGTCCCATCCCTTTTATTATATAGTGTGTTTTATGTACAAATGCACTAGATGTGCCCTCTACTTCGTTAGCATGGAATTTAATTGCAATTTAATTGAATTCTGGACTGAACTAAAAAATTGTGCGTTACTGCAAAGTGTGCGGAATGAAGAGGTGTGAGGTCGTTTAAGTAGATTTCAATTGCTTACTCGTATTTTAAAAAATGCACAGCGCCATCTGTTGAATTTTGAGGTGAACTAATAATTTTTTTTTAATAATGTAAGGTCGTTTTCCATTTAAATTTTAAAATAGCCTCTCTTTCATGTAAAGAAACACCAATTTTACAATTTTATTATATGTACAGATAAAATACACTATATGGTCAAAAGTATTTGGCCAAACCTGTTATTCAATTCAATTGTTTCAATCAGGCCCCTTTTCCCCTTCCAACTTCCAACTTTGTGCCAACAGTTTGGGGAAGGCCCTTTTCTATTCCTACATGACTGTGCCCCATTGCACAAAGCAAGGACTATAAAGACATGGTTTGATGAGTTCGGTGTGGAAGAACTCGACCGGCCCAAACACAGAGCCCTGACCTCAACCCTATCGAGCACCTTTGGGATGAACTGGAACAGAGATTGTGAGCCAGGCCTTCTCGTCCAACATCAGTGCCTGACCTCATAAATGCCCCACAGAATGAATGGGCACCAATTCCCACAGAAACTCTCCAATCATCTTGTGGATGCTATTCCAAGAAGAGTGACACACTACATATTGAAGTATGATGTATATTTGGATATGATGTCATTGCAGGTTTGGGCAAATACTTTTGTCCATATAGTGTATGTGTGAATAACACTTATTATCTTGTTATAATGCCTGACAACTGTCAGTTAGGTTGCAAAGAACAGTTAGGTTTTTAAGTTGTTGTGTTGGAAACAGGAAAAATAGGTGTGAGGATCTGAATGACTTTGATGTGGGCCAAATTGTGGTCCCTGAACTAGGTCAGTACAACACCAAAACTAGCAAATCTTGGCTAGGAAATGTGTCAGAACACACACACAGCAATCTGCAGGACGTAGGAGCTGCGTAGCCATAGACTGATGAACATCTGAACTGCCCCACAAAGCAACAGAAGAAGGGGGCCTGGTCCGATAAATGAGTTTTCTTTTCTTTTTTTTGTTCAAAGACACGGCGGCAGGATGTTTTAGGTGAAATAAGGGGAGGCAGTGTGATGTTCTGAATGATGTTCTGCTAAATAACTTTAGGGCCTGGTATTTATGTGGATGTTCATTTGACACGTTCCACTGACCTAAACACTATTACAGACCAAGTTACACCCCTTCATGGCAAGTTTCCACTACAGTCAGTGGCCCCTTTTTTGCAGGATGTTGCACCCTGACACACTGCACACATTGTCCATGACCTTGACAGTGTTCCCCAGCTCTTAATCCACTTAAGTGTCTGTGAAGTTGTCACAGACACTCGAGTGATGATAGTACAAAGATGATCTAAACAATATTGGGGTGGATTAATTGATTATTCACTAATGTAGATAGATGGGTAAGAAATGTGATTAATAAATTATATATATATATATATATATATGAAAAATTAATCATTTTATTTATGAATTTTTTTGGACTAGTGAAAGGCTCTAGACCTGGTAAGAATGTGCAGCTGACAGAGAATGAGATCCGCGGGCTGTGTCTCAAATCCAGGGAGATTTTTCTTAGCCAGCCCATTCTACTCGAGCTGGAAGCACCTCTGAAAATTTGCGGTAAACATTTATTCTGATCCTTCGAAATCCTTTTCACGTTTACACCAGCCCTAAAGTGATTTTAAGCCCCCGTTCTTGTCCTCAGGCGATGTCCACGGTCAGTACTACGACTTGCTCAGGCTGTTTGAGTATGGCGGATACCCCCCGGAGAGTAACTACCTGTTTTTGGGAGACTATGTGGACAGAGGGAAGCAGTCTTTAGAGACCATTTGCTTGTTGTTGGCCTACAAGATAAAATACCCAGAGAACTTTTTCCTGCTGCGAGGGAACCACGAGTGCGCCTCCATCAACAGGATATACGGCTTCTACGATGAGTGTGAGTCTGTTTGCACCTTACATTTGAGCATGTCAGTGGATGAAAGTTCACAAGATGATGATGATCTCCTCTTCATTACCCGTCTCTCTCAGAACTCCCGCAGCAGTTAATTGTTAACTTTAACAAATTATAAACAAATAATAAATGTGATTTGGTTAGACTTCCAGTGAAATGTTTCTCATCTGCATTTTTCTCACTGCTTGTTTCTGATGGCAGGTAAAAGACGCTACAACATTAAATTGTGGAAGACGTTTACAGACTGCTTCAACTGCTTACCTGTGGCAGCCATTGTCGATGAGAAGATTTTCTGCTGCCATGGAGGTAACGTATAACCTAAACCCCGCTAAAGAATCGCCAGAAGTCTTATGTCTCACACTGCTGCCTGAGAGAACCTACTTACTCACTCTTATGTTGTAACACTATTTGCATACTTTCCCCTCGCCTGAAAGCCTAATTTACATGCAATCCTATTGGGAATAGCTTCAAGGAGGCAGGTGGTATGACTTTTTTTTTAATTTTTTTTTTTATATATAGCAAGGATGTCTGTTTTTTATGAATCGAATTGGTTGGGATGGAGCAGGGGGAAAAACAAAAATCGTCCAGGAGGGGTCCTTCAGGACTAGGGTTGAGATTGTGAGCAATGAAATTGTACAAGGGCTGCTGTTGAAATAAGGAGATTGTCTCCAGTCATTATCTCATGATCTGAATGGTGTTTTGCACACGTCGCCATTCCTTTGTGAATCTCTGCAGATTGAGGCGCCTGTATGATGCATCCAAGCATTGTTTATTGCAAATTTTAAATAAGTATTGAAATATTTAATTCCGTAACGTTTACATTTTTATCTAAAATATGATTGTACATATTCAGGGAATGACTTCATGTTTTTTGACTTATTAAAGACTCATTACACAGGACATTTGCAGCTTGACTTTAGTTAAGCGAAAGTTTATTTTTTCATTCTTATCCAGACTCTTCTGGAGTTTTATTGTAACTGTGTGTTTGGTGCAGGCCTGTCTCCGGACCTGCAGTCAATGGAGCAGATCCGTCGTGTGATGAGACCCACAGACGTGCCGGATCAGGGGCTGCTGTGTGACCTGCTCTGGGCCGACCCTGATAAAGACGTGACGGGCTGGGGCGAAAACGATCGCGGCGTCTCCTTCACCTTTGGCTCTGATGTTGTTGCCAAGTTCCTGCACAAACACGACATGGACCTCATCTGCAGAGCACATCAGGTCTGACTCTCTAACACCTGAGATATAGATGTATATAAATAAAGATGGATACATACATTAGTTGTTTAGTTAGATCAGGGCTGCGTGATACTTGCTAAAATGTGAATCATGATTCTCTCAAGTACAAAAAAAACCCAAAAACTGGACGTTCAACTCTTGTGACCAAGAATCTTGAGCTTTTCCCTCTTTTAGAGCTCTTAAAATTAATAATTCAGGAGCTGTTAAAAGTAAATAGAACCTTAATAATAAGAAATAAAAATAACTAATAAATATCAACTGTGCTTTTTGGACACTCGGTCGACTACAGCATTTTATCACTACATGTTAGTTTATATCATTATTGTTTTTATTAGTATAAGGTAAATGTCAAGAGTTTGTAAGGTAGTTTGTAATTAAATACCTGATTTACAGTGTGAAATTTATTGCTTAGTCTTAACACACTTCTAGTTTAACTCTTTGTAGCGTTCTCAGAATCTCAGTGTAACAGAATCAACATGTTGAGTTTAATTAACTAATACAATCATTATCACAATTAGAACTGTACATGCCAGTCTCTGATCACACAGTTGTATGTATTTTATTTATTTATTTTTCTTGTGTGTGTGTGTTTGAGAGAGAGAGAGAGACATTTACCTACTTAACTGATAAAAATAATATAAATGAACGCCTGCAATGTTAAAGTATATATTTGCTGCTAAACACAAACGGAAGAAAACAGTTTTATGCATGTGCATTGAGGTGATATGGAGAGCATCTAAAGAAGCCAATCAGTAACAGGTAGTCAAACTGTACCCGCCTCCACAGTTTCTGATTGGCTATTCTTATCTCTCCTCTAGCCTCTGATTGACTGGAATTGAAATTGATGGTTGTGCAGGGAAATACATGCACGTGATTTTCTGTCATTCAGAAATGAGATCACGTGTGTGTGTATAAATTGAGATCATGTTTTATTTATTTTTTCAGATTAATTGTGCAGCTCTAATGTTGGTGATGCATGTTGTTTAAGTGATTTATGTGACCGACGTGTGTGTGTGTGTGTGTCTCAGGTGGTGGAGGATGGATACGAGTTCTTTGCAAAGCGGCAGTTGGTGACGCTCTTCTCCGCCCCGAACTACTGCGGCGAGTTTGACAACGCCGGCGCCATGATGAGCGTGGACGAGACGCTCATGTGCTCCTTCCAGGTAATCAATGTTTATTGGAATATCGATGAAGCAGCAATTTTCATTTCCAAGGTCTGAGCGAATGTTGCCTAGAAGTAGCCAGTAGTCATCATCCTTCACGTTGTGTGTGTTGAGGGTATAAAACAGTGTGATTTATAGAGCTCTGCGCTGACCCCTAGTGGACATGGAGTAACATCTCTGCTGTACTATCTGTTTTTTTGATGAAGGGGAAATGGCTTAAAATATTTTGAAGAGATCTTGTTACATTTTGTACAGTTTGGCTTATGCAAATATTTACATACAACTTAAAGCTTGTTTAGTGATTTGCTCAGTGTTGTTACTTCATGTTCTAGTTTACTCTGCTTTTACTCGTGATTCCTAAACGGTTGCTTGTGCTCGTTTCGTCATTTATTTTCATCAGTCTGTTAAATCTAACAACTGAAAGGTTCTTTAAAAATAAACGTTAACACAACTATCTCCCAACTTTTTTTCCCCTTCCTTCTCTCAGATCTTGAAGCCTGCCGACAAGAAGCTGTTGGCGTACAGCGGCGCCGGAGCGTTCGGGTCCGGCCGACCAGTCACGCCCCCGAGAAACGCTGCCAAAGGAGGCAAAGCCAAGAAATAACACAAACCCTTACACTTCACACTTTCTCTCTCTTGCGCGCACACACACGCACACACTCTCTTCCTCTCCTTTTTACTTCAGTCTACCTCTCCTTTTATTCCTCATCCTTCACATTTCTCTCTCTACTTGCTGTAAATGTTTTTTCATTTTTTTTTTATTTGATGAATTATGAGTGTGATGGTATACTGTTCTAGACTGTGTGTATGTTTGGGAGATTTCAATATCCATTTAACTTTACCTTCATTCACTTTACTTCATCATAAATGTATAGAAATAAAGACACAAGTCCCTTTGAGGGATTTTTATAAATTTTTTTTTTATTGGACCTAAGCAATTGTTTCCCCTCTTGAGTCTCAGGGTCCGACACACCTTTATCTCCTGAAGCAATCGCTATAATTGTGTGTGCGCGTGCATGCACGTTTGTGTATGTGCGTTTTATCACTGCCACTCTTAAATGTGAAGTGTGTATGTTTCCTATTTTATCAGCATACAGGGAGCTGGAGTTTACGACCGAATGCGTTCGAGTGTGTGCGAGTTCTTTTTATTCTTCAGCTTAGAACTCTTTTAAACAGGCTGGGCCGAATCTGACCCATTTGTACAAAAATGTCTCTTGCTTCTCTCCTCACGTTTACTTCCTTTACTGATGTGAGCGATCAGCTTTACTGTCTTTTTCAGTAGGGATAATCAGACGTTTAAATCGGTAATCATCGTACATGATGCATTAGATTTGTACAGTGCATTACTTGAATAAGAAAACCTCTTCCTTGTTTTGTAGTAATTCATGAACTTGGACAATAAAGTGACAATTCTCTTAAACGAATGAATTAATGATTTTTTTTTTTATTTCACAGGAGGTGTAAAATGATTATTGTTTGAGACTGGGTTATCTGTTATATATTTCATACAAATAATTTAGATGTTGCAGTAAAAATGTTGCAGTTCCTGTATATTCCTACAGGTGGTGCACTTTCCACTTGCAACTCTCCACATGTTGGCAGACAGCACAGTATCCTGTGTGGTAGGAGCAACTGACTTTGCTAAGTTTGTTTTGAGTTGCAATAAAATCTGAATAAAAAAGAAAAATCATATTGAATTGGGTTATTTAGAAAATTGTGATACTAAAGGAATTGCAATACAAATCGAATTGGCACCCGGGTATCATGATATTGTAACAGGTGATCCCTGGTGGTTTCGATACTTAATGATTGTGTGCAATTAGTTGGTTGTGTCCCAAAAAATTGTGGTGTGTGCAGAGTTTGGATGTGCTGCAGTAACAGGCTCATTTTTAATACGAAGAGTTTACGTTCATTAGAAATTTCCTAACCTTTTAATACAATTTATATATATTTAAATAAACCACATTTATGTTCAAAGTAAGAATTCTTAGACAGCTGTTTTTATACAATCTGAGAAAACGGATTGTACTGAGTGAGAACAAACTTTTATCTCAGTTATTAAAAAATGTTTCAAAGCCTACATTAACTTTTTTTTTTTTTAAACCACTTGATGTAGTAAAATGCTTTTCAGCTCACCACAGTTGTAAAAAATAATTATCAAAGTTTCTGCCACTTAAAACCAATTCTGTGGCCAAGGTTATAGAGACCGGTTTCTCCACATTTTAATGTTTGATCTGAACATGTCCCGACATGGCCCTTGATGTGTATCTACATGATATTTTGCACTGTATAAATGCACATGTGAACATGTGTTCCTAATAAAGTGGAAGGTGTGTGTGTGTGTGTGGCAGACTACATGATTTTGCAGGTGACTTACAGTTAAATACATGAATACGACAAGTAATGGTTGCTATAACTTTTCTTCCTGTTTCTTTTTTAACGCCATGCCAGTTCCTAAGGCTATGTTCATGGTGAGAGTCAGTTTTTGTTATTCAATATTAAAACTAGATAAGATTTTTTTTAAAAGTTTGTCAAAAGAATAAAACAAGTTCCTCACAGGAGTAAAAGTCAAATAAGTATTACAGTCAAATATAAAATGTTTGAGGGACAGAAGGGTTTTACACGATAAACACTGTCGTGAATTTTCTCTAGATAGTAAAAATGTGTGTGTAGCTTTTGCGAACACCAGAAATGGTTCAGTAATACAACATGAATGGGATGCCAGTCCATCTTGGGGCACCATGTGTTCACACGCATGTAGTAGCACTTTAGAGTCCCCAATTTTGGGAGGTGAGAGGAAACCCATGAACATGAGGGCAACTTGTGAAACTCTGTAACCTGAGCTCAAGATTAAGCTGGGGTTCCTGGAGTTGCGAAATGACAGAGCCACCCACCCCTGCCTGTCTCTCACAAAGCAAGATATTCAGTTATATGTTATATTCAAGATATTCAGAGATTCAGTTCCTTCACTTTTATATCACGTAGTTGATGATGTAAACGAAATTTGACAATTTGGAACAAAGATGTGTCGAACCATAGTCACACATTGACTCACACCATGCCTTATCACTCACCATCTATACCGCTTAATCCTGTATTCAGGGTCACAGGAGGCCTGAAGCCTATTCCGGGAGACGGGAGGCAAGGTACACCATGGACAGGGTGCCAATCCATCGCAGGGCACACACACACTCATTCACACAGTGCAGGCTATTTGGGAACACCCATTAGCCTAATCTGCATGTCTTTGGACTGTGGGAGGAAACCGGCGTGCCCGGAGGAAACCCACCAAGCACAGGGAAAACATGCAAGCTCCATGCACACAGATGCAGGAATGGAACCTGGCTGGGAATCGCACTGGAGGTGCAAGGCGACAGTGCTAACCACTAAGCCACTGTGCCGCTGTACCATGTCATATCATTTTGAGAGAAATTCATAATGATGCAACCGTGGGCTTGGGTTTTAAGACAGCCATGAAAAGTCCTCTAGGTACGGTGGGGGGATGCTAAAACAAAATACTTGGACACCATCAAGGTAGAAACTTTTCTCAGTAAGTCGGAGCGTCTGAAATGCTGGCCTCCCAGGGAACTCCTTTAATGGCCCAAACATGGGGAAAGGATGTGGAAATAACTCCCAGCCAATTTCCTATAATGTGCAAGTGGTGCAGTAGACAGTATGAGGTGGTGAATTGTCCTGCAAAAACGGGACACCTTTGGTAATGAAACCTGTGCTTTCTTTCCTGAGAGCCTTCCACTTGCTGAATGTATATAGGAACGGCTGCAGTGGGCTCCGAGACACCTCAGCCAGGATCGCCATTCACAGATGTTTGCACCATTCAAGTGTTTTCCTACAGCTAAGATTGTCCTCTCTTAGAGTCTTCTGTAAATGTCCATCGCTTTTACGCCTTCATTCACCAGAAATTTCATCATGAATCTGGGTTTGATTTGAACACCCTTCGCACAATCTAGCTTGATATGTTGAAATAAGATTTTTTCCCCCTGCTAATACCGCATGCCCGACGTGCAGGACGTGTGGCTAATGGGACTATGGAAAGCCAAGACAGATTTGTTAATTGGTCTTTAACAGCAGCATGGGGAAAAACAAGCAGCAAATGGGGTAACCTTTTGGGTAAAAAAATTCTCAGGATTTTTGGGAAAGAAAAAGAAGAATCAGGACTGTGTCGGCCCTATTATTACTTGTTTGCACATTCTTGAGATGAGCCTTCCCTGCGCTGTTTCACTTGTTATGTAGGAAATTGAGTCCAAAATGCAATGTAATGTAATAAGTAACACACATCAAGAGAAAGATACATGTACACCAATGAACTGCTGTTAAATAATGTAATGTAGGTAATGCTACAGTGACATGTTACCTCATCACCACGAAGTATTGAAATGTGTCATGTTGTCGTGTTGTCACTCTGTCGCTCTTGTTTGCACATTTGCATGTGCACTTTATGTTGTCTCTTTTGTATAGAACTTAGATAGTTTTCTGTTAATTTCAACAAGTCAATCTCTCTCGTCTCAGCTATTCTGCTAATTAGGTTTCTTAGATAGTTAGTTTTGTTAATGTATGTTGTATGTAGTACCTTCCCTTTAACACTGGAAAGGTTGCCTCGCAATTTGGACAGTGGTGTGGAAAGTGAAATCTACGATTGGCGTTCGAGTCAAAGCAAGACATTTGATTGTGCAGAATAACAGAACACAGCACAGAGCATAAAAACCTTGGTCCTGGAGGAAAATTGTTTTGTTTCACTGTGTACTAAACTGTATATGGTTGAAATGATAATAAAAGACTACTTGACTTGGCATAACTACAGTGCCACCAAATATTAAGTAGGTCCCCCTGTCGCCACCAAAACATCCTCGACCCCTTGAGGCACGGACTCCGCTTGACCTCTGAAGGTGTGCTGTGAAATCTGGCACCAAGACGTTAGCAGCAGATACTTTAATCCTGAAAAACTGTGAGGTCGGGACTCCATGCATCAGACATGTTTGTCAGGTCCATTCTGCAGATGCTTCATTGGATTGAGATCTGGGGAAATTAGAGGGAACACTCTGGTCCCTTGAACAATTCCTGAACATTCTTTGTGGCAGGGCGCATTATCCTGCTGAAAGAAACCACTGCCAATTATTTGTCACATGTACCTTACATTACAGTTAAATGATTTTTTCACATGTCACAGTTAGGAAGGGGGTGAGCCAGGACACAGCTCCTGTACCTGGAGCAGACCACTTGTTCAAGAGCTCAACTGTGGCAGCTTGATGGTGCTGAGGCTTGAACTTTCTGAGCCACCACTGCCTCCCTATTCATTATTCATTAGCTCAGGTTTTTCTTGAATCGCACATACAGTTTTTGTCTTTATAAAGATTTCTTTAGAGAGGATCATTGATGAGTTTACCATATTTTTGTGGGCTTTGCAGCTGCAAAGCTGCCTGTGCTTACGGCTGATTTCATCTGATTTTGGAGTCTAAGCAGGCTTGGGCCTGGTTAGTACTTGAATGGGAATACCGGTTACTGTAAGTCATGAGGCAGTATTGGGTCAAATGCTTAAGGCTATGGGTTACTTAACTGAAGGTTGGGGGTCCCACTGTTAAGCCCTTGCGTAAGAATTTTAACCCTATCTGCTTCAGGAGCACCCCTGGCTGATTCTGCACACTGACCCCAGATTCCTAACTTGAATATGTGGGAAAAAATAAAAAAATATTTTATTATGCTGTAAGGTACATACAACAAATAATCAAATCTTATCTTATGAAGGGGTGTATTTGGTCTGCAGCATTGTTTAGGTAGATGGTACATGCCAGAGTAACATTTAAATGGATGCCAGGGTTTCAGGCAGTTTGCCGATGCTCCCCATGTCCTTCAATGAGCTTTGGGTGCCCAAGATCATGTAATAGGTTTACCCAGATTGTCCTTTCTACCTTTGTACCAGGAACATCCCAAAAAACCTACCGTTTTGGAAGAGCTATGACACTATTGTCTAGCCATCTATTCATTCATTTTGCATCCATTTTTTTATACTGCTTATTCTGTTTAGGGTCACAAGGCACTTGGAGCATATCCTTTGAGGCAGGGTGCCATTCCATCGCACTGCAGGCAATTTCTGAACACCAATTAGCCTAACCAATTAGGGAAACCCACCAAGAATATGCAAACTCCACACACTCCACGCAACCCTGGAGGTGCAAGGCAACGGTGCTAACCACTAAGCCACAGTGCACCTGTGCCACCACAGTATTTGTTGTTAGTCTTTTGGCTGCTCATGTTGAGGGGTTGCCACAGAGGGCCATCCGATCCACACACAAGCTTGGCACAGGTTTTACGTCAAATGCCGTTCCAGACGCAACCCTCCCATTTTATCCGGGCTTGGGACTGGCACTGCATCCAGTGGCTGGGGTTTGGGCACTGGGTGGGAATCAAACCAGGCGAGAAACCACTGAATCACTGAACCACCAAAAATAAAGCAAAAAATATGTAAATAAATAACAGCAATAGACAGAATAAGCCAACAAACTAGGCAACAGTGCTAACCAATAAGCTATTGTGCCGTCTGACTCTATTCAGTCAATCAAATCTTTACACTTGTCCATGTCCACGTGGATATTTTGTTGTCTCTCTCTGTTCACTGTCATTGCCAGTTGTGTGACACTGATTTAGATTTTTTCATTTAAGAGCTTTGCTGAATTCTTACCGAAATGCTGCCAGTGCAAACTTCTAAATTCTACCTACCAGCCAGACTGGTAAAACCAGAGAACAGCACAAGCACAAGGGGACTATTGCCTCTGCAGACACAGAGACTGGACTACAAACTCTGGATTATGATGTGGCATATTTTCGAATTCAGCGGCATATTAAGTGGGAGGGACTTTTAGTAGCTGGGGATTAACTGTATGAACAGTAGTTTGAAAGCGTTCTTCATGTGTCTCAGGGGAACTCTGTTTTAGTCTTTGCCCTCTTAGGGTCACTAGCTGCCTGTATTTATAACTAAGAAATCTTTAGATCATTGTAGACAACGGCACACGTGACTTGTAAGACACTTTCACATCTTGCTCACACGTCTTCTCCTACTAAACATCTAAGAAGGCTTTGAATGAGAGGGAAGGTGTGAATAATTGCACCAACTGGGAATCATGTCCATGTCCATAAAGGTTTTTACTAAAAATGGTGTTTGACATTTAATTATAAAAAAAAAAACAGAAAACAAGCAACTGCTGAGCATTTTCTAACTGAACAGCATTTTGGGGCAGGTTTGCTGTCATCAGCATGTGTGAATCCTTAGTGTGTGTGCCATTGCCTGGCTTGTCTTAGGTTATTTTTAACATGAACACAAGTGTCGCAAAAGCAGCTGCTGCCTGCGTACTCCCTGATCCTTAGCCCAGAATTACTACAGCGCCATCAGTTATACAATACTCCATAAGAAACAGAAATAACAGGCTTGTGACGCAACTACATGCATGCCCACATTTATTTATATAAATATGATCTCAGAGGACTTCAGTTCTGCTTTTTCCTTTCTTTTTTTAATCACAATTACATCAAGTATACAAGTAACCCTACTTGTATGGGATTTGGTCTTTATTCATTTAATCTAGTTTAGAGAAGTGATTTGAGAAATCTTGATCTCTGACTTGAACTCCTTTTTAATAAAGAAAACAATATTAATGGAATCCCATATGTATTAATTAATTAGTTTATCCCGTGATGGATCCGTAGTCTATCCTAGGGCACCCTGGGTGCAAGGCAGATATATATATATCTGCCTATATGTACCATACTGTATATATATACACAGTACGGTACATGTATACCAAGAGATATTTCACAATATTATACACGTTCATACACTTGTTTGCTCCTAACATTTTCTTTTTCTTGGGGTGGGCGAAAGGGAACTGGAGAAGCTGAGGAAAGTCACACATACAAAAAGGAAAACTTGTGAAACTGTACGGTAACTGGAGCTCAGGATTGATCTTCAGGACCTAGGTGCCATGTGGTGCGATGATTACTTTCTGTGCCACTGAGCATGATCAAAAAAGAACAAAAGTTTTTAAATAAATTTGAATTAGCCAGAATAATTCTGCAATATGGACATTGATAATGAAAGATGCATTGAATTGAAAGATGCATTAAATGATTGGCATGAAATGTACATGTAATTACTAACATCCCTGAATGGAAATTCTTCTCCAAACCAAATCCTGAATTCTGAATCATGAAATCTTTGAAATTTGTTCATGCACAGTTTGCAAATGGAGCCATTGGGATTCCCATTGGCAGGTCGAATTAATTTCAGGACTGAAATTGAGCTGGAAAACCCCCTAGACAATTATCCTCTATCAACCTTGAGAGCGCGAATGTTGTACATGCTTCTTCTAATGCAGTTAAAGTCTATTAAATTGCATTTGGAGGACTCAGTGGAGAGCTACAATGGTTGTTCATACGTTATATATAAATAAATAATCATACATTAGTCAGTAGTGTGCATGTTGACTGAATTAGAATTATTATTTATAATTAGTTTTTGAAAATTCTGACCAGTAAATTCGATATGAATAAAAGAGGAATTAAATGTATCATTGATCATGTTTGTTCGTTTGCTCTAATTTAATCTTGTAAATTTCAAATCGTTAGACGATATCGGACAGATCTGCTAGATCAAAAATTTAAGAAAGAATTATTACATTTTGCTCATTGTTCAAACTTCATACTTTCCTATTAATAAGCTCCACACACACACACACACACACACACTGATTGAACATGGGCATATCACTTTGCTATGTGCTGCACATGGACATGCACATGTGTGTGTACATGTAAGCGCTATCCATAGTGGCGTTGAAATGTGTATTAGCTTCTTTAGGGTTCACCCCCGAGGCCGAGTATATCACTCTCAGTCTTTTGCCCTGTCCCCCTCCCTGTAGAAAAAAAAATAGAAATAAAACATGATCCTCCTCTTCCTTATGTAGGCTCCCATATTGAGTGACAGTCCTGCATGCTTATGTCTGGTCGTCTCCTCCATCTATCTCTGCGTCTTATTCCTAACCAACTGGCCACACTGGCAACACTTTCACTATTAGCTGTACGTTTTCCCTGTTTCATGACGTAACATGATAAAATTGCAGAATGAGATGGGCACTATCCGAATACTAAATGTTAAAACTTTATATTATAGTAATGCGTTTTAATATTTGATCTCAAAGGGTGGAATGTGAGGACTTTGAAATATTTTTCCCCTACACTTCATACCATTTGTAACCAATGAAACTTCTAACAACTTTCTACCACCTAGCACTTTCCCTTTTTCCCCTTTGACCTCCTGAGGGGCCAGTTGAGCCATCACTCATGTCCCCCCCCATTACCCGTCTTCTGTCTCACTCTCTCACCTTCTCCTCTCTCCTTATTCCACTGACCATGCATGTTCCAAAAACAGCTCTCCTTTTCATTTCAGCACAACCCCTCAGCCCCCTCTAAGTAATCGGGGTCCCTGTCCAACTCTGAGTCCGTTGTCCTGACCACGCCCCAGAAAAGCCATATACGAAGAGCCGGAATTCGGGGGCATGACCAAGAGCTTACTTGACCAATAGGATGAATCAAGGTGGTATAAAATGCTACACAGGTTTGCATTCGTTCGCTCTTTCTGTCAGTCCAGCACTCCTAAGGAGGGGGGGTCAAAGTAACAGGGACAGACTTCTTGGTCCAAAAGAGCATCACGAGCAAAAGAAGCACAAACGGATTGATAAACACTTTCAGTCACACCTATTTTGCTCCTGAAGATCCTTCAGCCCTAGCAGGATGGAGGACGCCCACACCAAGAGCCCCGCGGAAGTCGTAGCCTTCTTCGGGGTCAGCGAGACCGGGCTTACACCTGACCAGGTCAAGAGGAACTTGGCCAAGTATGGCCACAATGGTGAGAAAGACAGAATGGAGAAATGGGATGGAGTTAATGCAGGTCATGAATAGTTTTGGAATAGGATGTGAGTAGAAACTAACTGGAGCTTGAGTGGGTTGACTTGTCCCCTAATGAAGCATTGTGAAACCATGCAGAACCTTTGGTACAATTATGCAACAATAAGAAGTAAGGTCTAAATTCTTGGGTGAAGTTTGAAGTGACACCAACAGGTTGTGCACCAGAAGTTGAGAAGCAGTGCTTTAAAATAGCTCACAAGGAAGGCGAAAGAAGACAGGTGATGGCGCAAGGGCCTTGCTTTGGTGATTCGAGAAGGCTGATTTCATGAGCGGTATTTCTGCTGAAGGGAGGAGGGAGCTTCTTATAGGGCGGCCAGTCTGCGTTTGCAGAAACGCAGCTGGCATTGCAAAGTCATGATGTACAAACCAGTGAAAGGAGACTGGCTTTATGAAAGCTCTTTCGATGGTGGCCATGATAATATGGGCTTGTAATGGAGTGGGTTGTAGGAAGATGCTTGATTTGTTCTTGAAATGTTTTCAATTCAAGTCTTGGAATAAATGTGTGCCTTTCAAAATATACAATCTATCTATCAATGAAACGAACAAAGGCGAAGGATGTATCATACTTTTGCACTTCCTGTAAGAAGTAATTCTAGACATAATGCCTTAGAATTCTAACTTGTTATGTAACTGTATTTGTTCTTCTCAAGCTGAAATTCTGGTAGCTGTCCTTTGGTATGACAAACAGTTACACAAATAGCAGAATATCATGCATATTAATCTACTTGTTCTCTCTCTCTCTCTCACTCTCGTCTTAACCTGATCTACAGAACTGCCAGCTGAGGAGGGTAGGTTTTCATATTTCATATACATTGTGGTTCCATACGAAAGATATCTCAAATTCTTAACATCTCAATTAGCCATGTGGTTTGATCTGTTATTAAACAATAGTTAAACAACTCCAAGTCCTCAGTCTAGATGTACGTTGGTTCTGTAATCAAATAGGAACAGATGCTAATACACAAGTTTATTGAATTTGACTCTAATGTCCATCCATCCACCCTGTTTCAGGAAAGTCCATCTGGGAGTTGGTCATTGAGCAGTTTGAGGATCTGCTTGTGCGAATCTTGCTGCTTGCTGCCTGCATCTCTTTTGTAAGTATCCCCAAATACAGACACAATGTTCAAAAATCATGACTTACAACAAGACTAGCTTATCAGTATCTCTACAGTGAAGCAGCTCAGGAGATCCTGGAGGTCTTAGTGATGCTCTGGCCACTTGTGTTAAATGCCTTTTCAAGCCAAGGTTTAACAAATAATAATTACAGACATGCAGTTATCTGTACATTTCAGACATTTCAGATCATAGGCTATGGTGAGACCATACCCTATAACCATATGATCGGGTGTTGCAATACACTAAGTAGCTTTATTGATACAATCTTGAGATACAATCTTGAGATCTTTTGTGATTTTATAAAGGCATTTGTTTAATTGACTCTTAGGGTCATAATTAAGAGGTGACTTAAAGCATTTAGCAATTTATCCACATCATTTTCTTACACTTAATGCATAGCACACCCTGATACCATCTATGGTTAGATATTCGTGCTTCACTTGCCAATTTGACACGCGGTCCAAGGAGTTATGTTTGTCTGCTGGCCAAATTGGCTTGGTTGCACATCAAACCAACGACAGCTGTGTGTCCGCAACAGAAGAAGCCCATCCAAGATGGCGCGGATTCTCTGCTGTGCACCTGAAATAGTTTCCTTAAGAGCTTATCGATGCCAGTTGCTTGTTATGTCATCTACAAGATCATACTCTCTTCTTTCAAGTCCGCCTCTTTTTTAACAAGGCTGCTTCTTTGAAGCAAGGAATGGTGTTAAGGTAAGGTTAGAGGGGGTGTAAAGAAGTAAGGGTTGGACATTAAGGGGTATCGATTGCTTCTGCCCTCCTCCTCGTGCCTTGGACAGCTGTCGCAATGGCCTTAGAAGGAGAATATTGAAGAGCAAAGGAGACAGGCAAGAGGTGTTTATTTTAAGAAAAGCATCAAGCTGGGCAGAGAAACTTAATCTCTCAGCAAAGGTCAGGACCAAGGGAAGATGGGATACAGAGTGCTGAAAATGAGGTACACAGAAGGGCGGGTTAATGTTAAGCATAGACTCTGAGACATAATATCTGACAATGTTATGCAACAGGATACTATGAAATATAGTTTTCTGTGTTTCACAAGAGCAGAGCCGATCACTAGGACCAATCAGGAATCCAATTTTTGCCATGGATCTAGAGAGAGAAAAAAAACCCTCTCCTGATACATAAATAGCCTCCTATGGAGATAAAATTTTATGGTACTATTAAAACTTCTTGGGTGCAAAAAGCCAAATCCAAATGTTCCCTTTTCTTTCTCTGACTCCCAAGCAGTGAAGTTTGATGATGCCTTCATTGATCTGACATTCATATAAAACAATAAAGTCACCTTCATGGATACCATCTTTGTGGTGTTTGAAACAAGCCTACATATTGTTCTTGAATCCTAACCCATATCATCATCCTCTGTAGGTTCTGGCTTGGTTTGAAGAAGGTGAGGAGACTGTCACAGCCTTTGTCGAGCCATTTGTCATTCTGCTTATCCTCATTGCCAATGCCGTGGTCGGTGTGTGGCAGGTCAGAACCATAAGAACAATCTAGCAGATGTTATATCATGCTTTTCAAATCAACAACTGTGTTCAATTTGACGTGCACGCAGCATGTCCTGTGGACTAAAAAAAAGTTTTATATGTGACAGGAGCGTAATGCTGAGAGCGCCATCGAGGCTCTGAAGGAGTATGAGCCTGAGATGGGCAAAGTCTACCGAACTGACAGAAAGAGCGTGCAGAGGATCAAGGCCAGGGAGATCGTCCCTGGTGACATTGTAGAGGTTTCCGGTGAGGCACCTTTGCTTTTCACTTCACTTTACCCCCCTTTCTGACTGGTATAAAAGCACACGTCTTGTACACTAGAGGAGACCTTCAGGGCAGGCATAAGAAGCTAGCATCCTAACAGAGGATCATAGTGGCGCATGTGTCAATGACATGCTCAGGTTATTTAAGGTAGCGTGAGAGAGGGAGGGAGCATTAGAACTGTGGAGGCACGAGGGATGGCTTTAAAAACATGCTGAGAGAAGGAAAACAAAATCTTGGGTATAAATACGTCCCTGCCACCTGCTAGTTGCACTGCTTGCCTCTTTGCTAAGGCCTTCCTGCGTCTTGTTTATTTAAACTACTCTATATGAAGTCTGATTTAATTACAAAAAAGGATGGCACTGTCCTTATTACAACAGCTCGCAGTTTACAATACTGCAAACTTTTATTATGTATTATAATATATAATAACAGCTTACAAATATTCAAACACTGCAAATACCCCTAGTTATGTAAATGTATTATTAACCAGATATAGTCCAAAAAGTCTCTTTCCGACCCAACAAAGTAAAGTCTGACTTTGAGAACTTATGTCTTTACTCCAGTTGGTGACAAAGTTCCTGCTGACATCAGGATCACTGCTATCCGTTCCACCACCCTGCGTGTTGACCAGTCCATCCTTACTGGTAAGTATAAATGTTAAGATTCTAAAATAAGATTCTCCCACTTCAATTAGAACCTTTTGTGATGATGATATTATTTGTATTATTATTTGTATATCTGATCATGTAAACCTACATCATTCTTAGGTGAGTCTGTCAGTGTGATTAAGCATACTGATCCTGTCCCTGACCCCAGAGCCGTCAACCAGGACAAGAAGAACATGCTTTTCTCTGTGAGTTGGCAATAATCCACCTGAACATGCTCATGATTTAGTCATGGTAATCCATCAATTCTATCTCATTCTTTCGTCTCTTTCCATCCATGGTCCTGGAGAGCCCTAGACTAGACCTGTAAAAGGTGGCAATAGGTTCTGCAGGAACAGGCTTGGGAATCTATCCCTCATTTTCTTTCCACCCCATTAATCTATCTGCTCAGCCACACAGAACATGTGAATTTTTCATTTATTTAATCTTTGATCCTCCTTGTTAGAGAAACTGTTTATCCATCCATCCATCCATCCATCCATCCATTCCCAGGTACTGTGTGTGCTACTCATTAATTCCATTCCCATTGTCTCCTCCCATCCAGGGCACCAACATTGCTGCTGGCAAGGCTATTGGCGTTTGCATCGCCACCGGAGTCTCCACCGAGATTGGCAAGATCCGAGACCAGATGGCTGCCACTGAGCAGGAGAAGACCCCTCTGCAGCAGAAGCTGGATGAATTCGGCGAGCAGCTCTCCAAAGTCATCTCTCTGATTTGCGTCGCCGTCTGGATGATCAATATCGGCCACTTCAATGATCCCGTCCACGGTGGCTCATGGATCCGTGGCGCTGTTTATTACTTCAAGATCGCTGTCGCCCTGGCTGTCGCTGCCATCCCTGAGGGTGAGGATAGGATTCTCAACTATTATGACTGCAGATCAATCCCGGCGAGCCTGTTGAGTCTGGTTCACAAGTTTAACAAGGTTTCTTCCTGTTGCCAACTCAGGGAGTTTTTCCTTAATCATTTTGCTTTATAAATATTTCAATTATTTTCTTTTTGATTCTGTAAAGCTGCTTTGCAACAATGACCACTGACAAATGAGCCATATAAGTAAAATTCTATTTAAAATTAAATCGAATTTAATCAAACTAGACAGAGAACTAAATTTATCAAGAGGGAGAAAGAAGGCATTACTATTGACAGCAGCTTAAAAATTCATACTTGTCAAGGGCAGTCAGGTTTACAAAAAAACAAAGAACCAAAACCAGGGAAACTACTTGCTAGTAAGAGAACTAGTGCATCCTTACATAAACCTTATCTGTTGGTTAACATTATCAATGATGCTGAAGTGGTAACAATAAAAGATATGTTGTGGAGTGTTGCTGTAGTTATTTTTTTTTAGCTGATATGAAACTTACCTTGTAAAACAGATATATATTGGCTAATTAATGTAGAGGCTAATCTGCTCTGAAGGGGAATGTGTTAACAAGCTTCATGTTTGCTTGAAAACATCGTATAAAAAATCTTGCTAGATAGCTAGCTAGAATAATCCTGAACTAACATTTATAACTTATTCACATAATGGTGCTTTAAGGCCAGCAACATTAGCTAATTTACTGATGAAGTTGTTAGTTTTTCTGTTGTTAGTAAACCTAGCAGGGAAATTACCTTGTGCAGTAGCAAGCTAACAGTTCTTGCTAGCTCTCATAGGATCTACTCTGTATAGGCCACAGATTCTGTCACTTTTCATGTCAGAGTATGATGTTTATCAGTATTTATTTCATTTCTCCAGGTCTGCCTGCTGTCATCACTACCTGTCTGGCTCTCGGTACCCGTCGTATGGCCAAGAAGAACGCCATTGTCCGTTCCCTGCCCTCTGTTGAGACTCTGGGCTGCACATCTGTCATCTGCTCAGACAAAACCGGCACCCTCACCACCAACCAGATGTGTGTCACAAAGGTGTGTATGTCTTTTTTGTTAGACATTACAACGTTTAGTTGGCTCTTATCTGGCTATAAATTTGCAGTTAATCCAATATATTAACTGCTCTATGAAGGCTAAGTAAAAATATTGGCACATTTATAAAACCTACTAGTTATTTGGGCCACTCATATTTCATATGAGCTAATTGGTTAATAATTACACAATCAACACATCAAAACATAGCTATACACGTTCCTAAAGAGTACAAAGCAATATTATTAATTTGAACATGGAAAGGCATAAGAGCTGCAAATTATACAAATGGTTAAATCTGTTAAACATTTCACTTAAAATCGTGTAACGATAACTAAAATTTTACTCAACAGATGTTCATCATTGACAGAGTAGACGGTGATCATGTGTCCCTGGATTGCTTTGATATCTCCGGCTCCAAATACACTCCTGAGGGCGAGGTGTAAGTAGCACATAAACTGATTAATTTTTGCCTGTAACAGTATTTTCGCCAAATGATTTATTCCACAGCAATTTGCCAACATCATAATGACATCATAATCAGTATCTTTTTATAGTTATGGTTAATGTTGGGGAATATCTGCAAGTTATCACTTGGCTTGCAGGTATAGCTTTAATCTCTAACTGTTACAAATCACCGACACCGGAGACTCCTTCCATAAATGTTAGGTAAACATCTCCTTATTATTGACTCTCAATGTTTATGAATATAAATGTTGCTTTTTAGGACAAGAGGAGGTGCTAAAGTTGACTGCAGTCAGTATGACGGCCTGGTGGAGCTTTCCACCATCTGCGCCCTGTGCAACGACTCTTCTCTGGACTTCAATGAGGTGAGGAATGACTACATCCTTTCATTTTTATCATTTTATATTCAAAACCTGCTCCTTAATACAGAACCAAAGGAAATGAAGAAGCTCAGGATTATTCAAATTCTTACTCACTCATTATATTATTGTGTGTTTATCACTGAGTTTCATCACATGTTTCATGTTTTATGTGTGTGCTCACTCCACAGTCTAAGAAGATCTATGAGAAGGTTGGTGAGGCCACTGAAACTGCCCTGTGCTGCCTGGTGGAGAAAATGAACGTGTTCAAGTCCAGTGTTAGCAACCTGTCCTGTGTGGAGAGAGCCAATGCCTGCTGCAGCGTGAGTCACACCAGCCTACACTGTTTAGTGTTACGCTCTAAATATGTTTTCCTTTCATCAGTATTCAAGTAACTGATACTTAAACTGTTATTTAAAAAATGTCTTTTCTGACCTCATGACTGTTCTTCTTTATTTCCTGCAGGTTATTAAGCAGCTGATGAAGAAGAACTTTACCCTGGAGTTCTCCCGTGACAGGAAGTCCATGTCTGTGTACTGCACTCCAACCAGAGGAGACAGCGGCAGCAAAATGTTTGTGAAAGTGAGTTCACTCTGCCAAGTCTCTTTTTATTTTTATTTGAAGCTAAATTTTTATTATTAGTACTAATAATCCTATTCGTGTCAAGGGTGCCCCTGAAGGTGTGATCGACAGGTGCGCCTACGTGCGTGTTGGCTCTGCCCGCGTGCCCCTGACTGGCCCCATTAAGGAGAAGATCATGACCATCATTAAGGAATGGGGTACTGGCCGTGACACATTGCGTTGCCTTGCTCTCGCCACTCGTGACACTCCATTGAAAGTTGAGGAAATGAACCTGGACGACTCTACCAAGTTTGCTGATTATGAGGTATTAGCACTTATCATTATTATTCACCATCTATCATCTATCACACACACTATTCACCGCCCTCCACATAAACACCGTCACCAGTTCCCAGCGGGCATGTGCCAAACCCCAGACTGTATTCACTATCTACACCACATAAACACCTTTATACCTCATTTCCTGAGTTTCTTCAGATTAAATAAAATTTCTTCTTGTTGTGTCTCAGACTGACCTGACCTTCGTCGGCTGCGTTGGTATGCTGGATCCCCCTCGTAAAGAAGTCAGTGGCTCCATTCAGCTCTGCAGGGATGCTGGCATTCGTGTCATCATGATTACTGGTTCGTATCTCACATGCAATTTTATTGTTGTCTTTTTCTGTATCTTTTACTCAGCATGTAACAAAAAGACCCAAATCAAATCTCTTGCTCTCAGGTGACAACAAGGGAACTGCTGTGGCTATTTGCCGTCGCATTGGAATCTTTGGTGAGGATGAGGATGTGACTGGAAAAGCCTACACCGGCCGTGAGTTTGATGACCTGCCTCGTTCTGAGCAAAGTGAAGCTGTAACCAGGGCCTGCTGCTTTGCCCGTGTTGAGCCTTCCCACAAGTCCAAGATTGTTGAGTTCCTGCAGGGCTATGATGAAATCACTGCCATGGTGAGCAATACATTTGGCTAGAGTACAAATTTGCATTTTGCTTTCCTCAGCAATTCATGATTTCTTTCTGTTTGCAAAATTTCCTTTTCTTCTCCACTTTTTTTGCTCTATTTTCCATTAATTTTTTCCCTATCTGAACTATTTCAATTCCGCAATCCTTCCCCATTAATTCACCTTAATATTTTTCCCCCCTCTTCCATCCAGACTGGTGATGGTGTGAATGACGCCCCCGCCCTGAAAAAGGCGGAGATTGGCATTGCCATGGGCTCTGGCACTGCCGTTGCCAAGTCAGCCTCTGAGATGGTCTTAGCTGATGACAACTTCTCCTCCATTGTGGCTGCTGTTGAGGAGGGCAGAGCTATCTACAACAACATGAAGCAGTTCATCCGCTACCTGATCTCCTCCAATGTTGGAGAGGTCGTCTGGTGAGAGCTGTGGAAACTTAAGAGAGGGTTAATTTCCCCCATCTTCAAGGCTTAGTGTTGCTAACTATCACTTCTTTTTCTTTTGATATTCTCTAGTATCTTCCTCACTGCTGCTCTTGGTCTTCCTGAGGCTCTGATTCCAGTGCAGCTGTTGTGGGTGAACTTGGTCACTGATGGTCTGCCCGCCACTGCTTTGGGCTTCAACCCTCCTGATCTGGACATCATGGGAAAAGCTCCTCGTTCTCCAAAGGAGCCCCTTATTTCAGGCTGGCTCTTCTTCAGATACCTGGCCATCGGTGGTAAGTACATGTAAGATTCATGGTACAGTGAAGTCCACATGAATAGGAGAGCTATTGTGAATATGTTATAGGAACATATTGAACTCCTTAGTTGAGCATTACTTTCTTTTTCAGTAGCCCATCTATTTAAGACAATATTCCATTTCGGCGTAGAGTAGACCCATGGATATTTAATACTTAAATAGCTACAGTCTTAGTGTGCATGCATGATGGCTATAGCTATCCTGTTTTCAGGATTTTAGAAGACTAGAATTGTGCATACTCTTATTTTGATAGGTTCAAACATTTGCCTGTAAGACCAAAGTCTTAAATACTTATTAGAAAGGTACTACAGTATAAAGTCGGTAGCAAAGGGACCACAAATCTTAAACTTGGCAATACCAGGTTGGAGGTTATCAAGCCCTTGCTTTTGCTACGCTAAAGATTTGGGATTAAATCTCTTCGATTTAATTTCTTCTTAGGCATAAATGAGCACAATTTCCCATGCTTTATAGGGAGTAAGATTCATATAATTACCAAGGTCTTCATGAGTAGACTTTGTTTTAGAAGACTCCCCTCCATAACACCCTTGTTCTTCTTTCTCTGCTTAGAAAGTCATGTTGCAACCAGTCCAATGCATTAGTAGTCTTACTGGGTCAGGTGTAGCTTAGTGGTTAAGACATTGGGCTACTGACTGGAAGGTCACTGGTTCAAACCCCAGTATCACCAAGTTGCCACTGTTGGGTCCTTGAGCAAGGCCCTTAACCCTCGATTGCTCAGATGTAAAAAAAAATAGATAAAAAAATATAAGTCGCTCTGGATAAGGTGTAAATGTAGTCTGTGCCTCAGCAACAACATCTAATTGGTGGCCTGTGTTCTTGGCGTGATTGAAAAAGTTATTTCTTTTTATTTTAAGGATATGTCGGTGCTGCCACTGTTGGTGCTGCTGCCTATTGGTTCCTGTATGATGATGAGGGTCCAAAAGTGACCTACTATCAACTGGTGAATCTTTATCTGCACCTTCATGCTGAAAAAAAAAAATCACCACAGTAACGTTTTTAGAGAATTTAATGCCTTTTCTTTGTTGTCCAGTCCCACTTCATGCAATGCCACGATGAAAATGAGGACTTTACTGGAGTTGAATGTGAGGTGTTTGAGGCTGCTCCTCCTATGACCATGGCCCTGTCTGTGCTGGTCACCATTGAGATGTGCAATGCCCTTAACAGGTAAGAAACCATCTTTTTCTGTAAAACCTAGCACTGCTCATTAAAATGTTTAAAGGTGAAATAGCAGAATTGCAAGACCTTGAACAAGGCACTGCTGCCTGTTGAGAGATCATAGACTGACAGATTTCCACTTTTTAGCTCTTCCTGATCTCCAGAGTTAGCACCTTAACCAGTAACTGCTGGTCCTTCAGTAGTTGTCTGTTCGGGGTAAAATAACAATTTACTTATAGACTTATCCTCAGAGACTCCATGTCATCGAGCCATGGGGATTTAAAGAAATGTCAGTCTCAAGTGATTCAGTGGTTTTATATTTGATCTAACAAACTTTTTTTATTCACATGTAAATAGCTTGTCTGAGAACCAGTCACTTGTCCGCATGCCCCCATGGAGCAATGGCTGGCTGTTGTCCGCCATGACCCTCTCCATGTCCCTGCACTTCATGATCATCTACGTGGACCCTCTGCCTGTAAGTCTGTCCCTCCAACAGGGCTGCATCTCCTTCTATCACATTCTATCTTTCACTTTATCAACACTTAATCCATCCTGTAGACAGTCACTCTCAATGATGAGGATTTGATGGACATTTTTCTCATTTAAACATTCTTTAGCTGGTCTTCAAGCTGACCCATTTGAATGTGGAGCAGTGGCTGGTAGTGTTGAAGCTGTCCTTCCCTGTCATTCTCATTGATGAGGTGTTGAAGTTTGTTGCTCGCAACTACCTGGAGGGTAAGACCAACATCATGGAACTTGTTTTTTTTCTCCAAAATTCTTCTAATTCTAATGATTTCATTTTGTTAAATAATTTAAAGGAATTAATTTACAATTAACTGATGAAAAAACATCTTGTATAAGTAGTTGTTTTTACAACTAACATGTATATAATAATACATCACATTCACAAAATCTATCTATCTATCTATCTATCTATCTATCTATCTATCTATCTATCTATCTATCTATCTATCTATCTATC
>JAOVVA010000054.1:1438783-1451170 GCA_028565275.1 Leiocassis micropogon | reverse complement strand
GTAAACTCGCTTCGCTTTCCCTTGACGCAAACAATTTCTGGGAGGCTCCCGGACGTACGCACAAGTTAATCTGTGTTGCTCGTATGCCGAGGCAAATTTCAGTTCGTGAGGGCGAGGTGTTTGTATGCCGAGGTACCACCGTGTTACATAAACATTACATAGACGTGGTGTAGGTTGTTCTTTAGTGGGTTGAACAAAACCACTCCGGTTCACGTCTTCTGTGTTTTGATTAAACCCTCACCTTCGATTTTGATCCGCTGGGAAAACTCTAAATACTGTGTAAATATTTCAGGGAAGACGGAGACCAACATTTCGAATGAGACCTCTTTATGCTGCAGCATCTCTTCTCCACTAGGGAAAAAAAAAAACCCACACAGTTAATATAGATCATTACTCTTATTTATTAGACAGATCAGCTTGTGATTGACTCGAGTGTGTGTTCTGCTCTGTCTCACCTACCTGATGAGCGTGCTTTTCACCTCACTGATCCCTGCGTCTCGCAGTTTTTCCCTCCAGCGTGGCGAGGACATGGTGACGGACTGCAGGGTGACGAGGGCGTCGCCGAGACCCCGACTCACTCTCTGAGCCTCGCTGTAGCGCTCTGACGAAACACACCCGACCTCTTCAAAACCTGAGGGAAACCAGATCACACGGTTATTTGCGCGTTGTAATCAGCATTATCTCAGACATGCTGGTGAGACAAACTCGCGGTAAAGACACGGTACCTCTGAGCGTGAGGCGCAGGTCCGCGTTATCGGGGCGGAGCGAGGTCCTGAACTCGGCCCGGCTCGTGAACATGCGGTACGGTTCGGTAACGCCGCGACTCACCAGGTCGTCGATCATCACCCCGATGTAGCTCTCGGTACGGGACAGGGACAGAGGGGGGAGGGAGAGGGCGGTCCTTCCAGCGTTAACGCCCGCCCACAAACCCTGAAACAAGACCGATAGGTAAACAGAGATAAGTACAACCTCGAATAGAACATATAACAACATTTACACGAAAAGCTGACGAGAGCTGGATTCTATACTAGGACGGTGGTTCCCAAACTTTTGTTTATTTGGAGCTTCTGCTTATATGAAAAACCTGAGCACATACACGCAATTAAAGAATAATTTTATCTTTAATCTATACATATAATGAAATTATTTGGGCGAATTATTTGGGGGACGCGAGATGAGTAATAGAGCACATCAAGATGGTTTTTGGAATTTTTGTATGTCTGTTTCTTTGTTTGTGCACGCATCACGTAAAAACTATTGAATGAATTTTAATGGGGTTTTCACAGGTGTATTTGGCTGAGCTTGAGGTAACACAGGCTTTGTTTCATCACAATCAGCCGACAGTAAGAGAAGATACGCTAATTTGAATTTTAAATACACTTTAATCGCTCTTATAATAAAAATAAAAAATCTAAATTGACCTTGAAAGAAATCATTAGTTCAACGCAAAATTCAACAGATGGCGGTGTACATTTTTTTAATACACACTTATGAGTGTGGAGTTGAAATCCACCGAGTAAACTCGATCTCATACCTCTTTATTCCGCGCACTTCACGGTAACCCATAAAAATTTGAGTTTATTCCAAAATTCACCAGATGCCGCTGTACATTTTTTAAAAACATACTTATGAGCGTGCAATTAAATTCCACGCTAACGAAGTCGCGGGCTCGGCTAGTTATACTTTATAAGTGTGTAATTATGACCTTATCTAACATGTGCAAATCTATTTCTAACTACCTCAGAGGTCTACAAAGGCTTGTGAACCTCACTGGTGGCCAAGTAGAGATGAGGCGGGAAAATCGATTGAGTATCGCCATATTGACTCAAAATCTATTTTTCTTTATTCATTTTTTTTTATTTATATAATTTTGCATTTGGGATGGTAAAATAAATTATTAGTGGTTAGCACTGTCGCCTTGCACCTCCAGGGTCCGGGTTTAATTTCTGCCTCTGTGTGGAGTCTGCATGTTCTCCCCGTGCTTGGTGGGTTTCCTCCGGTATTCCGGTTCCTCTCACAGTCCAAAGACATGCAGATTAGACTAACTGGCGTTCCCAAATTGCCCGTAGTGTGTGTATGTGTGTGTACCCTGTGATGGATTGCCATGGCGGCACCAACACTTAGCTGGGCTAGAACAAAGAACCTCTTATGTCAGGGGCTGGGGGGCGGGATTATCAAGACCAAATAAATAAAAGTTTGTGACTGATCTTAAAAAAAAAAATAAAATAAAAAGGACTCAGTATGCAACTGCTTACTGATGAGGCCAGGAGAACTGCTCACAAAGCCGTGTTGTTGTTCTTGTTCTGCTTGACGTTAGCATTCTTTTTTTGCCGCTAACATTGCTGATAAAGTAGAGACGTACACAGATGTACGGTATGCAGTGGCGTAATGACATGACCCTCCAGCCCATGTCAAAACAAATCCGGTTCTTACAAGGTTTGCTTTTGGACCAGCACTAGCACCAGACAAGAACTAGCACCTGGTTCGCTGTGATTGGTACCTGTGCCGCTGCTTCCTCGTACCCTGTCGTCCCATTAATCTGTCCTGCCAGGAAAAGCCCCTGGACACCCTTGACCTGCAGCCACGGGAAAAGCTGCATAGGGCAAACGTAGTCATACTGCACCCCGTACCCTACACACACACACACAGAGGTATAAATTAGTCACTTTTTCCCAGTGAGCTTTTCTCCCTACATAGTATCGCCACCATCAGGACACGTCCCGAACTACATGAAATCTGTAACTATTGGAGATCTTTAGTGTGTACCTGGTGTCCTAATCTCCACCCGGTGCAGAGCGGGAATTTCCCGGAGGAGCCGGAGCTGCAGGTCAGGGGGCATCGTCATGGACAACCCCTGAGGGTACACGAGGTCGGAGGTCAACCCCTCTGGCTCCAACCAGACCTGATGCTGTCGCCCTGGGAAACGCAGGACCCGGGACTCGATGGAAGGACAGTACCTGAGAGATGAAAAGAGAGGAAGTGTTTAAATCAACATTAAACAAAATAAACCCTGGAAAAGGTCGGAGAGTCACCAGTGGTGCAAGAAGTTTGGCGTGGCTTGTACCTGGGTCCTTTGGTGTCCTGCTGTATGTGCGAGTTCATGTGCAGGCTCTGGCGCACCACATCTTCTACACCTGGGGTCGTGTGGGTCAGGTGACACGGGAGCTGATCCTCCGGCTGCGGAAAACAAACAGGAAGCACGATCGGTACACCTTCACTATGATCTTGTGGTATTAGTAACTGAATCAGACTAGAAGTGAATAAAAGTCCTTCATTTTTCAGCTACAGCGCCTTGAAAAGGTATTTGCCCCCCCCCTTTTCTTTCCATATTTGTCACACTTAAATGATTGAGATCATCAAACAAATTTTAATATGACACAAAGATAACCCGAATAAATACAAAATGCATTTCATTTATAAAGGGAACCAAAGATATCCAAACCTGTGGCCTGGTCAAACATCTGGACATAAATCTGATTGAGATCCTGTGGAATGACCTTAAACAGGTTAAACCCTCCAATGTAGCTGAATTAAAACCATTCTGCAAAGCAGAGCGGGCCAAAATTCCCC
The DNA here is from genome assembly GCA_028565275.1 of Leiocassis micropogon. Lineage (NCBI taxonomy): Eukaryota > Metazoa > Chordata > Actinopteri > Siluriformes > Bagridae > Leiocassis > Leiocassis micropogon. The sequence goes on along the minus strand of JAOVVA010000054.1, from coordinate 1,447,600 downwards.
CACAGCAATGTGAAAGATTCACAGTCAGTTATTGTAAATGCTTGATAGCAGCTATTAGGTTTAGGGGGCTTTTTCACATAGGGCCAGGCAGGGTTGGACAGCTTTATTCCCTTAATAAATGAAATCATCATTTAGAAGATGTGTTTTTTATTTACCCTGATTATCTTTGTGTAATATTAAAATTAGTTTGATGATCTGAATATTTTAAGTGTGACAAAACTAATAATAAAAAATCAGGAAGGGGGCAAATAGATTTCGAGGCACTGTGTGTTAATCTGATGTACGGAGCCCTACTCATTGGTCATATTTAGATTCTTTACCTTGCAGTGTGTGTGTTTGTTAATGAAGCTAAACGGAGTCGGCCGCGGGTCAGGAAGGTGAAGCTCAGCGAGGGAGAAGTCGACCGTGTCTTTAATGATCCGAGGTGGCGTCCCGGTCCTCAGCCGGCCGAGTTTTAACCCGAGCACTTCTTTCAGACTGTGTGAGAGACCCGAGCAGGATGGGGGTTCGCCCATCCTCCCTCCTGGAGACGTGGTCTGGCCCATGAAGAGGGAGCCGGAAAGGAAAGTGCCGGTGGTGATGACGACGGAGCTGGCGAGTATTTCCCCAACGCCATCCGCTGAGCGAGATGCAGAGCGAATGTGAGCGTGAATGGGTTTAAAATAAACAAACAAACAAACAAACCCCAGCATGATCGTTCCTTACCCATACGAACTCCGGTCACACGGTGTCTCCCGGGTTTTTCTGGGTCAGCTACAGACACGATCAGATCCTCCACAGATCCCTCGATTACAGTCAGTCTCGGCATATTGAGTAACTGTGACTGAGACACGATGACAGAAGAAAATGATTAAAAAAATTTATTTCATACAATTAACTGTATTACATCTTTCTTTCACTCATTTATCCGCTGGTTAGAAATACACCACTGCTACACATCACTGAGTTATGCAGATATATTTTTTAATATATTTTTTATATATATATAAAAACGATCCCAGGATACACCCCTGAGGCACCCCGACAGATCACTAAAGCCTAAGGCATTATACCCTAATGAGTGCTACCTGTATGAACTCCCGGTAGCGTCCCCGGTCCAGCTGTGCCCTCGGGCCCCACACTGCGGGTCCCTTGCTGCGATTGAGGATGGAGAAGTGAACTCCGGCGTAGTCGCCTCCTCTACCCATCAGGCCATCCAGGGCATCCACCTCCTTCACCAGCTGACCTTTTCCTACTCCTCCCAGTGAGGGGTTGCATGACAGCGCACCTGGAAAATAAACGGGATCGAGACGTGGAATGAATAAACGGCATCTCTCAAAAACTCATAATAATCACTTATTGAAGTGTCCACTGATTTGAGCTACTGGTTTCAGTGATCCTGAATATTCTCACGAACAACACAGAGCTATTGAATTCTGATTGGATAGGAAGTGTAACAGCGACACACACACGCTAACCCCCATGTACTAACCAACTGCCCGTGACTTACCGATCGTTTCGATTTTATGCGTTATGAGCAGCGTTTCGGATCCGATCCTGGTTGCCGCGGCAGCCGCCTCTGTTCCAGCATGACCACCACCCACTACGATGACGTCATATTTGTGGGTGACGTCATTTGCTTTCTGAGAGCTACATCTGGACAGGAAATGAGGTCGGACGAGCAGCCTCCGTAATTTCAACATGGGAAATTTATATATATATATATTTTAAAAAGCAAAGAGCTAAAGAAAAACAGAAAGAAAGAAAGAAAAGTTAGTGCTGGGTGATATATCAATACTGTGAGACATTAGAATAAAACTTTTTAGTACATCACTGCTGTTAACAAACAAACTTATCACAAACCCATCACATGTTTTCACTGTATATTCTAAACATGGCTTCAATTTATCACAAAACATTTTTGCGAATAAGGTCATTTTTATTGCTTTTTTAAATTCGCACTGCGTGACATATACTCTGTTTAAGTTAATTTAATCTTACCAAAACTGTCAAAATTGCTCCTTTAATCACAGAAAATGTATAAACTTCACTAACATGCCTTACGTTTACCTCAGAAAAACAGTTTGTTCAATTTAAACTGATAACCGTCTCATGTTTGACATCTTCTCTCGATGATTCTCGGCGAGCGCGTTCCAAAATGGCTTCACACTTACAGTTTAGTGCCCTAAGTATGGTTTATATCTTTGGCATGTTTATACTCCTTATAGTGTACTGTGTAGGAACAATGGCGCTGTTTGGGACACAGCCGTACTACCGGCGCGTGCAGGAGGCCGCCATTACTGTGAGCCGATAACCGTAATAACGGCTGTATGCGCGACTGAAGAAAACAAAACGTATTCATGAAAAGCTCTTTTTAGGAATCGGAATCAGCTGTCACCTCAGTGCCGATTCGATTAAAATTGCAATTCTATAAATATCACGATTTTATAAATATTCCAATTCAATATTACATTTAGTTACAAGTACATTTAATAATTATTATATTTAGTTTACACAAATTATGATACAGTATAGAACAAAATTTATTTTGAATTAGCCTGTTTATTTAATAACCACTTGTAAGACAGGTAAAAATCCCTCAGTTTAGTTTTCAAATTACAGAAGAATAAATCATGTAAAATTTTATATATAAAAGTTCTTCTGTTATGGACAACACTTTTACACTTTTACATTTTAAAGTAAATTTATTTTCACTCAGTGATTGCTGTGCATATGCTGATAATCAAATATGGTTAATGTTATGTTTAACATTACATTTAGTTAGCTTTGGTAAGACAACATAGCATGTAAGCATGTCCGGTTCGTTATACAAGGTGACACAAAAAAACGGGAACTTTTTTTTTTTTTTACAATATTTTATAAAACATTTTTATGGCTAATGCACGCTGTTGCCCGTTCCACTGATCCATGATTACTAAAATGGCGGAGTGTTTACTTGCTAAATGTCACTAACCCGCAGTGCTACCACCTGCTAATGGCTACCAATACGCATTTCAAAAATTCCCGTTATTCTGTGTCACCTTGTATTTGGTGACCTAGGTATTCCTGTCACCAAATCCTAAGTGTTTTGTCACAAATACCAAGTGAAATGCTCATACTACTGTACAATTTAGCTAACACAACATGATCTGCCATGATCTAAGTTCGGTAACAAAAAATGTTAGGCATTTCATCCAGGTCACCTACTGTACAGACAGTGCTTGTAATTTGCTATTTAGAGTTAGCTAGCAAGAGAAAGGATTTCGTACAAACTTCAATCTGAGCAGTAAACGAGATTAGATAGCTAGCTGGCCTACATTTTACTGTAACCTGCACTGATTTAAGACATGGTTTTTAATTTCTGATTTCTGCCCAACGCAGTTAAACAAGATTAGAGTATCATTACTTACTGCACAAAGCAGCACAATAGTACAGTAATGGCTAGAAAGTTAACATACTAATGCATGGCTCTGTTTCTGCAGATGCAACATAACCAAACAAAGTCTAACTAATTACAGTTACATTTTCTTTTTAAGTGATCGATTTTCCGTTTCATCCGGTGAGATGATGATGAAATAATGGGATGGTTTCAGTGTGACAGAGCATAAAGTTTCTCAGCACTGTTCTCCAGGCGGTCCCTGTACTCCAGGCTGGTGTAGTTACATTCAGGGACTTGCTCTAAGCCATACAACAAACCCCAGCAACAACACGCAATAATGGCTGTGCTGTCGCTGTCTCCTGCAGAGAAACAAAATGAATAAACAGGTTCTGAACAATACTGAACATTATCGTTTAAAATAACGTCACGCTGAAATAAGCACCAAGTTTATTTATAACTTTGCATCTTATACTACATTCACAAGAGCAGGTGACAAGTCACTCATGTTGCCTGTAATTGGACTTAAAATTACCCTGAAATGTTTCCAAAAGGATTCTTCGCATGGGTAATAATGCTAGTTAAATATCTAGAAATTTCTCAAAAAAAAATTAACAATTGTTTGTTGGCACCTACATAAAACCTTTAATGGTTCCCCAACAGGCGTAAGAAATGAGCGTAATGCGCTAACTGACTTTGGTCTAAATTACTGACCTCCGTGGAAACCTGCACGGCTCATTAGCTCCTCCCAGTTCGACCCTGACCCCAGGAGAGCATCCAGAGCTATCATTGGCGCATCGTGACCACTTCGCCCCGCCCATCCTGAGAGGCTGAAGCTTTTATATGCCTCGTCACGTTCAGCTGGTCCATACTGCGCAGGAAACACCACTGGACCCGTTCCTGAGGACAAGCCTCTTAATTCAAGATACCTGAGAGAAGAAAAAAAACATTTTTTTTGAGATGGTTAAGTTAAAGCTAGTGTCATTTAATATGTTCATTTAAGATACTAATCTAGGTATGCTACTCAATTTAGTTACATAGTTAACATAAAACAAGATCATATACAAGAGTATAACTTGTTTTCTATTATAAAATCTTTACCCAGGTAGCCATGTTCCCTCAAAAATGTCTGTTTGATAATACAATAAGGTAATGTATGATGAACGATTAAAAATTCTTCTGAAAAGATTAGCTATATGATGTATTGAACATACTTTATAAATTTAAACTGTAAGAGACACAGCGATCATATTCACCATTTCCATTTCTCCGTGAAGTATCCCCAGTCTCTCTCTGTCTCAGGAACGGCATATCCTGATGACTTCACAAGTTCCTTCGCTATTGGACAGGCCTCCTTTAGTAAGCCCAGCCCCCAGGTCGTGATTGGACGACGCTGGACAGCGTAAGCTGTGAACAGCGCTGAAGCAACAGCACCGAGGAATCCGGTCGGATGAGGGTGAGTCATTCTGCCGGTCTCCATGGCAACAGTGACCAAAGAGGAGAGCTGCTCCGGTCGAGGGTACCTGGTTATTAAAATGAGTACTTTAGTAGTTTGAATACGTCATACCATTGGGAAATTACTTTTCTTGTGAACCTTGGCCGCACCTCAACCCAATGCACATGGACCTCATGGCAGCTCCACATCCTGTCCCATCTGGATTGTAAGCTATTCTGTAGCCCCCTTCTGTACCTGGTTTTAACTGAGACACACCTATGGAGAGACCCGTAATTAATCTTTATCAATGTTCTTCAGTCATTTAAGCTCCTCTAAAATGAGGCCATGACTCTTTACTCGTTACTGATTTACCCAGGATGCTCGATGGTCCCGGTTTCCTTCCTTCCATATCCTTCATACCCTCCACATAACGAGATGCCACCTCATGCAGCAGATCCTCACCTTCCTTTCCTGAGACAGGAACAATTATCCATATGTGATGTAATGACAATTTAAAGTAGAATTCCAATTGCTTTTCTGTTGGAGTGAATCAACGAGAATGAAACCTTTCTGAAAGCCAAACCTGTGGCTAAAGCCTCGGCAGTGGCCAGGTGGAGGACCGTATCGTCACTCACTGGCCAATCAGGAAGTTGAACAGTGATGTTCTTTAGGCCTCCAAGCTCCTGTAGTTCCTACAAAGTGGTAATAAAGCTAGTTATGTCTGTGCATAAACTCATTATAGTACAGCTATCTCATGTTCACCAAAGCAGATTCCACAGGAACAACCACTGTTTTAAAAACTCTATATGTTCAGTTTGGGAGGTCACTGTAAATTTTAGCCAAAGATTATCTATAATGTAGTTTTATACATTATTAGAAACATATTGTACGTAAGTTTTATGCACAAAAATATTATTTTTTGATGTTTGATTATCATTTAAAGGGGCAATAGTCAGTATTGTTCATTTCTTACTAGTACGAATAATTGGGAGAATTATGCAGTAATGTAAATAAATAATAATTTAGGCCTTTGTCTCAGAACACGTGTATTTGAATTTGCTACTTGCTTGTCATTTTATACCTTACCTTCAAACACTCTTAAATCATTACAAAACTTTTTGTTTTTCATCCTCAACCAGACAAATGAGGATGGCTTCCCTGTTGAGTCTGGTTCCTCTCAAATTGTCTTCCTGTTGTCATCTCAGAGGGTTTATCCTTGCCACCATCGCTCTTGGCTTGCTCATCAGGGACAATTTGATCATTTTGATTTATACATATTTTCTCACATTTCAAACTAATTACCTTAATTTTCCTTTTTGATTTTGTAAAGCGTTTATTGTTAAAAGCGCTTTATAAATAAAACTGAATTGAATATGTTATGAGCTATCAATGCATCGTAGTGCATTCATAATGTACACTGATCTGTTTATGAGACGAACCTGATGGATGGCTGGGCCGGACTCGTTGTATTCCCACAGCTGATTTCTGTAACCCAGAGCATCTCCAACTCCGCTCAGCAACATGCCCACCTTATAGTGTTCAAGACCAGCAGGACTGAACAGCGAGACATACAGAGATTAGATCAAACACGATGGAGTCAATTTTATGACTTAATACAAGGTGGTATCAAAAAGTTTCGAGACCAGTTTTGTAACACGCCTATAGATAGCAGCACCAGGCTGCACACACTGTCACAGGGAGCACCAACTTTCATAAGTCAGTGTGCCAAAAGACATCGTCCTGTGTACATCGGAAGCTGTGCAACTGGTGCTGTTCTGACCATGTGCGTTACCACGTCTGCTATTTCATCATAGACAGCAAGTTAAAACAAAGAGCGAGGCTGAAATTCTGCATGAAACTGGGCAAATCTGCCACAGAGACGTTTTATATAATACGGAAAGTTTATGGCGTTGCTGCAACGAGTCATTTAGGATGTTTTAAGTGGTACGTGCACTTCAAGAGCGGAAGAACGTCACTGGAAGATCAAGAAGACCTTCAACAAGTCTGAAAATGTCGAAACATTTCGTCAACTTGATGACCGTCTGAAAACTATCCACAACATTGCTGCCATTGTCGGTATGTCATACGGAACAGTCCAGGTGATTTTCACGTGTGATTTGAACATGCAAGCGTGTTGCTGCCGAGTTCGTCCGCAGGCTGCTGACCCAGGAGCAGAAGGAACGTTTCGTCAGAGTCTACCAAAAACGCAGACAGCTCGCTGTGGATGTCTAGGATCATTACCAGTGACGAAACTTGGTTGTAATGGTTACGACCCTGAGACAAAGCGACAGTCTTTTCAGTGGAACAGCCAATCAATTCTTTGACCAAACAAGGCGCGGCAGGTCCGCTGCTCGACCGAGTGCACGCTCAAAGTCTTTTTCTATATTCAAGGTTGTGTGTTGAGAATTCGTCCCCAGGGGCCAGACGGTCAATAGTGAATTCTACTGCCAGGTTTTAAGGTGTCTTAGGGAGGACGGACGGCAAGAGCAATCAAACCTGTGGCGCTCTAATCTCTAAGCTTTTTGATACCACCTCGTATACTTTAATTATATCATATAGAATGTAAATACTGTATATTACGAAAAATTTTGATAAGACTCCTTCCATGGACAATGCAGTCAATGCTAGACAGTTAAACAATTAAGAAAATCACACAAAAATTTTTTATCAAATGATATTTAAAAAAGCATTGCAATCAGTCATGTTAAAATTAATAACTGGTACATGTGCGAATACTGAAATCAGTGGGTTTATTATTTTATCTGCAAACAGGTACAGATGTGACATCAGAGATGGGGGGGGGGCATGTGCTCACAAATAAGATGTGTATAATTTAATGCATTACAAAAATATAATAGATTAATATTAACATTTATATAGTCAATGACTGAATTTAAGGTAAGATTAAATAAAATTAGATAAATTACATAAGGAAAATAGCCTTTAGAATCATGTAGAAGATTTATTTCAATCAATCTTAAACTGGCTGAATAAATACATTCATTTAATAAAAACACAAATCATCTCAAAGCTCATAACTGAAAACAAGGTTTAAGTACAAAATAAAGTGCAGTAAAAGTAAAAAAAAAAAAAAACTTTAATTACGATACTAAATTTTTACTCGCCACATTTGTTGCATTAATATTTCATTCTTATTTATTTATTTTTGAATCATTTTTTGCCCCTTTGCTAACCCACCCGGCCATGCTAATGTTCCTCTGCGGAATCAGGGGACTCGCCGGTCGGTTCAGTCGCTCAGGCGACACCGCGGATCCGAACTTTTCCCGCTGCGGCCTTCTTGTACTTTTCCAGCGACGTTTTTTTTCCCCCAGCGGTCTTTTTTTCAGGTTAAAAGTATTTTCGACAGAATAAAAACAAGCTCCAGAGATTTTGGGTTGGTTCTTTTATCTCTGCGACTGGCCTTTCCAAAAATAGCAGCTGAAAGAAGAGGAGAAGAAGGCTGTCGGCTATTTTCGGACTAGTGAAGGGGAGTGTGTGTGTGTGTGTGTGAGGGGGTGTCTGTGAACTGTACAGAAACTGTGAAATTACTACAAGTTAACAAATGTTTTTTTTTCCCTTCAGTTTGAATGTATATAAAATTGTAATAAAACTTCCTACAGACTGTAATCAGTTCAGCCAAATATAATGTATGTCCCTTATGTATTTTGTGATAATTTGTGGAGTTATCCAAAATCCCTAGATTTTGCCATTTTTATTTTGGTTTATTATTAAGTATATATAAAAATTATAAAGGTTTCGTCTTTACATTGGTAAGAACTCGCCCTTTCAATGATATCTTTATGTTTCATACATCGGAGGACCAGAAACCAGTCTCAGAAAAATTTTGTCTGTCCGTCTGTATGTCTGTATATCTGTCCAGTCAGTTTTGCATGATGCTGTGACACAAAACTATGTGGACAGAATTTCCTGAATCTCCTGCAGTCCTTAGATCTCTGCCTGAAGTTTAATCTGCACCATAAGTCAAATCTAAATGTGGAGTAAAAGTGATGTTATGAACAGTTATGTG
>JAOVVA010000054.1:1404014-1418774 GCA_028565275.1 Leiocassis micropogon | reverse complement strand
CATGTAATGTGCTGTTTGTATTTAGGCAGTTCACGTTTGAGGTTTGCTTTGTTAAAATCCCCAAGTATAATTATAACAGAGTCGGGGTGTTGTTGCTCCGTGTCTGTGATCTGAGCAGCCACCAGCTTCTGCAATGCTGCGTTCACACACGCTTGTGGAGGAATGTACACACTCACAAGAAGGAACAAGGTAAACTCCCACGGCGAATAGAAAGGCTTGCAGTTGATAAAATATGCCTCTAGACTGGGACAGCACATCTTCTTCAATGGTGTCACATTTGTACACCAACGTTCATTAATGTAAAAGCATGTCCCGCCGCCTTGCGATTTCCCTGTTGATTGTGTGTCGTGATCCGCTCTGAACTGCTGGAAGCCCGGCAGGTGCAGTGCGTTGTCCGGAATGGCTTTATTCAGCCAGGTTTCCGTGAAACACAGTGCGGCAGAGTTTAAAAGGTCCTTATTTTTCCTAGAGAGCAGGAAAAGTTCGTCCATTTTGTTGGATAGAGAGCAGAGATTCACCAGATGTATACTCAGCAGTGCAGTTCAAAAGCCGCGCTGTCGGAGCTTGATGAACGCACCGGCTCTTTTCCCCCGTCTGCGCTTCTTAAAGCACTTCAACAGCGCTGCTGCTCCGCCAGTTACAATGTTCAGCAAAACGTCTGAATAATTAAAAACTGGTTGAAAATTGTGTGACATGTCCTGCTGAATGTTCAGCAGTTCATCCCTGGTATAACTGATTACATTTGAGAAACAAAAAACAAGACAAACTAACAAAAACAGTAAGACAAATGGAGAGCTCCACACCGAGCCACCCACGGCGCCATCAGGTAGTTCCGCAACAAGCTAAAACGCTAAGTCATTCAATTCTGTAAAAACAATTGGAACTGATGCACAGCTACAGCTTTAGCTCTGAAATGAGTTTTAGATTAATGAAATACCAAGAAGAATCGCTTCAGGATGAAGCACAGAATTTCTGTCCTGTATGCCTGGATGCTTGATAATACTGTGGAGTCACATCAGGCTACACTCTGTAACGTGTCCCTACAATGCTCAGTTAACCCATGTTTCATTACAGGGTATTATTATTTTTATTATTGGCCCTTATGTCATTTGAGATAACTCTGCTTTGTTGCCTTATTTGGTCTCCTGCTCACTGGCCATAACAAGCTTGCACCCTTGCATGCATTGTAACCTACCTCTTCTTTTTGCAAGTATGAAGAGGTCACATGAACTTTATATAAAATAATTACATGATTGAAAAAAGACTGATATATAAGCAATGTAAGGAATATCAAACATTATACAGTCAGTCCCCTACATACATACTTTCAAGTTACAAACTTTTGAAGATATGAACTTGTTCATGCATGTTTAATTGCTCGTACATTGGCTAGCGTCCATTGTCACGTGTGTCCAGTGTGCATTCTGTACAAGTGAAATACAGTACAATGGCAGGATATCCAGAACCAAGTGTAAATTGATGAAACTGGTACTGCTGAAAAGTGCAAAGCAATAGGGATGGAGAAAAAAAGGGAAAATAATTGAGAGAATGGGACACGGTGAAAAGATGGCAGACATTGCTTGTTCTTTTAACACGAATCCTTCAAACATCAGTACAATTCTAAAGAGAACTGTACTATAATATACTGTGTGTAGTCAATTGTTTTGGTATCCTAGTAATACCAACTAGGATCCTAGTAAGTCAATGTCAACATTTGTTGACATTGACTTACGAACAAACTGGACTTATGAACGAGCTCTTAGAGTGGAACTTGTTCGTTTACAGGGGACTTACTTACTGTATTTGGAACAATATTGAGAACAATGATTATTTATTATGAAAATTTAAGTTTAAGAAGAGTGTCTAAATTGTTATTTTTTAAGATGAATTAAAAGAATAGGAATAACTGCTTGATGTGTCCGCGGCACCTCGATACGCTTACTGCCTGGCCGTAAACCAGGTGAGGGACAAACACCTACACACACATACACACACAAACACACATGAAGTTCTCCATTTATTATTAGAAAAGAGAGCATATTTAAGCTTTTGGCCAGGTGCCCTGTGTCATGTGTTCAAAAGAACCAGGCATTAACATGTAAATCATAGAGAGACCTGGAGACAGACAGATGATCAAACATACATTAGCATTTTCCAGTTAGACAAAAAGGTTCCACCGGACACGAGCTATTTGTATGTATATTTGTGGGGGCACGGGCTATAGGAAGTGTTACCATATAAGGAATCAGGAAACGCAGTGAGGGGATTGTTTTATAGGAATAAAGGCATGGGAAAGTTCAGCATATTACAAAAACCTTATTGGAAATCAGCAATGATGATTAGTTGTTAAATGGATAGTTTGAGTTTTTTCATGTCTGTCCTAAATCAAAATGCAGGTACATATGAGTACATTACAATAGGACTTGGTCGTTATAAATTTTCCTGCTCTGCACACAGACTGTGAAGCTCGTCACCTGGGATGTAAGAACATGGCTGAGACTCGTAAGGAAAGCATCCGCAGTCGCACTGAGCTTGAGTGAGTTGGTAAAGTTATGCTGTATTTAGGAAAGTGTATCTTATTTCTTTCCCAGGAAATAGCAATATGGAAAAGTCAAGAGTTCAATTTGTACTAAATACACCAGAACTTTGAGCAGTGATTGTTTTTGGGACACGTTTGTGATCAGTTTTGGGAAGCTGGTGATGAACTTGATAAGTCTGACGCACACCTATAACCACATCACAGTAGTTGAATTCTTTATTAACACTCCACATTTGAAACCAATGAAACTGCTACATCCACCATTGTTTCGTCAATGGGAAGCCTTAATTGTCGCTTGCCATATATACTTATACTTAGAAAGCAGTATTTATTTTTAATAGGCTTCCTTGCACTGAGGAATAATCATTATAGTATATTATTTGACAGTAAGCAAAATATTGAATGTGTTGTGCTCCACTTCATTTCATATGATCACCCTTGATAAAATCTCATGATCAAATCACTATAATGAACACCCTGGAGTATCTTTATCTAAATGTGTTTTATGAAGAAATTGATTCTGTTGTCATCCAAATGTGGATGTGCTCCCAGTTGTGTCTTATTGCCATCTCAGGGTGTTTGTCCTTACCACCATCGCCCTCAGCTTGCTCATTTTGGTTCATACACCTTTTCTCATATTTTCATGCACATTTCCATAATTTTCCTCTGATTCTGTAGAGCGGCTTTGGGACAACCACCATTGTTAAAAGTGCTATACAAATAAAATTGAATTGAATTGAATTGATTAGAACCCACTGCAGTTCTGAACCTGAGATAAACTGCATAGAGCTGTTAGTAAAATGTAGACATTAGGTCATGCTTGTGTAGTTAGGTTTCGTAACCCCACCACAGTGGAGATGAATGAACACAATGCTGAGAACGTTCTGACCTCAATGGGCTTTCATTCACAAACTCTACACTTCATGTGGACTTAACATGACAAAGTCATCTCCATGAAATTGTGGTTATTTTCAGTCGTGTTACACTCTAGAAGTTTCCTGGCGCTGGTGCTCTTATTCCATTGGCATGTCTCCTAATTACGGGAGACTACATGCTTTGAGTCATTTTCGATTTAGTCAAGCACCTCGTTACCATCTGTTAGCGCAGCAACTCGGCACAGGTTTAAATGAGCTCACGTCTGTATCAACATGCGAGAAATTCTTCCTTTGTCTCTGCACTTTAGCTGTCAGAAGTTTTTAAACATGCACCACTTTCTCCAGATAATCTTTTTCAATTTTCTTTTTTTTCTGGCAAGATTTTATGTATCTCCCAACAAGATAGCCTCAACAAGAGTTTGCTGTTTTATTTAAAAACCTACATTTAAAACCTTCTCTGCCTGGTACTTCTGGATTTCTTTACACACCATCATCTACACTAACCAAATCCAAACACGTCTTTTTACATCCATTTTTCTTTGCTTACTTAATGTGATATGATACAGTACAGTAGGTAAGGCTGTGATGTTGTCCACTGAAAACACAACACAGGATCACTGTTGTTTTTGAAAAGTAAAATTACTTTGATTAAATGACAGACATAACATTGAATAAATGACGGCAACACAATGTTGCATGTACAACCTCAAAACAACCCAATATCAACCTTTAAGACTTAAACTCCAAATTGTACAAAGTCTGGTTTAACAGATTAGATTTTAAATATTGACACAGTGACACAGACCTGTACAATAAACTGTATGCATTTCAATACATTGTTTTCTTGGTTGCATTCTGATTCAATAGTTTGGTAAATTATGGTTAGCAAAAAAAATTATAGACATATTTTTTTACTTTTGTGTGTGTGTGTGTGTGTGTGTGTGTGTGTGTGTGTTTTAATACAAAATACAACATGTGCATTTGGTAGCCTCAGCAGCTGCATTATCTAGTGGACCACAGTCTAGTTCAGGGTTCTCACTGCTGTGGTCTAGGTGTAAGTCCTGGCAAAGCTAATAACAGCAGTTTAAGGTTTACAAGGATGTATAAATTTTGTTATATATTTTTATCACGTCTGCATTACGCATTACGCAGTAAAAACATTTATTATTTTCAAATGTTACTTAAAATTCATCAATAAATAACATTGCAGAAGAAAGGTTGCATGGCAAACCAGTATTCAGATGGAAACAAAAAACCCCTGAGGCAGGCTCCTGAGATTTGAATAAAAACAGAAAGGAGCAAGTGAGACAAAGTTACCAGAAGAACTCATATTCTCCAGCATGCTCATAAAACCTAACAAATGTTCTGCTGTAATTTATTTGTAATAATGTAATTATTATTTTTTATTTTTTTGTACACATCTTTGAGCTTCAGATCGGACCATGCCAGGGCCCGGTTTCAGCCTAATGCCTTCGTAAGAATGTACAAAAAAAAAATTATAATATTTTGTAAACCAGAACAAAGGGAATATAGTTTAAGGTAATCCATTTATTAATTGTTCAAATTAGCATATACAACAAGCTAAAGTATTTGCATGATGTGATGGAGAAAATCTATAAATAGCCCTTATAATAATGCCATTAATGTTTTGTTTCTCTAGAATGTGAAACATATACAAACAAAATATTCGAAATATTTTGAAAATAATAGCAGAAACATAATTTCTGAAAGTTTAAAGCCTGACCTGGCAAATATGCACTCAATATTGTAATCATGCTAGTTAGTATTCATTGATTTCTTAGAGCAAACATGAATTAGATTTAGAGCATCTAGATAACACTTCATGGGATGACCTTATGTTCTTTCCAGCATACACTGGGGTGCTGGAATTTCATACTATATAGGTTCACTTCATACTATACAATTCAGAATCAGAATTCTTCTGGTCATCCTCAATAAAACTGAACATGGAATGTTTGTTGTTTTAGTTGTTAGTCTCATATAAAATGCACCAAAATGGTGAATGCAGTCAAATTCAAACTGAAATGTAATACTGAATACTGTGTAAATGTACACTGTACACTCATGATGATCTTGGTGCAATGAATAAAATTAAACAGGAACAGGAAGCAAACAGACTCCTTAAACCTTCAGGTTTTCCTGTTTAAATGTCTCTTGTTCTTTTTTGTTGTTGTTCTTAACCTTATGTTTTATAGGAAACAGACTTTACTTGTTAGCTAGATGACTGTGCAGAAGGGAAAGAGGATGACCATCTCCATCCAGGAGCACATGGCAATTAACGTCTGCCCCGGCCCCATCAGGCCCATCAGACAAATCTCTGCCTACTTTCCCCGCCTGTCCCCTTCATCCTCTGTCTCTGATTCGCTGTCACCGAATCAGACGGGGTTTCCGTCTACGGCACTTGTGGCTGGAGGAGCATCAGGGGGAGGAGGACTCCTGTCCCCAGTGTCTCCAGGGACAGCAACGGGTGGAGGGACACTGTCTACAATGAACAGCATGGAAACATCTGTGGAGATTGACAGCTGTGACAGTGATGATAACAGTGAGTCTAGTATACAGCATAAAATCTTGCACCATTGTAAGATATGCCAGGAAAATTAACATGGCATAGTTCCTTGGTAAGGTATGGCCCATGGTAGATTCCAGTAGTTTTGATGCATCAGAATTAAAAAAATGTTTACAGGTCTTACAAGTCTCATATTTGAAACATGTTCCATTTCCCCTGATTTGCAAATTTGTCCAGGTAGTGGATAAATAAAGCCAGGATTTTAAAAAATGTTTAAGTACGAATACTTCAACAATAGTATCACATCTTAAATTCCTACCACTGAGAAGGTCATGACTATTAGTTTTAAAAGCAAGTATATAAACAATAACATTAAGTATTAGGTATGTCACTATAAAATCTGTTCTTTACTGAATTCTCTTTATTTGCAGCTTCTTTAGGCACTTTGGAGTTTGACCTGCTCTATGAGTCATCCACAAGTTCCCTGCATTGCACAGTTCTCCGTGCCAAGGTATGCACATCTCCTGCATCTGCACCTTGAAAATAGACTATTTTGTTAATATTTATAACGCTAGCACTTTGCAATCCTAGCTGTCCAGATCTACGTAGATGACTGTGGTTAGTTTTAAGATTAAATGTGGAGCAAAGTTAATAGTCAATTATGAATCTATGTCTGGTGAACTTGATGTTTACAGAGTGAGTTACCTTGTGGCATTTTCTAAGTCCACAAAACAATCCACAATAATCAAAATAGACTGACCCGTCAGGCTTGGGCATCAAAACTATAGGAATGTGCCAATGCTTTTGTTACACTTTACATACTTCAGTGTTGAGCTTAGACTTGAGTTCTTGGTCTAATAAAAAAGTGGTGCTTGTGTAAATAAAAGTGATGGTTTCATGCAAAATCTTTTGAGGAGTCTTAGTGTAGTACTTTATGGGGTCTGTGTTACTGGGTAGAGGTAAACACACATTGTGGGAAATAAACCTTGCATCCTGACAACTTGTGATCTCTGGGACAGTGAGAGGTAACCTGGTGGGGCTGTTTATCTGTTAAACTTCTGAGATACCACTGCCCTTATTTCCCATAGTAGTAGTAGTAGACAGCAGTTGGACCAATCATTCTTGAGCCTGGTGCAAATTATCATGTGTTAGGTGAATTAAGGTGTGGAGTTTTTAGTAGCATAATGTTGCATAAAGTGCTGTTAGATGGCTCATGATGAGCCACATTAAATAGCAGTTTCTTACAGGTTATTGATACCAACAATGGGTCATATCTTCCTTCTTTGAAAGGAAGATATAACCCGAAGATAACTCCCAGAAAGGAACTCCCTGCAAAAAGTGGAGAGAACCCTCCCTACCCTCCTTGTCATCCTGACGTTGACGCTGATATTGATAGCCTGGCAGTACTTCTTCAGCTAACAGTGTGCATTACACATCATGCCTCATTCCTACAGGACCCATTCAAAAGCATTTCCCATACTAATGCCCAAAACCCTGGCCAGTTTGTTTCATTACCAAATGATGATGAAGTGCCATCTCTACTTTGCCCTGTAATTTTTTTAATGGCTGCCACCAGCAGATATTTGTGAATATCTCATTGCATACTCCTCACTTTTACACAGTCTTGCATTACCCAATGTATTGCACTGAATTATGTTTTGATGAATGGTGATCTGGTTACACCCTAAGCCTATTACCATGTTACCTCATTTATGACGCTGGTGGCACTGAATGCATTCTGCTGATAGGATTTGAGCAATGAAACCAGCTTTATAATTTGTTAAACATTCCCCATTCTTCTTAAGCAACCACGGGTAAGTCCTTGGTAGCAGCTACTGGGTGGCAAGCTCTGATAGCTTCCTCTGATAGCAAAGGAAGAAGTCAAAAGTAGAAAAAGAGTTTATTTACCCTCCAGCAATTCCCATGCAGCTACTGCATCCTCTAGATCCTCTGTCATCCTGTTGAGCATATGGTGTGGGATGATGGCAGAGGACACATCTTCAAGATAATTGCACAGGTCAAGGAACAATTGGTGTTGGGTTTAGTGGAAGGAAAAAGGTTATAGCCTACCTGAAATAGCAGTTAATGCTGCTCCATGCTCACCTGGAATTGTGATCTGCCTTTGTCTGTATGCCAACTGGATTCATGGATCACATGGATTCATAGACAGCCTTGGTTAACAGATTATCTAGAGGCTTATAGTAGCTCTGACTTGTAGTTCATCCAGATCCAGAGTTTTATTAATTAACCTAGATCAGTGGTCTGAATATGAGTCTGTAGTCCACTTGAATTAAAAATGTATTTGGTCTACTGTCTTTTAAGTTTGTAATGAATTTGAATGTGTGATTCTATAAATTCATAATTCATGAATTTCATAATTTTGGTCTGTGCTCTACCTGGGTCCATAATGAATTTGCTTGATAGTCCAACATTCAAAATGTATTAGGGTTTATAGGCAACCCAAATTCATAATTAATTTGGGTCTGTCATTGACCGTAATCCAGTCTATCAATCTAGTCCCGTAAATAAACAATTTATGTCTGCTGTCCAATTAAGATTATAATAAATTTGGGTTTATTGAACTGGTCTTAGGTGGCACGGTGGTGTAGTGGTTAGCACTGTAGCCTTGCACCTCCAGAGTCCGGGTTCGATTCCTGGCCAGGCTCGATTCCTGTCTCTGTGTGCATGGAGTTTGCATGTTCTCCCAATGCTTGGTGGGTTTCCAGATACTCCGGTTTCCTCCCACAGTCCAAAGATATGCAGGTTAGGCTAATTGGTGTTCCCAAATTTCCCATAGTGTGTGAATGAGAGTGTAAGTGTGTGTATGTATGTGTGCCTTGCGATGGATTGACACCCTGTCCAGGGTGTACCCTGCCTCGTGCCCTAAGTCTCCTGGGATAGGCTCCAGGTCCCCAAGACCATGAAAACAGGATAAAGGTGAGTGAGTGAGTGAACTGGTCTTATAAGCATTTACCTATATTGTTTTACAAATATTGGTATGATTTATTAGTAGTTAGGACTGGCGCATTACACCTTCGGAGTTTGGGGTTCGGATTTTGCCTACAGTCAGTGCTTGTGGAGTTTGCGTGTTCCTAGTGCTTTTGTGTTTCCTCTGGGTACTCTGGTTTCCTCCCATAATCCAAAGGCATGTGTTAGACTGATTGGTGTTTCCAAATTGCCTGTAGTGTGTGATTCTGTGTATGAGTGCGTGCTCATCCCCTGTAATGTGTTGGCACCCCATCCAGGATTTACCCCACATTGTGCCCTAAGTTGCCATGGGAGGCATCCTATCTACATTGTGCCCTAAGTTTCCTTTTATAGGATGCCTCCCATGACCCTACATAGGATAAAATGGCAGTGATAATAGATTAATGAATGTTTGTAGAAGTATTTCACCATATAGTACTGTAAAGCTAAAATAAGTGAAATGATGGAGCTGAAGTCATTCGACAAGGAAATAGTCAGAGTATGACATCACAGTATGCTGTGACAGAGAATTGCCACCTCACAGTATCTACTATGATGTAACTACAATGTAACAGTATAGGGTCTGTGTATATAATCCTGCGTGTATGAGACTGCAGTCAGTAACATGTGAGACAGGGAAGCGCATCGGCTACTGGTCATCTCAGGGACACTGATGGTATGATAATACCGCTCTTTACTTATACAAAGGACTGATCATTTTAATCTGAGTTACTTGATATTTAATTTAATTGCTTGGTGCTCATTACAAGAGAAAAACAGTAACTTATGTTATGCTATGATTGTTGTTGAAGTGTTTGCATGTTTTCACAAAAAATTTAACATGATGTTGTGTATTTACATGTTTCCTAAAGGGTTAATGGAATAGTATGTGTAAAGCTTGGTTAAATAATTTTGTTGTTGTATTTGTTAAAATTTTATTTAACTAATATTTATTAGAAGTAGTGATTTAACTATTATTTATCAGAAATAGTGATGTACCCACTTTCTGCTTTTTCATTTAAGGTTATCGACCACTTAATTGAATCTACTTTGAACAATTGTTGTGTAACTTGCAAAGCTGTCAGACACAAGAATTAAAAAGTGATTCCAGAGTTGATCCTCATGTCCCCCTGTAGTTGGCTAATGGCTTTTTTTGAGTTTGAAGCAGAAGCTGATGTGCAAATTCCCAGATAACTCAACAAGTACAACAATCTGCTTGAACAATAATGTGAGGTTAGGGTTAGACACTGGATACAGCCAAACTCTACAGGAAAGCATTAACAGGTTGGAGGATGCAGTATCAAAAATATTATGATCTCATTAACAGACTTATAAGTGCTTCCCCCCATACAGACTCAGGCATAGCTCAGAGTACATCACCAAGCATTTGAAAGTTCCTTTTTACGAAAGATCTCAAATATACAGTATGTATATATAATATTTGTTTCCTTTAAAAAACATAAACAAAAACAGAACATCTGTATTTATGCCATAACACCTACATTGAAGTCTAACTAGGAGGGATTCCACAATAAGGGAGGTTGCATAAGTCAGTCTGAGATTAATAGACAGTGACAAGGACAATACACCTGATGAATGTGAACTATTAAACTTAAATTGACAGGCCTGGATTTTCTGATCAATCAGTCAAGACATCTTTCTGCTAATCATTGTCACTTTTAAGCACTTTGTCCATTGATCATAATGAGGATGGAATACATATTAGCAACAATGTGATATCATTACAATACAATTAAGAAGACGAATGGAGTACTTTAAGCCTAAGCAAAGTAACACTGAAGTTGGCCAGTGAGGAAATTAATAGATATGATGAACCCTGAATATCAATTTGCTCCATTAAGGCAGACGAGCAGGTTAAGAAAATGCATTTATACCACAGCTCTGTTAAATTCTGTATTTATATTAGTGAGAAGGTATGGATTATTTTTCTATCACAAAACCTCTTATGTTAGTCATATGCATTCATAGGATGGACACTTAAATGAACAGATTTAAGAATGTAAGGTCTTCTTTAAGATCATATTCATTTAACATTTTACACTTTAGGTTTTCATTACTCTCTGTTTCAACTAGAAAAAGGATTTTATTTTAGTCTCCAGATGCTCCTCATGGTTTCACTTGCCTTCCTGTCATTACTAATTTATGAGAAACATTTTCTTAATATGAGTTTCCCGTTTCTCTCACAAAAATCTTTTACTCCCACAGTTTCATTACTGATCTTAGAAACCATTTCAACAGTTGTCATTTAAAGTAATTCAAAGTGAAGGTAGTAGATATGAGGAGCACTGCCTTTATGAAAAAAATGTGATTATGGGTACACTTTATAAAATCATTTTCCAGGACTTTTTTTCATGATTAAACACACAGAGCTTTTGCTCTGCATGCTGCATTAACATTCAAGTCCATAGTATTGTACTATATCAATTATCACTTAAACCCCAGTTTTAATAAAACATTACAACAGAGGCCCTTATTGCTATAGAACAGATGTTTCCTATATGTGGCTGAATTTCGCTCTCTACCAAAAGATCTAAGAAAAATTTAGTCCAGGAAAATGATAAGTGAACCATTTTCCCCCATAATCTATAAAAACTCTCAAATCCCAATTCCAAAAGCATGCATTAAGACTGAAACTAATGACGGAGTCAGGATGTCTTACTCTGTGAAAGATCATTTGATGGCTTGGCTGTTCAGGGTGTTCAGCTCTAGGTTCTTCTCTGTGTTACAGGGTCTGAAACCCATGGACTTCAATGGTTTAGCAGACCCTTATGTGAAGCTCCATCTGCTCCCTGGTGCCTGCAAGGTCTGTTCTACTTTTATTTTTTGTTCTCTTCTGATGATGCACTGTTGTCTGTGATGATATGTGGCTGCAATTTACATCCAGAAATCTCCTCAGGATAAAGTGAGACAGTAACAGAGATATGTTTTTTTCCTACTGATTCACCTCAGCCTCAGGTGATGGAGCTGATCTTTCAAAGCAGATATCTGGATATCTAAGAAAACAACACACACACAGAGTAAAAACCCAGACACACAAAGGACCAGATATTTATTAGCATTGGAAAAATGAGACACATTTTTCTTCATTTTCTCAGCCCTTGTGTGGGATATAGAGGCATTTCTAATATAAAGACATTATCCACACCTCTCCCAATCATTGCAATTTCTCTTACATTAAAAATGGTTTTGTACATCTGAGACAGACTGTCTGCACTTTGTTTTTATTTCTTATATTTAATTATGATTAAGCTGGCCTTGGTGCTACCAAGCCAGCCTTTTGGACTCAATAATGAGTAAGGTGCATGTAGATGATAAAAGGCATTGGCTGTAGGCCCTTAGGCTCAGCACTCCACCCCCCTAGCTCTGAGATAGTCATGAGCATTGAGAGAAACACAAGGCATTGGTAAAGTCCACCAGTATTACCATGTTGCATCACGAACTGGTGCATAATGAGGTGATCCTCAAGTGATCCTGCAATGACAGGAACCAACGGATGATGCGAGGGTTGGTATCCTTAGCACTTGCCATTCATTGCAGGGAGTATCATCCCTGACCAGCAAGACATGGCAACCCGTCAGTATAAGAGCCCCTATATGATGTGTTTGATGGAATGGGAAAACTGATTAGGAGGGTTTTCAGCTGCTGGAATGTTCTCACTGTTTCTCTATTCCACTGGACTTTCATGATTTGATCTGAAAGGGGTGTTGCCATAGAGGAGAAGTTAGGGACAAAACAAAAAATTATCCACTAGCCCCAGAAAGGCACATACCTGATAATTGGTGGAGGGCTATGGGTAGGTGTGCATTGCCTCAACCTTTTTCCTCTGGCTTCAGTAACTCATGGCAAGTTTAGTTCCCCTGTATGCTTTGGTCAGCCCTAGATGTCACTTCTTTGGGTTCGTCGTCAACCTGGCCTGAGGACAGCAATCCCCTCGACAATCAACATGCAGGGTGACCTATGGTATCAGGCAGACATACAGAATAGCAGGCATAGATGATGTTTAGACGGCACACATGGTGTTGCATAATTGGTTTAGTTGCTGCAGGAGGGTTTGCTGCTGAATGCTGGTCTGCAGGAGGGGATTGTGCCCTGCATGTGAGTTGGTAGCCTGCATTCACCAGTGTAAAGCTAACGTAGCTGGGCATTTACAGATGTGAGGAGAAATATCTTAGTAAAAATGTTATTTTTTAATTTAAAGTAGGGGAGATTGGTGAAGCGAGTGAGGGAAGTAGAGGTCTTGAGGGTGAATGGAGAGGACAGGCAAGTGCAGCTCCTTAGCATTTGTTGCAGTTGACGGCTTGGTGAGGGTACATGGCAGTAGAGATTGGCTGAAGCTGAAGGTGCAGAAGCCGAGGAGGCAATGATGAGTGGGTGGTGAATCCTGCTCAGTGAGTCTCCCATTGTTAAAGGTCCTCTGGATTTGTTGAAGTCTAAGGTGATACATGGGGGAGTGAGAATCATGAATGAGCACCCAGGACACATTACTCACCGGACGGCAGACCTTTTATAGTTGGACAATGACTGCAGGAAAATGTGATACCAGTTATGGAATTCGTGAACACAGCATGGCTGGCCTTGGTGCGGAATGCACATTCAGTTTCAATGCTGAGCGAGAAGTGTGCGGATGAAAAAAGACTGTCATAATTTTCCACACTGTCGAGCCTGTCATTAACTGTCCTGTCTGTGGCTTCTTCCCCTTTAGCACAGGGAACCATGAATCCTTCCCCACTGGGCCTTTATTATTGCTTGTTGCAATTTCCATTTTAAAAATAAGGCAATTACTATTTCATTGTAATTAAAAAAAGAATTTATGAATGAAAGTAGAGATTTTATGCAAGGTTCAACAGATGCCTTTTTATACATTATATAATAATTGCTTAATTGACCTCTAATAACCTTGATCTGACATGTGCAGAGTTTGTTTACCATTCCTCTTAATGAGGACTCTGGTTTCATCTGGCTGGTCAGATGGAAGCTTTATCCCACCCACACAGCCTATTTTTGTGTACGACAGCTCACAGTCTATGGGGAAAAAGACCACTTCCTGTTAGCCAAATGATGAAACATGCAGGGATTTTGGGATCAGTGTACCCACTGTATTGACTGGCTTGTTGCCTTAAAATCTTGTGCAAAATACACAACGCAATTTGGGGGACTGATAACTTTTTTGGGGAAATTATGTTATTTTTCACTTTATTTGTGTCAAAAGGGACACATTAGTTTTGATATTTCTGTCATTTTTGTTGATATAATCTTGTCAGAGTAGTACAAACACGCTGTCAGTGTTTTTGATTCGGCTCATTTTATATCACTAGTGACTGCAGGTTAAAAACTCAGCAGCCCACCATCTGTTGCGCTTGTCATTTTAATTACAGAATGAATCACTGAGTGTTGCTGTTGTAGTAGTATACCAGGTGCCATGAGGAAGCAATTTTATTCTTACCACACCTTTTTTCTATTAACAAGAACAAAAGAACAAAAAGGTTTTATACCCATAAGTGTACAGTATGTTTGTCTTTTCCATCTAGGCGAACAAGCTGAAGACTAAAATTGTGAAGAACACTCTCAACCCTGTTTGGAATGAGATGCTTACTTACTGCGGTATCACGGAGGAGGACATGTACAGAAAAACACTCAGGTAGCAGAAATAGAAACCTTTAAAGATGTGGCCATTAAGAATGCGTGTTTTTTTCCCCACGAAATGCCACAATTCGGCACGCGCCATGCCGCTTAATCCCACAAGCAACATTCGGTAATTTAAATAAATGTTTTGTGCTTCACTGAATATCCGCCAGATGGCGCATGGAAGGACTTTATCTAAAAGCCAGACC
>JAOVVA010000054.1:1383936-1401106 GCA_028565275.1 Leiocassis micropogon | reverse complement strand
GAATGGAGTGTGGAAAGGAGTCGCTGGAGATCATGACTTGGCTTGAGCAGAGGGCGTGACTTGGCGTACCGTTACACCATTGTGTCATATTTTTGTGTTAATTGGATTAAACTAAAAAATTTTTTATATTATTTGATACAATTTTATCATTTAATTATATATATTTATATATATACTTTATATTTGTGTTTGTTGCATTTCTGGGGGAGTATGTCTGCAGTTTTATCGATAAATCTGCTCATATCTGCGCACACGTTTATCAGCCTTTTGATCAAAAAGCGCTCAGTGTTTAAAAGGCAGTGTTTATTGTTTAGTGTATATTTAAAGTGCATATACACAATAAAACAATATTGTTTTAGGCTTATCATACATTTTTGTATTCTTTGTTGTAATTCGTCTTTTTACACAAGCGCGGATGCGTTACAATTATAATAAGAATAATAACAATAATAATAAATTCGGAGCACTACTACTACTACTACTACTAATAATAATAATACTGAATGGAGAAAGCGCAGTTAAAGAAGTATCATCATTGAAGGAGAAGAAAATGAAGAATAAATACATATCAGTATTTACAGATTGAGCTCAACACGTTTATGAGCTCTGTCGCTTGCTGTAAATAGGTGCCTAAGGGAGATAACACATTTTCGGCTTCAGTAGACACACAATACTTCAGATTGAAACATGACTATCCCCCGTAATAAACAGCATTGTATGTGTCTGTCAATTGTGATTATTTTACCTTCTCTGTGGTTTTCTTCTCGTCCGTATCACATGCAGCTTGAGCTGCCACTCAACATCTCATTACTGCTACCAATTATGGAAAAAAACAAATGTGTCTGGTATGAAACCTTAAATAGTATAGATGTGTCACTTATATTGGCAATTGGACTTTTGGCTTTTCAACAATAATGCAATTTCTGGTTCTTGCCCTGCTTTTGTTAGATGTGATCCTTAAGTACATAAGAAACCTGGACTCGTTCTCACTTGGAGTTTTTTAGTGGGACCAGATCAACCTTTGGTGACTAGCACACTAATGACACTGACTAGCACCTGAACCAGTTGGCTAACAAAAAAGTGAAAACGGCAGTGAGTTGGGTTCTTGACCAATACCTTTACCTTTCAGTGATGTACTTTAGCTATGTCCTTTTGTGCTTGTATTACCATTATTTTTTTTATTTGTTAATTAAATACATTTATAAAACATTCAAGATGGCTTAATACCTAAAGTATGGGCATTCTTTTTTCCAATAAGTAACAGCCTCCAGACAGAATTATCTCAAGAAACATCTTTCAAACTTCTTTATTAAACCAAAGGAAGTCAGAAGTTTGGATAACACTGTCCACTGTCTGACCTCTGAAAGTCGACACTAATGACAAACAGCCAGGCCAGGCTTGTGTTTATGCTAGCTTTGCTCCCATGCGCCCACACAAGCTTCCAAAATCTGGACATGCTGACAGCATCTGGACATGCTGACATCGTGTCCTTGTGTTTGCTTCAAGATGGTCAATTCAAGCACTGTTGAAAAAAAGAAGTGTGCGACCTTCATCACACCTTGGAAACACAGTGTGGCATCTTAATCCTTACTTCTGATCAGATTTTCAGCCCCTGGACATATTTTAGGGTGAAATTATAGGGTTCGTGGCAGATTCATTAGCTGGAAGGGCTATACACTATTCAGAATTTATGAGGTAAAGATCATCCAGTTTTTAATTTGTTAGTTTTAGATTGTGTGCATCCATACATATGCACAGGTACTGTGAAGGAGCTGTTATTATCGAAACGTTTAAACATTAATATAAACATGTTAGTTCCTGCTGCACTACTGTTAGATCTGCTGAAATAGAAAATTAGCTCACCTTCTCTGCCAAAACATAACCCAAGCTCCGTGATCTATGCGTTAATACTAGTTCTTGTTTTAAACGCCATACCAAAAGAAATGTATCAAGTCTACAGCTCCCCTGCCCTTCTCTCTCTCTCTCTCTCTCTCTCTCTCTCTCCCTCCTTCTCTCTTTCTCTTTGTCTCTCGTCCAGCTAGACTGATAGATTGAGGTCAGTTTTTTTCCGAAGGGGTATTTTATTTCACTGACCCTCATGTGAGTAGTGAACAAGTATGTGTGTGCGTGTATGTTAGAAAGCTTAAGGCAAGTCAGAATATTCATCTCTTAATAAACAGAGAGAAAAAGCAACCATAAAAAAAACAACACACTGTATCTGCATAAAAGATTATATTTCAATATAAATAGGTAAATTTAGTGTGATCAACTACTGGAGATTTTTTTGGGAGTGTTCTATGTGTGAGAGAGTTTAAGTTTGCATCTTAAAAATACACACCAATTAGGCTTAACATTAAAACCATTAACATTAAAATCCACCTAGGTTCTGGGTTCCCCTTGTGCCCCTTGGGGCATGGCTCCACGGGACCACTGGGGGTGTGCTGTGGTGTCTGGTATCAGGACGTTGGCAGCAGATCTTTTGGGTGTTGTGAGTTGTGGGGCGGGGCCTCCATCAATCTTCTCTGTGCTTCACTTCTCTGTGGTTTACTTCTTGTCTGTATCACATGCAGCTTGGGCTGCCACTGTGAAACATCTCATTAATGCTACCAGTCATGGGAAAAATGAATGTGTCTGGTATAAAACCTTAAATAGTATAGATGTGTCACTTACAGTATATTGGCAGTTGAACTTTTGGTTCTTCAACAATGGGACAGTTGTTGCTTCTGGTGCTTTTGTTAGATGTGATCCTAAAGTACATAAGAAACCTGGACTCTTTTTCACTTGGAGTTTGTTAGTGGGACCAGATCAACCTTTAGTGACTAGCACACTAATGACACTGACTAGCACCTGAACCTACAGTATGAAAGTCAGTTTGGAGGCCTTGTGCTCTTTGCTTGGATGGGCTGGCCTTTGGTCTGTGCAGACATGGGTGAGCCTTGGGTGCCTATGATCTTATCACCAGTTTGCTAGTGTACAGTATAGTTGGTGATCAATTTTGTCCTGCTCTGCAGCCAGCTGATCCAGAATGGAGCTGCACGTCTCATTTTCAACCTTCCCAAGTTCTCCAACAATACCCCAATTCTCCTCTCCCTGCACTGGCACCTCAAAACCCTGAGGCTTTTTAAAATGGCCCTGCACCCACTTACTTTTCAGCTCTAATCACACCCCGCATCGCATCACGTTACCTCCGATCCTCCAGCATTGCTTGGCCGGGCCCACCATCACTCATAGATCAAGGAAAACGTGCATCTAGACTCTTTTCTGTTCTGGCATCTAGGCCGTGTCACTGGTCATCTTTAAACAGTGACTAAAGACCTATCAGTTTTTTTCAATATTTGGGTTAATCCCCCCTGCCCCCACAAAAAAATTTGCCAAGTGCCTCAATGTACAGTAAATGTTCACCTGGAGGTGGTGTTGATTATGATGAAATTCCATGTCAAACTGATCCCCATGAAATGATGTAAAAAATTCGCTGTGAAAGATGGCTTCAGCACAAGCTCAAGCTGATTTTCTGTAAGTATCACTGAGGATTATGCAGATTACCTGACTGTAGTTCATGCCTCTCAGGTAGAAGTGTCCTGAGATGGTGTTACACCTCACGCCATCACACGGCACACATTTCAGCCGAGAGTGTAATTCCTTTAAATCTCATTAAATCTCACATTCAACACTGCACTCCACATGTTCATTTGCTTCACACCTGAATCTTGTTATTGTCTTGCATTGCATGATGTTTAGTTCCATGTTTTTAGTTGGTCTTTGTGTTGCATCTGTTGTGTTCACTTTATGTTATGGGTTAGCTTTAGCATTTCAGTTCACAATCTAGTTTTAATAAACTAGTGTTTTGTTTGGTTATGTTTAATAAAGAAACACCTGCAGTGGCATCCACACATCCAATCTCTGACATGCCCAAGTCATGGTTTTTCATTTTTATTTTAAATGTAACATGCAGTATAATGTAATATAAAAAAGACAGTGTTTGGATAGCAAGTTATTTACTTATTTACTTAGCTGCTTATTTAACTTAATTGCTTAGCAACTCATAAAAAACACTCGATCCAGCACAAACTAATATCTAGTGATTTCTACATTAAATACTGTAAACCGGTAGTTTATTGTGGGCACAAAGCAATGAAGCTACAAGATACTAAATAAAGGTTTTAAATTTGTAATGTGGAAAAATGCTCATGGTTTGAATGGTTAAACTGACTGAGCACTTGTCTGCTATACTAACAGCTCACTCTCCGTTATACACACTTTATAAATGTAAATATAACACTTAGCACATATTTCATGACCCACCTAATTACTAAGTACTAAGTAGGTTGCTCCTTTCAGTAGCAGCACCAAACTGTAGAGAATGGTACTGATGCTGAGCTAACTCTACCTGACAGTTCACTACTTTTCTACACTCTCTTTTGGCAGATAATCAAAAGTTCACATCAGAAGGACCTACTCAGGATACAAATAGCCACCTTTACACAGACCCAGCTGCCTCTAATTCCCCATTTTTCTCCTGAAAATTACACCTTGACAGAAGAGAGATCTCTTACATTCAGGGGAAAGTTGAAGGACCACTTTTTCCTCTTACTCACTTCCTGCATGCTCATCAGGGGTCTTTCTTTTTCTTTTCTTACTCTGTAATGCCATTTTTCCAAAGTTACAGGGGAATGACAGGCTGATGCGCAGCAAATTACTGCCCAGCGTTTGAAACACCATCGCTTTTTGCGTGACCGGAGAGTTCCGGAAAGCTGCTGACAGGACCCAATTTCACCAAAGACAGAGAGAGAGAGAGAGAGAGAGAGAGAGAGAGAGAGAGAATAAAACCAAAGAAAGAATGAGACTGCTTAAACACAGAGAAACATTAGTCAGCATTCAGAACCAGTTAAACAATGTATACTTCTATAGACCTTCTCTTTTTCCTCTCCAATAAATCATCCTATACATATCTAGTATTATAGTGAATTGTATTAAACCCTTTGATTTGTCTTGGAATCCTAAAGGGTTTTTAGTCCTGTCTGAGGAATCACATCAATTCCATGTCATGTTGTGAACTGAAATGAACTTAGATGTGCAGAACAGACTGGAACAAATTAAAGTACAGCAAATTTAATAAAATAATACCTAATATTTGGTTGATTGATTTCCTTTGCCTGACTTGTGCCATGCCTTTTTTCAGTTATTGTTTGATTGGACTGGGTTGTGAGTTTCACCCCGCCCCTGTGTGGTTGTTGGTGATTTTTTTTTTTTTGTTGAATTTTTTTCTTTACAGCTCTCACAATCTTTCTGTCACTAACTGCTGCTGTTCCTTGCTCGACCTGTTTGATGGCTGATGGCTGTTTGTTGTGTGTGTTCTAAATTGTTGTAGTGGCTGTGCGCAATGTGAAAAGGCTTTGATCTACTGTCCTTCTTTTGTCAGCATCAAAATGGTTTTCTTTTCTCCTACAGTCAGCTCTTATTTGCACTTCATTATTTGCAGACGTTGGGCGAACACGTGAACACTTTGAGACACGTGTGGGGGTTAAAGGCCTTGCCAAGTGGCAACTCGGCAGTGGTTAGACTCAAAGCTCAAAAGTCTCTGATCAGCAACCCATGGCCTCAACCTCCTGACCCACTGCTGCCCCACTGACACCACTGTAACTTTCATGATTTTACCTGTTTATTTTAGCCAGATTAAGGACTTTAGTCTTTCAGTGTCTGGATCTTATCTAGATTGATCTCTCAGTCAGCAGTTATTTATGAGAAATATTAATTTTTAGAATGGTTTGCCAGATGGATGACCTTTGCGACATACAAAGTATATACAGTATGCTTGCGATTCTCTAAGATCCAGATGTCAATAGACTAAAGGCCTTAAGCAGGACCCACAGACGTAAATAAAAATCCATGAAAACGATGTAGAGTGGAAGATTTTGATTTATCTTCCAGTGACTAACGTTACCAAAATGACACTTAAGCAACACTAGTATCCTGACATTGTTCTGACTTACACACAAAATATACCAATAGTTGCCCAACTCCGCTAAATAACTTTGCTACAACAGCAAAATTGTTAGATATTCAAAGTACACATTCAGAGCAATTATCAGAAAAATAGTTGAGCTTAAACAAAATGTGCAATGTTCTATGACGATTAACACATCAGGTTGTAAATATGTTGAATTTTGGATCAGTTGTATTATATTCATCTGAATCATTTGTATTGTCAAACTAAAATGCCAAAAATAAAACAGATTCCAACACTTTCAGAGAGAACTTTATATACAGTATTATTTGTATTCGATCAGGAAAGAAAATGGTATTCATATATCCTTAGTAACAAAGACTTACACTTTGAGGACAATAATTTAATTTAATAATAAAAAAAAAAGCGCAATGTGATTCTCCCTGAAGGCAGAAAGTTGACTGGAAAAGGAAAAGTGTTTTCATTTTAATCACGTTCATACCAGCCCTGAGATTTGGGAATTATTGACAAGGAAAAGCTGTTGTTTTCTCACTGAGCTGGATTATTTTTATTCGTGCCACTTGGTGAGTCATTACTGCAACCTCGTTCGGGCTTGATGAGTCTGTGCCTAAAGCCTCTGTTTCCAGGACACAGTGAATAACACCATCTGCATGTTTAGCTTATTAATCTCACTTAAATACTTAATTGAAAGTGAATGAGTTCTCATACTTACTAGACAGAACAGGTGGACCTGTAATGAAAGCATTTCTTTTTTAGTGTGTGTTTGTGGACACTGTTTATGTAATGCAGTATGACTGCTTGTGTATTACATCCTCTCTGTCTGTCTTTCTGGCCGACTGTCTCTGTCTCTCAGAGTGTCTGTGTGTGATGAAGACAAGCTGACGCATAACGAGTTCATCGGCGAGTCGCGTGTGGCCCTGCGCCGGGTCAAGCCTGATCAACTCAAGCACTTTAACGTCTGCCTGGAACATCCACCTCCTGTGAGTGTGTGTAGTGTGTGTAGGCGTGCAATGCCCAGCGGTTGCAACATATGAATTATTCACCCAGTTACCATCTGATAAATGGTGTAGAAGGGAAATTAAAAAACTTTGCACACAAACCACACTTTCCTGTCGCTGGAAAATTCCAGTTATTATTAACAGTGTTAGTTTTTTGGATTGAAATACACTATAAAAAAAAGTAAGGTTTTGTAATAATATGTTTTCCTTTAAGAAAACATTAAATAGTTCACCATGCAAAAAAGTTTTGATGAACCTTTGAGGAATTCTAAGATTGTTAAACCGTTCCATATTCAGAACTTTCAAGCATGCAAAGAACCTCTCTCTCTCTAGAAAATAATAATATATATATATTTTTAAGAATCACTGAGAACCCCATCTTTCTGAAAATGTAGAATATTTCCCATCCACGGAACAAATCCTTGACAGATCTTTAAGGAAGATTTTTTCCCCCCTATGAACCTGAAGTACCATTAACTGTTGAGCTACCCCCTAAGGATTCAATTTCTTAGAGTGTGGAACAGCTGGCCAATGAAAGAATCCTGCCATTGAAGGACTGCCTTTTTTAAGAGTCTAAACTAATTAACTATCACAAGAACTCTTGAGAAACCCTTGAGAAGCCTGTTGCCATAAAATAATAACATAATCTCTTGTTCTCAGCTGGCATCTCCTACTGCCATGACCACAGCTCTCCGAGGGATCTCCTGTTATCTACGGGAGGTAAATATCCATTATGTTTCACTTCTTCTGGTTTTGCTTCCCAGTAGCAATCCACTGAGGGTAGATGTTTTCCTGCCACATAATTATGCATCATGTGATACAAATTGGTATTAAGAGTCTTAATGCCTTAAATAATGTTTTGAAGGTTTACCACAAAATGATCTTTCAGCTCAGTTTTTTTTGCTATCAGATGTGAAACCAAGAGAACATGTGCATCCCAAAATATCTTGCCACTGGAAGACTATAAATACACACATCTGTATGTAAAGTGCTGCCTGTAGTCATAAGTGACTCACTCTTCGCATTTCATTTGTCTCCTTCTCCCACTCTCTTCATGCGTCCTAGTTCTTCTGTCTTCCCCTCCATCTGCCTGCCATCCGTCTTTGTCTGCTCTGACCATGTGACAGCCTGGTGCTAATAAGCTACATAACCAGCTTGTCTAATCATGACATGGACTTGGTGCGCAAATAAACAATGTGTTTCGTAACATGGTGGTACTAATGTGTTAGGGTGGGTAGAATAGAAGATGTTTCTCAGAAGAGCTCAAGCCAAACAACTGAGTGAAAACTTTGATTAGGCATTCTTTGAAATGAACTGATATTTACAGTGAAACCTCGGATTGCAAGTAACACGGTTTGCGAGTGTTCCGCAAGACGAGCAAAGATTTTAAATGAATTTTGACTTGGAAAACGAACAAGTCTTGGTTTACGAGTTCCAAGTATCATGTATCACGCATGCGTTTCTTGTTTTGACGCCGAGCGTCACGTGATAACAACTGAGCCAACGGCTTTTCTCTCTTGCGCTGTGGAATTGTGGGTAATCTTCTCCCCTGCTGTGTCTTAGTGCAGGTCTCTTACTGGTATAATCAACATCCTTGCACGCATGTACTGTTTAACACTGTGACCATGTGTGTGTCTGTAAAACATATTTTATTTTGTGTCTGTATGCGTGTATGTAGAGCGCGTGTGCAAAGCAAAAGCAAGTCTCATTAGAAAGGTTAAAGATCCATTTTCACTCTTTGTATCAGTCTGCTCTTTGTGTCTGTGTGCGCACGCATTCTCCATTAACGCCAGCATTCACCATTTACAACATTCTGCAACAAACACTACTGTTCCCCATCAACACCGTTGTTCTCTATCAGACATAACAGTTCTTCAATAAACACCAAGCATAAACAATCTTCATCAAAAGCCAACATTATCTACTAACATACATTAGTATTCTCCAACAAACACCAAAACTCCAACAAACCTCTCTATCAAACAGCAACATTCTCTAAACATGACCATTATTTATTGAACACCAACATTCTCCATGAACCACCGCCGTTCTCCAACAAACACTAGAAATGAACCACTCTTCAACACTGTTAATGAACATTGTCCAGTACTGTACCAGAACTGTTTAAAAATGTATCTTTTATTAGCTAGCTTTCATGTGGGCCTATAAAATAAAATGTTTTGCTTCTTAGATTTTATGTTAGCGTTATGTAGAATAAATAGCCTTTCCATTAGCTTTGCCCTTTAATTTCATTTGCTGATGTAGTTGTAGTCTTTACAGATTTTGAACATTATCTGTTCATGTACATGTAAAATAAACTAATAAATACAACACAAACAACAACAAGTCGAGAGGATCTCAGGGAAAGGTTCTCTTTACCCTAGTTATGCTATGTAGTTTGGCTAGCTTCTCCACATAATGAATCCCTTATTCCAGCACTGACCTTACTGGGTCTTCCAAGGCCAGCTCTTAAAGGTCAAATGAGTACTTTGGAGATATCAGGTGTTTAGCTCTGAACTCATTACTGAAGTCATGAAGTTTACTTAATGAGATTTTAGT
Organism: Leiocassis micropogon; assembly: GCA_028565275.1. Taxonomy (NCBI): domain Eukaryota; kingdom Metazoa; phylum Chordata; class Actinopteri; order Siluriformes; family Bagridae; genus Leiocassis; species Leiocassis micropogon. The sequence goes on along the minus strand of JAOVVA010000054.1, from coordinate 1,391,584 downwards.
GATCAAAATTCACACACTTCTATTCATACACATTTATGGTTGTATCTCAGGCAACAAAGCCAAAGCCACAAGCTTCACATGTACAGTCTAAACTATTAAACTTACAATGAATCTAAAATAGTCAATTATAAACATAGAAAACTAACAAGTCATGAATTTATTATCTATCCCACCAGTTATGTTTATACTACAGTGCACTTGCTGCGAGTTTTTATTGTTCTTGTTGTTGTTAGGCTGAAATGTCATAATGTAAAATAATTGGTATCTACAATGAAGCTAACTTCATTTACAACATAAACATAAAAAAAACACAACATAAAAAAATTCTTAATTTAAGGTTGAATTGGGGGCACACACATATTTTAATTATAATAATTTCATCTGACAAAGCAAAAATTTATTCAAGGTGTACACCCAACCCGATATATTTAAAAAAATTTTTTTACTGAAACATTGGAAGAGGTGCATTAATAAACGTGTGATTTGTAGCTGCACCGATGTCTGCTGTTACAGAAAATTAATCAACACCTTCTGACCAATCACAGTCCAGAACTCAGCAGTTAACTATTGTTGTATGGAGCGATCATTTTTATTCTTACAATAATGTGTGTTTGTTTATGTGGTTGCAGTGGGAGAGCGAGCAGCAGCGCAGTTTGGAAGAGCGGGGCCGTTTGCTGTTGTGTTTGCAGTTCTTGCCTCCAGCCCACACTCCAGAAGGTGGTGATGTTCCACCAGAAGCTAAAGAAAGAGCAAAGGGTGGTTTGTGTGTTGGTGTCAAACGCTGTGCCCATCTTGCAGCCATGGACGTCAATGGACTGTCTGACCCCTACGTCAAAACGTGTGTCGTACCCTTTTTTATTAAAACATTTAAGTTATTAATTTCTGCAAAATGCTCAATTCATTGATTCTCGCTCACTTTACATAAATACATATTTTAAGTTATTTTATTGGAATTGTACTTTTTATATTTACTAAACATAAATTATATTTTCCATACCTATACTTATGTATCAAGACATGAAATTCTCATAGTTTTTAAATAATGCATTTTCAAAGCAAAGCAAATGTGACCTTTTACACATAACTAAAGCTGTATCCATTACTGCAGTGTGATAAAATATTTAACTGAGCCAGAGTCAAGGTTAAGATTTTGGCAGGTTTTATTATTTTAAATATATACTTTAACTTGGTTGTAACTAGGACATTTAAAAGCACTTATTCACCTAACTTACATTTTCTAGCATTTTGGCTAAGTGACCCTTTTGATGAATGCTGATTGTTTCTAATACATTAGACATTCAGTACAATATTGTCCTTAAACCTTACTGTATGTAGTGAAAACACAGTGACTAGAGAGCTAGAGAGCAATCATTATAAGCATAATATTATTAATATTATATTAATGCAATCAAATGCTCAGATTCTCACTTTATTTTTCTTTAACCATCATTGTTATTTTTCAGTTCATGTGTAATACTTTCTTTTCACATCCTTCTCACTCTTGCACTCCAACACATGCACACACACACTTTTCCTTTCTCTCAATTTGTCTCCATTTATCTGTGTTACTGGTGTATTATTGTATTATGAAGAATGCGTAGGCACAGCATTGCTGTATTGCGATCATGGGAAGAAGAGCGATGAGGCACCTGTAAAATAAATGAGGTATCTACTTCTTTACTAACCAAGAATCTCTACTGACATCAATTACAGATACCTCAAGCCAGATGTAAAGAAGAAATCAAAGCACAAGACAGCTGTGATTAAAAAAACGCTAAACCCAGAGTTTAATGAGGTATGATTATGTGTGTATGTGCGCGTGTATATACATATTTGCATTGTTTTGTATTCTACATGTGCGCAAGCACATGGTCTAAATGTCAAGTACCAGATTATGTAATTCAAGTAACAGAAATGGGGGTGAAAAACATATCGCTGGCTTTGTTGTACTGACCTAAATATCAATTCTAATGTTTTCTAGTAACCTTTCTTTTCACCTTTTTCCCTCAATTAAGTGCATGTGGTATAAGGTCAAGTCTATGGAGCAGGCATGAATTTCAGTCCATAGTACATTACTATTGGAGTGGTAAACTTATAGGCAAATAAAGCACAAGATTTGGTAATCTATGCTAACACGATCAACTGCCTAGAGTAAAAAAAAAACTGCAACTGGCATTTTATCTGGCTTGTGAATCAAAATAATGGTACATTTCCTTACATTAACGCACTACATTAACAAAAGCAGCAACTAAATTTCTAGCAGCCTCACAAAACAACAATAATATTCAAGTAATACACAGTAAAGAATCACCCAAACATGCATTTACAATGGATATAAAGTAAAATGATAATTCTAAATATATTTTTATCTGTGAAGATTTATATTTAAAATGGTTTTGGATGTAAAAACTACACTGTAAGTATTGTTGGCAGTGTCTATACTGTCTAGACGTTCATCTACTTTTATTTCCCGCAGGAGTTTTTTTACGAGATTACATTTAACGAGTTGGCAAGTAAAACGCTGGAGGTGAGTGTGTGGGATTATGATCTGGGAAAGTCCAACGATTTCATCGGTGAGTAGAACTATAAACTTTTTTTTCCCCATCTTTTTACACACTCTGGTGTTTCTAGCTCAGGAAAAATGTGCTTTAAGGTTTTATATATTTCAAAAAACGGTTTGTATGTTGGCATTAAATAATAGAAGGTTTTCGTCTTCCTCTAATAATGAAAGTTTTTTGTAAAACAATAGAAGCTTATAGATTCCTCTGTTCAAGCAACCAAGGAGCCCCTTCTGTGCCCTAAAGTTTTTATTTATCTGACATTTACTTTGTTTTCTTGTTTTTGGATTCTTGTTTCAGGCATACCACATAACTATCATTTGTTTTGTGTCACACAGGGGGTGTGTCTCTGGGCTGTCAATCACAAGGTGATGCCCTGCAGCACTGGATCGACTGCTTGAAGAACAAAGGCCAGAAGGTTGAGCGCTGGCACACGCTGACCAACGACCTGCCTGGATCCACATTCTAGAAGCAAAATGGCCATGTTTGTCTCATTTTGCCAATTCCAATCCATTTCTGATTGGATACTCATCCCTGTCAATTAGTCACAGAGGATTATGGGTAACTAACGTGCGGCGACAGTGGAATGAGCTCCGACTGTCAGAGTAGAAGCTGGAATGATTCTCATTATGATGTGAAGAACTTGATATGAGTCAAGGGAGCAATTTTTTAATCATTATTTTAATTCATATGACCATTGGGAGCGTGTTCCGCTCTAACACCAACTGTAACATTTTTATTTGCAAAGCAATGAATCTGAAGCTTAGAATGCATCAATATTTTATTTGCAGTGCAATAATTTTTCTTGCAATAATGCCCTGTTTGATAATGCTTCCATTAAAATTTCTTCAGAAGTGGTCTTAAACACTGAGGTGGATGTGGGTTGTTGTTTCTTCTGGTTTAAAACTAATAGTAATTAACAAAAGTACTTGCTAAGTGTCTGTTCATACATGTTGTTATTCAGCATGCTCAATGTGCTTTAATTGTGGCTCCTCTGTTTTCAAATCTTTCTTATGGAATTCCCGTAATGTGTTTTATTTGGATGTTCCTGATTTGCAGATGTTATTTATATTTACTTTCTACACTAAAATATTTAGAGTGCATTTAGAGTTTCTTTAAGGTTTTTTCTCTCTGTATAAATGTGTGCTCTGTGATTTTAGGATTGTCTGGCCAATCTTTTTGCAGGGGGACTTAATAAATGGGTGGGAATTGGTGGAGAAAAATTGGGAGAAACAAATCCAAACAGGTTTCCATGTTGGTGTAACTCTTTTGATTCTACTCCTAAACCATTAAAGCGTTAAGTCAGTTTAACCCTTTAACATTCTACTTTGTTTTGGTAGAGCAATTTTCTGGAATTACTATATCTTCAACTTAATATTAACTCAATTAACTTGTTTGAGTCATCTCTACCACTTGGTTGAGGTATGCTATGTAAGGAAAAAAAACACTGGATACTGCTTTGTCTTTAAATAAATGACTTTTCAATTGCTTAGTAGTGTACCATGAGAAATAAGGTAGATATAAGCAGAAAAGAAGGTATGTTCCTTTTTATTTATTAATTTATTCATTTTTGTACTTGTGAATTGTATTGACACTTTTACCCATACAGTATTGATTTATGATACTTTAATGAAGCAACATCTCAATTATTTGGAAGAGGCCCATACTGGGGTTTGTTAAAAATATTTTTAATCATCTCAGTGGTAGGTTTTTCCACTGCCATATTCAATTCAATTCAATTCAATTCAATTTTATTTATATAGTGCTTTTAACAACGGTAATTGTTACATAGCAGCATTACAGAATCAAAAATAAAATAAGCAAAATGAGTTTGAAATATGGAATCCAACCATTAATTCTGTGGGACACCCACATCTTGTATATTATATACATTTAAAATAGAATTATTTGAATGATCCAACTGTATATTAGATATTTATAAAAATTAATTAGTAATAAACACAATTGTAACTTCTCTAGCGATGTCCTCCTTTCACATCAGCTTAACACACAACTCCCAGGAAAAGCCTCAAAAAATAACAAACAGCACCTTGGATTAGAGCCATATGAAGGCTTTACAGATCATGAGTATCAGACACATCTCAACATATCAATATCTCAATTGTTCAAAGGAGATTGTTGCATATTTTGGATGCCTCCAGCATCCTTTAGAGTGTAGAAAGAAATAAAAATCAGGAACGATCATGGAGTTTGAAAATGATCCTAAACTTTTAATCAGTAGTGTAAATAAGTTTAACATGCGAAGATAAAAGCAGCTGTGTGACCTGGATGGATAATGGATGCAAGATCTGTGATCGAAGTTGCTTATTGCAACTACAGAGTGTCAGGGTGATGGTTTGTAATTAATCTCATAGAATAATGAAAGTAAAATCACAGAGCGACTTCTTAAATTTTCTTAGCATTCCTCCAACATAATAATTCTGTAACAAAAAATGTATCAGACATGATTCCTACGTTTAAAGTTCTGTTTATTTTATTGACTGGTTGTACCAGTTGTATTTTTATCTGTCTGGTCATTAGCCTTTTATCTGAAAACTTTTGTGACTGGAGCATGCTATTTATTTATTAATGGGGCATTGTGTGTTTCTTTGCTGTTATGATCCTTACGGGAAAAAAAAGTGAACAATGTGATGCATTTATGTACGTTGGTTGTTCAATGCTGTGTCTGGAATGATGTGTCATTTTTTTCTGGCATAGATTTGTTCCTTAAAGGTTTTTCTGAAATTAAAGGAATATTTGTTTCAGATATACAGTAAGCAATATCCTTGATGTAAAAAAGGTAGGTGAATGCAACCCCTGGCTGGATTATTTGACCATTGATACTCTTAATTGATCAGAGGCATGGCAGAGACTTTTTATGCATGTTCTATGACAAACTTCCCAAAAGGAATCCCCATGGGACTGTGTTTGGGTGGTAAACCCACCATTTCCTTTGACACTGACAGCCCCAGCACCACCTTCCTATCCCAGCCGCACACACCCCACATCTTGTTATGCTCACCCTCTCACTCATCTTCTATACCGCTTTATCCTGTATTCAGGGTCGTGGGGACCTGGAGCCTATTCCAGGAGGCTTAGGGCACGAGGCAGGGTACACCCTGGACAGGGTGCCAATCCATCGCAGGGCACACACATACACACACTCACACACCCATTCACACACTACGGGCAATTTGGGAACGCCAATTAGCCTAACCTGCATATCTTTAGACTGAGGGAGGGAAAAAGAGTCCCGGATGAAACCCACCAAGCACGGGGAGAACATGCAAACTCCATGCACACAAAGATGGGAATCGAGCGTGGCTGGGAATCTAACCCGGACCCTGGGGGTGCAAGGCAACGGGGCTTACCACTACACCACCATACCTTGCTATGCTGCACTATCATGATGTATATTAATTCTAAATCCTGGCCACTTTGTTCACAAAATGATGGATGAGTGATGGTGTTATTGATGATAGCCATTGCACTAAAACCATATAACTTTAACAAAGTAACATTGATTAAGAATTATATACCAGTAAAATGGTTACAGGATCATGACACCACAGGCTCACCCATGCCCACGGTAACCAATGGTCAGGCCGTCTGGTCCAATCCCACAGAAAAAAAGTTAATAGTGGCTACAAAAATAGGGCCTCCAAACTCCTTAGATTTAAAGCTGATCATTTCTGATCCATGGAAGCCCTCACTCCACAACATATTAGCCAACAAGTGAACATTTGCATGACAAAAAGAATTTGCACGACAAGGGCCAAACTGTGATGGCTAGAGGATTGGGTCAGAGCAACTCCACAAGTGCAGCTCTTGTCGTATGCTTGTGGTCTGCAGTGGTCAGGTCACCTACCAAAAGTAGTCCAAGGAAGGAAAACTGGTGTGGTAACACAGATACCCGGATTCTCCTTCAGATTTAAACAAAAATAAAAATGTAGCTAAAATAAGGTAAAAAAAAACAAAACACACTGAATGGGCCTGAATAAGAGTCTTGTAGGCTAGGACAGTGACTTCACAATTATGTGAAAATTATTCTGTTCTCTCATTCACAGAAAACTTTACAATGATTTACATTTTGCACTGCTGTAGCTGACCCAGCACTGTGGGAGTGACAATGGCCATGAAAATTCACACCTGGGGAGACAAAAGACCCACTCCCCCACTGGTTAATGTTCCCCCATTAAGGTAGAATGCTGTGAGGCAGTCTAAAGAAACAATGTGACAAGACTCAAAAACTCAAAAATCTTTTTTATTGTAATTGTTCTGTGTTTAGGAACTAAATGTCTCACAGGACCACAGTGCTACATATGTGAAAATAAAATAAGACAATTTTTTTTGACAAAATATTATACAAAAATAGTTTACATAAAAGTTTTATGTAGTGGTACAGTTTTATGAGTGGTACAAAAATACAAAAACGAAAAAACAAGGCAAAACAGTGCAGACAGGGACAATGCGATGGAAACCAATTGTGTTTAGTATACACAAGGAGAGACGAGAGTATTACAGAAGGCAGGTGGTTTGTAAAAGCAAACTCACCCACCTATGCACAACATACTCGCTCACATGGTGTTGTACATAAATACATGTTGTGTTATGTGTAAGTTTTATGTAGTGGTACAAAAGAGACATTCAGGGCATCAAGGAGGAGATAGGGACACTGATGATCTTTGCAGCCCGGTGGTCAGTGGGAGGTGGTCAAAAGACCACACACACACCTAAACACAGTCACACATCTTTGTGCCACTCTTGAAAACAGTTTCAGCTGAAGACATAAGTGAACATCGCATGCCTGACATTTCCGTTGAGTTTTTGAAGACCTTTACCAAGGTCAAAGTCGAGGCTGAAAAAGTATCAGCCCTATGTTCGTCTCGAGGTTGAAGTTGTTATTTCCTTTTGTTTCCTTTGCCTTTGGCCTATCCATAGGCCGAGCGCGAGCCTTGGCGGAGTTTCAGCAGTCTTCGGCCCGCCTCTCTGCCGTGGCATGAGCGGTCGAACACCCTCTTCATTTCCCTGGCGAAGTCCTCGTAATTGGAACAGCAGGGGTCGTGGGCATCCCAAAGCGCGGTGCTCCA
>JAOVVA010000054.1:1290063-1312828 GCA_028565275.1 Leiocassis micropogon | reverse complement strand
TGTACTTCAGTAAAAGTTCACTGAAGTAACAGTACTTTTACTTGAGTACAAAATTTTATTACTCTTTCCACCTCTGGATATCGTATCGGTGGTGTCTGGTGATCTCCATCTCTTATAAAAATGAATCACCAGGTTTAAGATCAAGCCCCGCACTATGGGGTATTGCACTTTAATAATATCACTATTGTGTTTTGTATTGACGGCTGTAGCTGGTCGAGCCGTTGACGCCGAGCGGAGTACAACCAAATCAAGCTCAGATGCGCATCCTGAAGGAAACGGAGCTGAAGAAGTTGCGAGTTCTCGGATCCGGGGCGTTCGGCACTGTCTACAAGGTGAATCAAAATGCTAAGAATGGAGTCCAACAGGTTGCTATTAGCAGTAGGCGGTTTTAACAACTGATAAACTGCGCATCTGTATCCGCACAATCCTTAGTAGAGTAATTCCTTTTTGGGGTAAAAGTTTACCAATATCCGAATTAAACCTTGTTGTTTGCTGAAGTTGAATTTTAAGTGCATTTAGTAAAAACATTTTAACACGAGCATTTTTTTTTTTTATGTCTGTCAATATCGCGCAGAAGCTTTTAAAGCAGTGATGTATATTCTGCTGTCTGCACACACAGGGTATCTGGACTCCTGATGAAGAGACCATGAAGATCCCAGTGGCCATTAAAGTGTTGCGTGAGAACACTTCACCTAAAGCCAACAAGGAAATTCTGGACGTGAGTTCACTTGCAGAACAACAAACTGCACCTCCAAACACAAAGCTTCGTAGCTTTTTTTTGCTGTACCATGGTTACATCTTTGAGGGCATCCTTTTACCCTATTCTTGCCGCTTTAAATCAAAAGTTTTAGCTTGAACAAATGCTGACTCTGGTTCCAGTTGAATGGTATGAAAAGTTAATATCAACTGTTAATGTGTGTGTGTTGGTGTGTAGGAGGCGTATGTGATGGCAGGTGTGGTCAGTCCATACGTGTGCCGCTTGCTGGGGATCTGTTTGACCTCCACGGTGCAGCTGGTCACTCAGCTCATGCCGTACGGCTGCCTGCTTGATTACGTGCGGGAGAACAAGGACTGCATTGGATCCCAGTACCTCCTCAACTGGTGTGTGCAGATCGCCAAGGTGAGTTCCCTCCACGACTATATGTAAAGTTCACACACTCAAAATCTACTTGTTATGGAAGGTGAATGAACATCTCCAGACCAGTGAGATTCTTGAGCTCATCATCTGTGTGGTGTAATGTAGAGTTATATACAGCGTACGTAACTAATGCTGGGGTCATAAGTGAACAGTACTGAATAGTTTGACGAGTGAGTGTGTTTGTGCATGTGTGTGTGAACATCTACAGGGAATGAGCTACCTGGAGGATGCCCGGCTGGTCCACAGAGATCTGGCAGCCCGGAACGTTCTGGTGAGGAATCCCAATCATGTGAAGATCACAGATTTTGGCCTGGCTCGCCTCCTGGACATAGACGAGACGGAGTACCATGCAGATGGTGGAAAGGTGTGTGTGTGTGTGTGTGTGTGTGTGTGTGTGTAGTTTTGATGATTTTGTTGAACAGATTTGTAGTCATTTTGCTAACTGTGTCCTGCAGGTGCCCATCAAGTGGATGGCTTTGGAGTCGATTCTTCACAGGAAGTTTACTCACCAGAGCGACGTGTGGAGTTACGGTCCGTATCGGTTCAGTATCAAATCTAAGTCATTTCCTTTCATGCTTGCATCCATACTAAAACTTTCCCTCCTGCGTTTGTACTTCAGGAGTCACCGTGTGGGAGTTGATGACCTTTGGCATGAAGCCGTACGATCTCATCCCAGCACGGGATATTCCGGAGCTGCTGGAGCGAGGAGAGCGTCTTCCTCAGCCTTTCATTTGCACCAGGGACGTCTACATGATCATGGTCAAATGTGAGTCTGAAGTGTAAAGAAATAAGAGCTCACAGGGTATACTTTCAGCCCAGTTGTGGTTCGGGATGCTCGCCTGCTTTTAAAGCTGTTTTAAACAGTCAGTTATCTCTGATTCGATCGGCAGGCTGGATGATTGATCCTGAGTGTCGACCCAGATTCAAGGAGCTAGTGAATAACTTTAGCACCATGGCGCAAGATCCTCCGCGCTACGTTGTCATTCCGGTTCGTACCTTACTTTCACCATACAGGATGATTACACAGACGGGAAGCATAGTATTAATTTTTTTTTTTTTTTTTGCAGAATGATGAGCAAATGAATCTGTCGAGTCTGGTGGACAGTAAGTTTTACCGCACATTGCTGGAGGAAGAAGGAGGGAACGTGAAGGAACTCCTGGATGCAGAGGAGTATTTAGTGCCACAACCCGGGATCTTCGCGAACCAGGCTAATGGACTGGCCAGACGCCAATCACACAGGGTCAGATCCGTTTCTGTTTAAATCATGAACTGTCAGTGGGCTGTCAATCAAGTGTGTAGTTGGACAGTTCTCAGCTCAGTGTTTATGATATTACTGTCATTATTATTATTTTCTATATGATCATTCATGCATTTAAATGGCTTTCTGTGACCTCCTCAACCAATCAGAGCACAGATCTGGTACTGGAGACGGACGGCATGCCGAGTGGACGGAGCATGCACTCATCTGTCAGCACGTTAGGGCGGAGTCTGTACCCGACCCTTCCTGTCGGAGCCACGGCCAACGGAAACTGGGGAGGCTCTCAGTACCGCTCGCTGGTCCGAAGCCAGTCTAACTGCTCCGCTGGCGGCCAGTCAGACTCTGTGTTTCTGGACGGGGGCAGGGACGAGCCTCCCTCCAGTCCTGGGCGATACATCAAGGACCCCACCTTCCCTGCGTGCATGGATGGAGATGTTGAAGTGGACGGGTTCATAAGTTACCCTTCACACTCATTGCCACGCAAGACACACAAACAACCAGGTGAGTCTTGATACAAATCTTACCTGCGTACTGCACTACTGGTGCAACACCAGCACTACATGTTCCAGGTTCACATCTTCTATTTTTTTTTTTCCTTCCCTCTTCTCTTTCCAGAGTACGTGAATCAGGACGTCCAATCAGAGCGGGCGAATACGCTGCCGCGTAAATCCACTGAGAGGCGTTTACACAACGGTCTCAGCGCTGGACGCAGCGTGGAGAACCCTGAGTACCTAGTGCCCACGTCTCCCGCTTTTGACAATCCATATTACTTGGATCTTGTGGCTAAAATGCCGGACGGGTCTTTAGCGGGCGGAGCCATGCCACCTTCCCGGCACGTGAACGGCTATGTAAGGCCTACAGCCGAAAACCCGGAGTACCTGGGATTGGCAGAAACCTGGAGTGGACAGAGAGATCTCACCTGAGGAGCGGTGGGGCGGAAGGGGGCGGGGCACAATGAGGGGCTGAGTGAGACTTTGAGTGAGTGAGTCACTGTGTGTGTGTGTGTGTGTGTGTATGTTCCAGGGCTGTCAGATTGCTTCATAACCTGCAGCTTGATTTGAATTATTTATCATCTTAAGCGTTTGAATGTATTTGAATACTGAGGTTTGCACAATGTTGTTAAGCGACAGGCCGAGCAAATTTATCACGGTTTATAATTAGATGGCAAAAGGAGATGTAGAGATTTATGAGTTACGGACAGCGTCGTGGACACTACGTAGTGCCCTATATGCCCAATTTGAGATTCAGCCAGAAAAAAAACTAAATGTGATCGTTCAAAAAGGATTGTGATTCAGTCAAAACGATTTCAGTAGCCCTTTGACCTGGTGTCGTTAATTTGGAGTATTTCAAGCCAAAGTGAAATTAGTTCTGACAGCCCTAATGCATCTTGAACATTAAATGACTTAAAGGAACGGATGGATGGATGCGTGGATGGATGAGTGTGTGTGTGTGTCTGTGTGTGTGTGTGGACACTTTTTGGTGACCTACAGGAAACTCTCAGATTTCCTTTTAAAATCCACTGTAGCATCTGGTATGTGGACAACCTGGACAGTTTTTGGGGCATTTTACCTGTCGCTTAAACGACACCGAAAGACAATTCAGTCGGTGGACTCGTTGAACTCTGAATCAGTGCGCGATGGGTGAACCGAACACGGTACGAGCCAACAGAGACGGATGTAATTATCGGAAAACCATATACGGTATGAGCCGATGCTAATGAAGCACATGAGAATGTACAAGCCAAATGACACTGGATCTGGAAATCTACGACTGTTTGGGAGTTCATGTTGATTTTTCTTTTTTTCTCACATCAGTTCCCTCTCTGTTCCTGCCACACTTCTTTGTTTTTTGTCGGTCTTCCGTATAATAATATGGCAGCTCAAATCCGGTGTCATTAGCGCTGCTGTTTCCGGGCGGATCTCTGACGTCTGGATCGAGCAGCTTTTTTATAGCTGTGCGTTAACGTGAGACTCTGAGAGCGACGGAGGAGGACGAGAGGTGACAGGTCGTCAGTGTAGAACGATCTCCTTACTGCAAGTGAATTGGAGTTCTGAAGCTGAGGCTGTCACGTGGTTCCCAGTAAGACCATTAGTGCATATGTATTTTATATATGTGGTTTATCTTCAGTCACGCTGCAGATTATTAGTACGATTAGCACAATTATTGCATGTTTTTTTTTAAAGAGATTAAAACCACAGTTTAGAAATAAACTACCAGCACAAGCATGTTTAAACAAATTTAATAATTCTTGGTTTAGAGGTGTTTTTTTTTTTCTTCATAAAACTTCAGACCCAAATTCAGCTTTCAGTTTAGAAGCATGAAAAACCAGTGTGTGGCAACTACAACAAAATGACACCGCATCATGTCCTTTCTCAGTTCATCACGTGACAATTTTAACTTTAGGTGTTAAAATTTGGGAGAATTTTTAAGTATAAAATGTAATATTTTATTTTCGTCTGTTTAACAAAAGGAGAGAACATTTCTCTGATAAATCACTCGAGAGAGAGTAAATTAAATACACGAAGCCAGTCAAAAGTTTTCAGACTTTTTTCCTGTACAAATTTGTTGTCACCAAAACAAAACCCACAAATTCTTCTCAGTTCATTTATACTCGATTAAAGAGGATACAGTTTAACTGAAATAAATCATGTCTATACAGGGTTTATAAACCTTTCACCAGCAGCGTGCATCACTATTAAAATCTCTATGAAATAATGAGAGCATAAAATATTGGCCCTTACTTTTTACATTATTATTATTATTTTTATTTTTTGTAAATTCTTCTACCTTTGTTCCCTAAATTCGAAACACCCGTGCGTCCTTTCGATCTCGATCCTCAGCTTTATAATCTTATATCAGGTTCTGGATTTTGCACGGTTTAACACGTAGTTGTGCAACGTAACCTGCGGTAAGGTTAGACAATGTAACGGGGTAGAAATATGGTTTAGGTTGTTTCACAATACTTGAAAATTTCTGTGATTGTTTTAGATAAGGAGTTTTAAACAAAAACGTTTGGTGATACATTTATTAAAACAAACTTTTGAAAAAAATAAATAAAGCGGTAGAACATTTTCGCTAAACGTTAAATTTTTCAGATTTTTTTTGCATCGAATTTTTCTCCATTGTTGAACAGCAGAGGAACTTTATTAAAGCACTGGAAATAAAAAAAATGGTGAACCGTGTGACTCTACGGTGGCAGCGTGAAGAGCTGTAGCTGTAGATTGCAGCAGAAAGAGCCAGTAGTGAATGTTAAGTTCTTGACTCAAACAAAGGACGGCTTGTGTTCCAGACCGGAGGGTGGGACGGGGGTAGTCTTCTGCAAACCCAGCAGTGTTAAACACACTGTTTTAGCTCAAATGTCTCTTACATATATGCAACAATATTAAAACTCTATCTGGGGACGGTTCACATTGTGCAGTGTGAAATTCGGTCGTGTTCATCCATCTTAACAGAGAAGAAAAGGCTATGTTAAAAATCCTGAGAAGAAGACGAGCCATGTATTTTTATAGTTTTTATAATTAAGCTATACGACATGTGGAGAAGGACGTTGAGTGAAACTAAAGAGGGAAAGAAATCGATACGGAGCACATTGAAGGAGTTGTAAAATGAATTTGTGTATCCTTGTGATTTTAACAAACGTGTCTTTTTATACGGTAATGTTTTAAGACTTCCATTTTTACTGTATCTTACTGTACTTTTGGATCGTTTTTGCACTCTGACGTCTGAAAACTGCAAACTTTTGAGAGCGAGCACATTTGTGCCCGTGTGGGGGTGTGTGTATCATTTTGTAAGCAGCGTTTGTAACAACCGTGTCAGGTTGTGTGTTTATTGTATCACAGGTTCAGGCTATGGTGTGTTTTATTTTAGAGTTATTAAGAAAAAAAAAATGTGATTTTTTTTTTTTTTTTTTTTGTAAAAAACTAATCAAGATGTATGATATGGGTGAAAAAAAGAAAATATATTTGTATATTATGCATGACCTGATTTTATTATTTTTTTTATTCATCCATTTTATATAAGACACCAAATGTTTCTTTTTTATTAATAAAAATACAGGAATGAAGAAATATTTTTTTTTTAAAAAAGAAGAAACTGAAAAAGAATGATAAAAGAAAGAAAAAAATACCGAAATGGAAAAAGAAAAAAATTCAAAAGAAAAACATGACCAGTAAAAAAAATAAATAAATAAAAAACTGACAATATTATACTGTAAAGTTACATAATGTAGTTAATTTTAAATTAAAAAAGGAATAATAAATAGAGAAAAACAGAAAATGAAGAAATGCTGAGATGAGAAATAGGGAAAAGAATGGAATAAAGAAAGACGAAACTACAAAAGAATTTAACTTGCTAATACAGCACACGTTAATAAACTAGCTAAGCCTAGTGATTTACATATAATATAAATAAGCAATAGCTGCTGTATAATAATCTCACATCAAACAGACATTAAACCATAGCAGTTTAGCAGTCTGCCCTTGAATTAAAGTAAACTAGGATTTTATTCACAGATACACACTCCCAGCACTCAGCACTCCTGACTTTAGTTCAAGCCTAGACTGATTTCCCTTCGTTCCTGTATGGATTCCTGGTTAACCAAGAGGAAATAGTCAGTGCTGGTCTACTTGTCTTTTTTAGCAGTACCTCTGCTTATCAATGTCAAGAAAAACCCTGAATTCTTGTGTAATCTCGGCTGGCGTTAAGACCGGTTGAGGCACATTTTCTTCCTAGTTAATGATTCATGTCCAAGACAGGGTCGGATACGTGTTTATGGGTTTCAGTCAGGGCTACCGAGGAATCTAAATTACCCGGTAGTGAGGAATACCTGCGGGACGCCTGGAGCCGGGTCGTATCCCGGACGCTGGGCGCTTCCTGGAGGATGGAGGTCACAGCAGATGGTGTTTTTGACTTAATGTGTCTGGTGCGTTCTTCGTCTTTTTCTCTCACCAACGCATGGATCTTGCTTAGCTGGGAATCCAAAGGCTTAGGAGTGAACCCTGAATCAGGCCTGGTTGAGTTCTGACGAGGTACAAGATGGGATTAGAGTTTAGCGTTATATTACAAGAGAAAAAATGGCGTCTTCCGCTAACACTTTGTATAATCATATCAGCTGTGAATTTCGCTAGCATCCATTTGGAAGTGAAGAAGACTGCCTTGAAACTTAAGAGTCTTTCAGAATTGAAGTGATAAAAAGCATTCGCTTTATAGTAGCTACTCTTCAAAATGGCCATTTTTTTCCAAAGGAGAAGCAGTGGTCACTTGCTCCTGAGATTCCCGGTTCCTGTGTTACATCCCTTGACGTATTTAGATTTCCTAGGTTTCCTGTGAATTTAGCAACCGGCAAATAGGATCCTCATCATATTATAAGAATACAAGGTTTGTCTGGAAAGTATCCAGCCAGGTAATATGAAAAATAGACATTTATCGAAGAAGATAAAAGACACAAGGAAATCCTGCAAAATCCTTTGTTGGAATGACCATCAGCTGCCTTGCTGTGGTTTCCTGAATTTCAGGGATGATGTGGAATTTCTTCTCTTTCAGTGGTGATTTAATTTTGGGCCCATTGACTGGTACAGTGAAGTCATCATAGTTCATGTAAATATGTGCTCTATCCTTGGCTGTCAGGTTATGATGTCGAGCAAACCGTTATCGTAATATTACCAACGACTTCTTCCGGACAGACCTTGTATATAACATTTGCCAAAGAGGTGGCAAAAAGGTCAGTCAAGCTCAACTAAAATATCTATGTATGAATTAATGCCTTATGGTTGCCACAGTCGACAGTGGAAACTTTTAAATGAGTAGCGCGTAGTCACAAACCCTTTAAAATGAACTGTATACAAAGTGAGACGAATTAACTTTTTTCCAGGACGATCTTTACCTGGATCATGGTAGTTGTGCTCTCCAGTTGAATAGGGTACAGGTTGTAGAGTACTGGTCCACTGTTTCCATAAAGGATTGAGGGCTCTGGGCAGTTGATCCCAGGTGATACAGTGCTATATGCTGGGGGTACAGGGGTAATCTGCCTCTGAAGGAGCTGAAGAATCATGGTAATGTCTGTAGTCATTCTTGCCTCCAGTCTAGGAGATAAGATATGAAATTGATGCCTTTGGCCAAACTTTCTTCTACCAATGCATTTAGAACATTTTCCCAACTCAAGGATTCAAGGATTCGTTATTGTCATACCAGCACACTTCCATGTTATGGTACGAAATTAGTACCCAGGTCCCGTTTAAGCCACATTAATAACAGGGTGATATAAATATGAGGATGTATATATGTATATACATAAATATAAATAAGAGCAGTCAGAGATATATTTATTGCAAGAATTAGACGTAAGCTATACATCGTGTATTGCACATTTACAGAAACTATATTGCACACTTTGTACATTGGGCTAATAAAGTTATATATGTATTGCACCATAGGATTATATATTGCACTTAAAATATAGAGATCTATTGTAATTAAATACTATCTACTGTTAGCATCATGTGATTGTGTATGATTGTGTTTGATGAGAGAGGACCTACAGAGCACGGCTAGAGTTCAGCAGTGTTCAGTTCAGTTCAGTTCTTTTTCAGAGTTCAGTGGGCCTTTTTAATCAGGCCCGCGGTGTTAACGCTCCAGGTTAAGTCCTTAGCTATGTGAACGCCCAGATACAGTACTTAAAGCTGGGGACCACTTCCACAGCAGCTCCAAACACACATGAGGTTCACACCTGAAACCATTTATGATTTTGGGCAGGTTTGTTGAAAGCAAGAAAACAAGACCCGATTTCAAATCAAAGTATTAGGCTATACCTGAGAATCTCTTTCGGAATAACCATAATAATAATAATAATTAACCCAATAACCCAATAACTAACCCTCAAAGACCCAAAGAGAAGGTTGCAAGAAAATAATGTAACACCTAAACAGATCTGGCACAAGCTGTTAGGAACAAATGAGATCAAACTTAAACCATTACAATGGCATAAAGACAGTATGGAGACACTACAGCGCCTGGCCACAGGATGAGTTCTGAACATCAATATTGGTCAAACATAACCTAGACAGTGAATGTTCTTTCACTTTGCAGCAGCTGAAGGATTCATAAGTATTGTATTGTATTGGCAAAGTCAAATCTTATCTGAGATTAAACCAAGAATATGAGAAAACTCAGAAATTCAGCCTTTTTCCCCTAATATGTACATCTGTAAGTGTTGAACAATGAGCACCTTTGGTGGCAGATAAAATTTCTTTGGGTGAGCAAAACTAACACTTAGGACACTGAACCTAAATGTCTCATACTTGCAAGAACTGCATCAAGCCGTGAGCCCACTGACATCACCAAACTGTTGCATTCTTCTTTTGCAGTGCTTTTTCATGCTTTTCTTGTGGCTTCTTTCAGTTTCTGTTAGCTCTTCAGAGGGTGGAATACCACACCCATTCCGGTCATTTGGCCTGTGAATTTGCCAGTCTAAACCTTTTACTTTCCTCCCTAGTGAAGTCTGTTGTGTTGAGAGTGTACGGTCTTGCTGCAAGTTCCTCTCAATGACAAGCAGTGTTCAAATCAAAGAAGGACTTTTGATTGTACCGATTTTTACTTTGGATAGTAGCGATTTGACTTGAACGCTCCTCGTAAAACGGATGCATTTCTCTGTAAATTTACAAATAGTAGGTTTTAGTAGTGTTAGTGAGCCAATTCCGTAAGCAAGCCCAAGCCATGACATCACCGCCACTGTGCTTAAACCATGAGCTTGTATGTTTTGGATCATAATTAGATTCATACTTTTTCCACAATTTGTGTCGTTCACTTTTTGTGGCTCATCTTGGTATTTCATTGTGAATTCCAATTATCGGCTTTTGCTTTTTACTGCTGATGAGTGACTTGCTTCTTGCAGTATGGCCTATATATACCTGTTCTCAAAGTCTTCTTTAAATGGTGGATTAAGAGACCTTCACCCCTGCCCTGTGGACAGATAGTAAACTGTTAATCGAAACTGAGCAGATTGGCACCCTGTCCAGGGCCCGCCTCGTGCCCTAAGTCTCCTGGGATAGGCTCCCGGCCCCCTGCGACCCTGTATACAGGATAAAGCGGTATAGACGATGAGTGAGTGAGTGAGTGAGAATGTAAAGTGACCAAAAATGGTGTAATAATAAAATGGTGTAATGGTGTACAAGTAAAACTAAAACGTTTACAACATACTAAAACATCTTTTGGTTAGATATGGACTGTTTGCATTATGTTTAACTATTTGTTTACACATGCAAATAAATGGGCCAGGAATATTTTTTTTCAATGGCCTACCTGTTAAGCTGACTTTGCAGTAACTCGAGTCTTGAATGAAGCTCCTCGTCTGCAAATGAAGGTGGATGACATGAGGCTTGGACAGAAGATCTGTAAGAACAGCTTGCATACTGAGT
This sequence comes from Leiocassis micropogon, assembly GCA_028565275.1. Classification (NCBI taxonomy): domain Eukaryota; kingdom Metazoa; phylum Chordata; class Actinopteri; order Siluriformes; family Bagridae; genus Leiocassis; species Leiocassis micropogon. Next base: position 1,302,020 of record JAOVVA010000054.1, on the reverse strand, counting down.
GGACCAACAATCTGGCCAGTAATGGCACAATCCAGAAAGATGAGCTCCTACAGGAGGATAGGCAGGAGAGAATACAGGATAAAATTTAGGTGATCCCAAATAAATACTTGACATTTGTGGACTTTCTGTCAACCAAAACTATAATTGATGTGAGGTCTCATTTAGTCGATGCAAACCTTCCAGAACTTACTGCATAAATGACTCTAAAATTAGATGGTTATTCATTCAAGGTGTATTTCTACCATAGTGTGCTTGGAGATTGAAGTAGCTACCTCTGTCCATGCCAAGTTTTTTGCCCATCTCAGATTTGTTGCTGGGTGGAATCACCCGTAGGGCTGATGCAGGGTAACCTTGGGGGTCTCCATCAGGGGTGTAAAGAGACAGTTTGTTGATGTTCTCACTAGACTGAGTTCTGGAGGAGCTGCAGCTACACAGTTCATCCCAGTGAGCGTGAGGACCAGCAAAGCAGTGACTACCCAGGCGGTTACATGTTTGAACTGAATAGGAATCATCTTGATCCATTCCATCTGTCCAGGATGTGGAAAAGGCATGCTTTTATTAACTTATAGTAATTAAAGTTAAGCTAGTTATTGTTTGCTCATACCTGGCTTGTTGCGTCTCTCCACTGAGTTTTTGTGATGCCGTGCTTGGTTAATATGGTAATGGCAGCCGTTATCTTCACTGTGTAAGGTGTGAAGGACCTGATCTACCTGTTTATACACAAAATTTATTTAGACTTTGAACCAAAGGCTTTGTATGTTCGACAAAGAGCATTAGTGTATGTCTACTTCTCTGAGGTTGAAGGTGATCTCCAGGTTCTTCCAGAAGCTTTCAGCAAAGGCTGGGTACATATCTAGGACCTCCAAGAGATCATCTCTCTGGATTTGATGGAGATCAGAATAGGTGAGTGTTCGCACATCAGCGTTGCAGTAGCCAGGTTCTGTGTACAAGTTAATGGGCTCGCCAAAGATATTGTTCTTGCCTGCACATAAACGTACATAGAAAAAATATTATTTTTACATTATAATTATTATTATTATTTGGATCTGTCAAATAATAACTGATGATGAAAACCTCACTGTTTCTTAATGCATACTAATACTGCTGTGGCCCCTCTTAGCTCCTGCCTGCTTTTATGATTCATAATCCTACTATCTGGCCTAACTCACAGGAAGGGTTGCCTTTTATTATGTCTGGTCCTCTGAATATTGTCTCAGGGAGTTTCTCCTCACAGATTGAATTTCTGTCTCAATGGGATTGGCACTAAGCATGCAGTCTTGTTCAAAACTCATTAGCAGGAGTTGGTTTGTTTGGAATTGAACCCAGTTCACTGTAGTAAGGGCACTGAATGCTAGCTGCTAGTCCACCAGGGAACCATCTGGCTCAGTCTTTATGCCTAGATTTCTGTAAAGCTGCTTCGTGCCAAGGTCTACAGTTAAAAGTGCTATACTGCAGATTTTCTCAACTTGTAAGTAAAGAAGGATACCTAAACAGATTATGTTATGTATAGATTAATACACTCACCCAGTATAGCAAGCACTACTTCATTGCAGGACACCTGAATTGAGCCGTGGGAGATGAAGTACAAGGTATGGAGAATATCACCATGATGGTAGAGAGTGTCCCCTGGTGGGGAGTGAGTGGTCTTTAAGCACATGGCAAGGGCTCTCAGACAGGCTTTACTGGCCCCTTTGAAGGCCTTGCAGTTCTGTAGCAGGTTGCGGTTCAAGTGCAGACAGATATCAGCCTGTAGGCATTCAGGAAAACCTTTCAAAACCTACAAGGTCAAAAGAATGTTTCATGCAAAAACATCAAGCAAGAAGTATCCATCGTATTTATCTGTTTTTCATTCATGTCAGTTTACAGATCGTTTGAGAATGTGGTGTTGAGGCACATATTTCCCTTACTGCATTCATATCAATGCCATTGGTGTATGACCAAGCATGTTGGAAGTATTCCTCAAGCCTCTGCCTCAGGGCTGGTGGTATTTGGTGGAAACGAATGAACTCTTTGACCCTCAGCAACTGTGTGTGGTAACGGGTGGTTCCAGAATAAAGACGCTGAATGATTGCTGAAACGTTCCCAAATATGCTGGCATACATGAGGGCTGAAAGATGGGAAAACAGCATCAAGTAGCAACATTTTGTTCCTTAAATTAACGGTAAACATGTTTAACATCTGTTTAATACTTCTATTAATCAAAAAACAATGACATGATACGTTATAACAGTACCAAATATGTAATCATGGACCCCACCATTATGTCAACTAAAGTTGGTTTTGATCATATGCGTACTGGAATAATGAATTTCTACCCACTCATTTATGTCACAGAACTCAAACTAGACTGCAGCTTTTAAGATAAGACGAAGCTAAGAAGACTTGCCACTAGGAAAGTACCCTCGCATGTAGTGTAAGTTTAAGTTTGAACCTGAAATAGTACCTTGGAGGCTTTATCTTATCCACTGAAAACTTTTAACAAAGGAAAATTCAAAATCTTAACTTTAGTTTTCTAGGTACATTTTATCAGGATGGTACATTCATGGCTACATCGCTTGTATCCTCAATGCAAAACATCTAAAGTGAATCTTTAGGATTGCAGTTGGAATTGGTGACATAAGAGAGAGTTGGATGTACAGTATGCAGAATGACTTACACCCAATGAGCATGACGCAGATGGAGAAGATCTTTTCAGAGTTGGTGTTGGGTGAGACATTCCCAAAACCCACACTAGTCAGGCTGCTGAAAGTGAAGTACAGTGCAGTGACATACATGTCCTTTATGGAAGGTCCAGAGGTGGCATCGCTGTCGTTATAGTACTTCCCAAGTTGATCGGCCAGGTTATCCAACCATCCTGTTTTCATGTAGGGCCTCTCCACATGGCCAATGGCATACCAAATACATGCCAGCCAATGGGCAATGAGCACAAACGTACACATGAGTAAGACTAGGACAGCCGCTCCATACTCTGAGTACCGATCTAACTTCCTGGCCACACGGACCAATCGGAGCAGTCGTGCAGTCTTCAGGAGACCAATCAGAGCGGTTGTTGTCTAAAATTGAACGAACAGTGTTAGAAGGGAAGGAGAGTTCAAGCTATGGATATTTTTAAATAAGTTAGCATTTTTCAAATAGTTTGCAGGATACGCTGTTCTATGACTTATATAATCCCGACTGGTTGGAAAGTCCTTACCTTAGGGCTTGACAATTATGTATACAGGGTTACCTTCCTTATACGAAATCTTTTTCTTTTAAAAACTTTTTAGCCCAGGATAGAATCAGACCTAACACCACTTGACTTTCTTCTTTTGTGTCATATGAAGTCAGTTGTCTTTATAATCAGCCCAGTAGGATCTCGTCACAAATGGGGAAAATGATCTCTGCATGGAGCAACATCAGTTCTGATACATAAGTGCTACAAAGTCAAAGGCTGTAAATTGATAATTTGCTTTAATTTGGTGCAAAATTAAATAAATTTTTGCCTATGGATCTAGAATTTTGGGCCACCCTGTATACAAACAGTAAAATATATGCAACATATATGCAGCTGCTCCAACAAATAGTCTACTTCATCTTCAGTAACCGTGGTTGAATTAAGACCAACATATTTTCATCAATACAGAACTTCTGGCATGAAGCTTTAACGTATACTTTAAATTTTATCATTATTTTATCATTTCTTTGTAAGCAGGACAAATTTGGGACCACGTCCAACATTCTTCCACTTCAAAGAAAGCAGATATGTTCTCACCTCGTCGGAACCAGATTTAAAGATGAGCAGGTCAAACGGAAGAGCAGCCACCATGTCAATAAGAAACCAGCCTTTAATGTAGTGAACAGCGATGCTTTTAGGATGCGTTACCACCTCATCGTCATGATTGACGTATGTGGTGCGAAAGCTGATCACGATGTCCACCATGAACAGAACGTCCACGATGGCGTCCACGACATTGAGCGGGTTGCAGGTGTAACCACAGACACGTCGCCGATTCTCTGCCAGCTCGTTAAGCAGGAACGCGGCTGAGTATGGGGTGAAGACTGCAGTGTAGAGCACTAGCAGCAGGATGACCCAATCCCATACTGCCTTAAAGGGACTGTAGTGCAGCAAGATCCACTTATGGATATCTGCAGTCTGGAGCTGATACACAGGGAACACACTGGTGCCCAGAGACAGCGTCTGTATAAAAAGAGGCATATGCAGAAAGCTTTTACCTTGGCATGAGTATACAGTGCCTTGCAAAAGTATTCCTACCCCTTGAACTTTTCCACATTTTGTCAATTGCAACCACAAACGTAAACGTATTTTGTTGGACGGCCATGTTAGTAAATAGAGATCCACAGTTTAGGTGGGAAAATCTGTTCACAGGACTATGCACTCCACAAATCTGACCTTTATAAGAAGACCAGTTTGTAGTTTGCAACAAGCCATCTTATGGCTTTCTTTCAACCGTGGCTTTCTTCTCACCTCTCTTCCATAACGGCCAGATTTGTGGAATGCATGACTAAGGTAGGTTTGCAGTCGTGCCGTACACTGTCCATTTTTGGATGATGGATTGAACAGCGCTCTGTGAGATGTTCAAAGCTTTGTATATATCTTTTATAACCTAACCCTGCTTTAAACTTCTCCACCACTTTATCCCTGACCTGTCTGGTGTGTTCCTTCGGCTTCATGATGCTGTTTGTTCACTAATGTTCTCTAACAAACCCCTGAGGGCTTCACAGAACAGCTGCATTTATACTGAGATTAAATTACACACAGTTGGACTCTAGTTACTAATTAGGTGACTTTTGAAGGTGATTGGTTCCACTGGGCTTTAGGTAGGGGTATCAGAGTAAAGGGGGGGTGAAAACATACTTTTCAGATTTTTATTACCATTTATCATTTTCCTTCCACTTCGCAATTATGTGCCACTTTGAGTTGGTCTATCACATGAAATTCCAATACAATGCATTTATGTTTGTAACGTGACAAATGTGGAAAAGTTCAAGAGCTATGGATACTTTTGCAAGGCACTGTATATTTGCTAAAATTATATTTGTAAATTAATAAAGGTCACCCTTAGCTTTCAGTTATGGCAGAGATGGAAATGTGGTGTACTGGACACCTTTAACTCACAAAAATGAACTTTCATGATATGACATTCTGTCCAAAAGAAATCTGAGGACTTTCTGCTTTTTGCTGTCATGACATGTTTTTTTGGTCTTCAGCAAAACTAGAATCTCTTTTACTTTTAGCAGATGTCTTATCCAAGACTGATTTAGAGAAATACTTTGTAGTTTCAATAAATAAATAAATAAATCAATCAAAATCCTTGCTGGTTTAATAAGTTAGAGTCTACCATCTTCTAGCTCTAGGTTTGCTGTGATGACTGAAAGTGATTTGGCGTACAAACTGCCACATACTGGACTATCAGAGCGAAGGGGCAAATGAAAGGGATGACTGGTTCCTAAACTGAGAAGATGATGTGATATTTTTGCCCAAAAAGTTGTAGTTCAAGTATAGGATGAAAATGATGAATGAGAATTCTCTCTCACCTACAGAAGGTTTAAAGGCAAGGTTGCACTTCGTAGCAGCGAAAAAAAGGACCTCAGCTGATATTATGGATTGATTTAATTGCAATCCCTCTCTGTCCTAATGACCTTTCCGCTGGTGAATGTTCAACACACTCCTGTCACACCATACAGGCAGAGATTGATTTCTTGATGGACATCAAGTGCACCATTCATGCATGAACATTTGAACCAACAATATGGATGTAACCCGAAAAAATGAACAAATCATTTAAAGTGAACAGATAAATCATACAAATAACGACTATTTCTTTTGCACTGTGACTGGGATCCTGTATCTCTCACTTGTCCCAAGACATTAAATGTCTGTTGGCTTCAGGAGGACCTGTGGTGAACACGCTCGACAGCTAAAAGCTCCAGGGTTCTTGTTGTGCACATCACAGAGGACTTTATCTGGATTTTTAACCACCTGCTGAGCCCAGAACGTCCAGCAGACTCTTTACAATCAATAGTTTACAGCTAATTGTTTGCATTGCTTCTCCCATGCAACACTGTTCTGCTATCCTGTGTCGATAATCTGTATTTATTGTAGATTTTGTACTGATCTCACTGTAGCCGTGTACTGTGCTCACTTAGTATTTGTTGCAAGAGACCCTGAAATAAGAAGTAGGAGGGGAAACAAGGCACTCATGGGTTTCTCATGCTTAGTATTAGTCCAATACTTAATTTGGAACGGTCACACCCACTTTGAGTTTAAATCCCTATCTCACTTGTTACCTGGCGAAGATCTCTGTGATGTTCTGCATGTGGTCCTTTACCTTAGGGATGGTGACAAGCTCGATGTTTGAGGGCGAACTCCTGGAGATGGAACGCCTGGGACGGCCAAAGCTCATGGAGAAAGCTGGGAAGCGGTTGGCGACTCCGCACTTCATCTGGTCGGGGTTAGCAGGAGAGCTCAGACCAAAAACAAAAAAAACCTAAAATGTTTCTGCCATTTCTGTTGTTCCTAGCTAGCAGCAGCTCAGTGGGCACTTGGGGAACAGGTAGGCACAGGTCGTCTACAGGTGCCAAAGAAACAAATAATATAAATTGTATAGTAGTGGTATGGTTTAATAATTTCATTTTTTTTTTTTAAATATCAATTGTAAAGTGTGGAGGCAGCTGAATAGTTAAAATTGCAAAAGACTCATTGTTTAATTTGTAGACACTTAATAAAAGCATCACAACATATTTCTATAATGATAATTTATTAGTATCATTATTTTGACAGCATTTTTATTGGTTGTATTCATCTTTATTCTATTCATGTATTATTTTTTTTTACATATATCTTTTGCAAAATAATGACATCGCAGCAAATGAAATGTTCCTGAATCTAGCCTATTACTAAATAAGTTCACGACAAACCACATCTATGGTTATTAAGCTTATTTCCAGTCAAATGTTACAAAAATTGTTGTCAAAAAATTTCTTGTTCTGTTGGCAGAGAATTTTGCTTCTTTAAAATATTTCTGTCATTATTGACCAGCTTCAGTGGAGGACATTTTAACTGATAATATTTTGAGTAGTGTGTTAGAGCTGGCTTTTAAATATTGTGTTTACTTGAGTAAGTGATGATATCTAATATGGAATAGAGGTGTCCGCTTCTGCACAAAAAACATGAAACAATGAAATGTCCTGATTCTTCATGAAACAATTAAGTGGGCATGGATTGTACAGAATGTTGTAGAGCAATTTCATTTCATAAAATGAATTTTTAATCTGTTGATTTGTCATTATATTTTTAAAATGAGAGCGTCATTAAAACTATAAATTTCACTTTTTGTCTTAATACATTTGGCCACCACTGTATACAGTACAGAATATTACACCAAATCCTAAAGGAAGTTTTACAATTTACAATCGTTATATCTTTATTTCTGTATCCTTACCTCACACTGGAAATGACTCTGAATTTGAATTGAGTGAAATATACTATATTGGACTATGAAAAATGTGTTAAGAAATAGAAAGACTTGGGATTCATCCGCCATTAGATTTAAAGACAGAACCAGGATAAAAAAAAGGGCGGCCTTACCGGACCAGTGTATTGTTCCCTCCGTTTGTCTTGTTTTCGGGATCTTATGAAGTCCTTCTGCTTTTTAGGCTTGTTAGTGTCAGCGCTGTGATCCTCACACACACACACACACACACACACACACACACACACACACTACAGCCTCCAAACTGAGAACCGATCAATCACTCAGCACAACCGCAGTGCAAAGCAAATTAAACAGCCAGATGGCGCGATCCTTTCACACACAGCACATCACATAACCACAACAACTCCAACAACAGCAACTGTCTAACACTTTTAATGAATTAGAGAATTGCAGAAAAGTAATTTAGTTTTAGGGACCTGAATAATCGATGTTCACTGCAGCTACAGAGAGGCTCTTACTGTGGCGCGGTATTGACCGCATGGCCTAATGTGGGTCTGTGTCTAGAGCGAGGGATGACCTTTAGATTTCACGGCACATAAACAGACCTGCTTTCATGAGATCTGAACTAAAAAGCCAACCACCATCATCGGTGTGTGACCGGTCAAGCTGAAGACTTGATCTTGGTCTTACAAGCCAGACACTAGGGAGAGACAGGAACTTACAAGCTTTCTCCAGACAGCAGCTTTTAATTACTACATGTGATACTTCATTGAAAGCCTCCAATTACAGAGACCTGATGTGTACTTTTTAAAGCATTTTTGTCTTGATCTGAAAAACATACGGTACTGTGCAAAAATCTCAGGCAACACATTATCTTTAGTACAAACTTATACTTGTTATCGATGTTAGTCTGCATTATGATGTACAAAACCATCCAATATTTCCAAACATAACAATAAAAATTTAGAAAGAAAGCAACATATTACACGACGGACCAGTTTTCAGATGGAAACAGCAACAGCAGCAAACCCTAATGTACGCTCCTGGGTTTGGCTTAAAAAATAGAAAGGAGCGAGTGAACTCCTATTCTCCAGCACACTTAGTAAAATCTAACTGTTTCATTTAGATTTTAATTGATAAAACTGCACAAATCTGTATCTAGCATAGCAAACAATTTACACAACAAATATTGACTGTGTTAATTTTATTACTTTTTAATGCTATCGTTTATAGAAGTTTTTTTTTTTTTTTTAAGTAGAAATGCTTTCAAAGGCAACTTTGCTTGTTGCCATTTTTATTTTGTATGTGCCCAAGACACCGAGCGAGGGATGCAGGTACTGTAAGTAAAACAGCTGGTTTTGTACACGATAATAAAGAGACGATAAACATTTAACAAGATATGACGTTTGCACATACATATTCACCGGATACTCAATTTGGCTACAAAAACATCGATCAGATTTAGCACCTGAAGCTATAAAGATAATGTAGGCAGAAAAGGAACTTAAGGAGAAATGCACGTTACAGGTTTCTTGTTGATCAAAGATAAATGTTGGTGCTTCAAATAGCTTTTCTGTGTCCTGATTTTAAAACTGCCTTGTCATGTGAAATGATTGTCTTTTTTCTTGCTCGAAGGATTTGACTTTGCCCTGCTATCGCGTGCATTTTGCGTGTTAAGCTTTGCCGTGATTTATTGAACAGCCGAAAATGATCTTGGTGTCTTTGTGGTTTTACTTACGGCCGCATCATGACAATCCAACATTGCAACGGTGCTCTACAAAAAACATTGTGTTTATATTTCGGTAATGTTACACTGAATACGACTGATGACAGGAAAAAATAGTTACGCCGCATTTCAAAAACCTGACGTGCTGCTGCAAAATAAATCAGTTTTACAAAAATGACGTTTAAAAAATAAAAATTCACTATGCCCAAAAGAAATTTGTTTTGTAGACCCGTGTAATAATAATAATCATAATACATTCATTTTAACACACTCACCTCAGAACACACAAGTTCACAACATGGATGTATAACCATGTCCTTTTTAATGAAAAAAAATAAAATAATAATCATTCATGATCTGTACAAACCCCGCCTTCAGATGTTCAGCCACGCCCCCCTTACCCAAGTGTGATACCAAACTGTCCTGGGAAACAGTGATTTAGCTTCAGGATGAACGTGATTGTGTGTGATATGTCAGAACTAAGATTTTTATTAATCATAAATATAGTTTTATTTTTGACCCAATTCACACACACATGCTTCTTCCCCTGATGAAACATTCCGTGTCCTGGTCCTTCCCGCCTCACTCCAGCGCCTGAATGTTGTCCCACACTCTGACCACGTCGGGGTGATCGGTGAGAGCCTCGATCAGGGTGGCGCTGGTGTCCAGCTGGTCCTGTGGTAGAAGTGCGGCAGTGTTGGAGATGTACTCCATCCCCGCTGACAGAGTGTGAACCCCGAGAGTTTCCAGCGCCGTGCGCACTGCTTTCGTCGAGTTCATATCGCAGATGAACTGAGGAGAGAATGAAAAACAATTACGTGGGACATTTACTTGACAGTTTGTCAAGTCTGAATCAGAGTGAAATTGATTCTTTTCTACACACACAAAAAAAATCTGGTCTGGTCTGGCGTGTACCAAAATGAACAAATGTATACACACAGGTGGTCCCCGACTTACGAACATTCGAGTTACGAACGGACCGCGGGTTCGCATCTAACATCCGTGGGTACAAACAACTCGCGGAAGTAGAACACACCAGGGTTCCATTAAAAGGATCGATCACTGTCACAAATTTTAACCCCCATCATTTTACCCCATCACTCGTCTCTGGGTGTGAGGGATAAAGAAGTGCAACAGTCACTCCCACTCATTCACTATACCGATTATCCTGTACAGGGTCATGGAAGGCCTGAAGCCTGTCCCAGTGGACTCAGGGCACGAGAAGGGGGAGACCCTGGACAGGGTCCCAATTCATCGCAAGGCACAAGCACATACACAGACTCCAAACTTGGAACTTGGAAACGCCAATAAGCCTAATTTGCATGAAGCACGGTAGGGGCAGCGGCATGTGCTTCTTCACTGGCTGGATAAGGACGTTGGTCAAAATGAAGGAAAAACAAGTCAAGAAAAAAAAAAACAGCTTGAGTTCAGCACAGGATTTGGAATGTCCTTACGTGGCCCAGTCAAAGCCCACAGCATGAAACTCAAGGCCTGCAGAATGCTGGAGATGGCAGAGCTCACAGACTGAGAGGATCTGCCAGAACGTATTGAAGAAAGATAAATCCAGGAGCATGAAGCTTGGAGAGAATTGGCCAAGAATCTGGAGCTTCTGCCAAAGGAACTTCTATTAAATACATCATTATTCAGATTAACAACCAAAACACATGTTTCTGTGTTTCCTGTGTTTGCGATTCAGATCGGTGTGTAACCTGTAAAATCGGCTTGTCCTCCTCATCCTCGGCTTCCTGCACGTCTTCAGCCCCGGACTCTATCGCCAGCTCCAGGGCTTTTTCAGTAGAAACTTGGTCCCGGGCCGCCACAATGACGCCTTTTCTCTCAAAATGATGCCGGGCACCTTCGCACACCGCCCCCCTGTGGACAAGTAGAGATTTCACTACAGATTTATCCAGCAGAGCGCGAGTCATGAGAGAGACCGCACACGAACCCGTTTTTCATTAAGATGTGTTTGATGGCCTGGTGTGAGCGCGTGTTGTTGTCTGTCAGAATCTCGATGAGCAGCATGGAGCCACCGGGCCCTCGCGCCTCGTAGAGGTACTGAGCACCGACTTTCGACTTTTCCTGCAGGACAGAAAGCGGAAAACTTAAAAGGCACCTTAAAGCATGCTAATTTAATTTTAAATGATTTTTTCCCCCTCTTACCGCTCCTTTAATAGCAGCCTCGATGGTGGCTTTGGGTAGACTTTTATTCCTGCACTGCTCTATAAGCTGCGCCAAAGTGATGTTAAACTCCGGGTTTGCTCCTCCCTCTAAATATTCAGAGACACACACACACACATTTATTTATTTATTCATTAATATCACAACCTATTTAATGTTTGACATATTTCCACATTTAATTTACAGACTACAGGAACTTTTGTTACAGACTATATGAAGAAACTAAGGAACTGTGCATGTATAAAGAAAACTCTTTTATACAAAAATAACAACTGGCAGGAGAAATATGATTGCAAATTAAAAATCAAATGTGTTTATATAAGTTGTACACACTAAAATCTTTCATTCAAACACTTTTAGCTTTGATTACAGCACACAATGTGGTGTTTAGTTTATGCGTGAAAATGATTTCTCATGCTCCCAGAACCACTCTTTCACACTTTGCCTGTTCCTTCCGTGAAGAAAAAATCCCTAGATGTGATAACCTGGTCATTCAGTCCATTCAGCTTTAATGTAATCAGTGATATTATTATTATTATGATTATTATTTGAGGTTGAAGCCCACGTACATGTCTGTGTGTCTCTCTGTACAGCAGAACTCTCTGTCTAACTTATTA
>JAOVVA010000054.1:1263338-1281567 GCA_028565275.1 Leiocassis micropogon | reverse complement strand
GTCTGTATGCATGTAGAACACATTATCTGTTGCTTCTGCATAAAATATTTGTATTCAGTTGCATCTGTAATGTTAATATAATATTGAAATGTTAGGTGCAAAATGAGCTATGAAGAAAATGTATTTGAATTCCCAGAATTTTCTGTTTACACAAATGTGCTTTATTTTATTATTGTCATTTTACAATTAATGTATTAGCCATTGTTCAATCCATAAGGACACACTTTTAAAACTTATATTACTGAAAAATTATATAATTTTGTTTAAAATGCACGTTATTTTGATAACAGATCAAATAAAACTTGAATAAAAGTTCAAATAAAAGAATTCCTTTCCATTCCCACCCCTCCATAGTGCAAATGACATCCCAGCTTTCTCTTCAAAATCCTGGTTAAATATTTGCTCCACTCTGCTCACAGTTCAGAGGGGCAAAGGTTTCTTCTTTTTTTTCCCCTGCATGTCTTTCTCCATGTTTCAGTGTTGTTCCATCCATGAAGAGAAGTGTGTGCTTTTAATTGGATCAAAGTAACATTTTTCCATTCAAATTATTTAAAGACAAAAAACACTTTTCTAACAAAAACATTCTCATAAGAATATTGTTTTACAGTTTACTTTTATACAAAAAGCATCAGATTTTTTTTTTTTTAATATAGCAAGTACTTTAACCAGAATTTTAGGTTTTATTTTAGGTTCCCTGATGTAGAAATTTGTGGTTTATTCAGAAAACATAAAACATTACAGAATATTTAATTTATAACTTATTATAGTATAAAAGAATAGTATAGAATAATTTATTACTATTCCATAGAATATTGATATTTTATTACACTTTTAAACAATTTTAATATAAATTAAGATAAATATATAAATATTTTAGTTTTACTATGAATGCACAAATATTTTTTTACAATAACATTATATATTTTTTTTTAATTATTATTAATATTATTATTATTATTGCAAAATACCTACTCATTATACGTTTTTTGTGAAATTAATTGCTTTGTAATCACAAAGACAGCTGAATAAGATTGGAGCATGGGGTACTGCACTTTATTAATTAATTAATTTCATTTATTTATTTATTTGAAAGTATATCCTCAGCCTTTTCCCTCTAGTGGGGGCATGTCACCTTGATCTCCTTTTGGTGTCTTCCTTTCTTCTTCCTCCTCTCACTGCTGTCTGGAATTTCACAGAGCTGTTTCAGACACAGATACACACACACACACACACATTACTCAACATCTGGCAAATAGATAGGGTTCACTTGCATTTGACTTGGCAAAAACCACTGAATCTCTCTCTCTCTCTCTCTCTCTCTCTCTCTCTCACAAATACATACTTGAACAACCAGTTTTTCGGGGACTACAAGCTGGATCCTACAATGTGGGGACCCGTATTTCTATAAGGTTTTAAAGCAAATGAAGCCGTAAAGACTCAACTCAACAAAGAAATGTCACATTTTCCCACAATGTGAGGACAATTTCAGGTGTTCCACACTTGTGAGGACCAGCAAACACACAGACAATTTTTTTGGTATTTCTACAATGTAGGTACTTGTGAACAATGTGGGGACAACATTTAACAAAACAATTAAAATGTGGCTAAAATGCATATTTCTAGGGTAGGAAATTAATAAGCCACATGAATAACAAGATTTTTTAAATTCAGTTTTACAATTTAAATGCAGTATTTCACTCAGATTTATTGTAATTGCTGTAAAACAAAATATTTAATACTCAAAATGAAAGAATAAAAAAAAAATACTAAACATACATCAGTCAATCTGTTTAATAAAATAAAATATTTTGGCAATTGTTACGACCCTTGGTGGTCTAGGGGTATACAGGTCGCACGCTTAAATTTGTCAAGTTGGCAAGTTGAATTCCCAGAACAGGTTGGAACCAAAGTGATGACAAACTAAATACTTCATTACCAAAGGGTGTTTATTTACATAAAGTACAAGAGAAGTGGAGAAGTGGTACCAAGTGAAATATTTACAAGTGAAAATAATTGTTTAATAATAGAAAGACTGGCCATGGGTGAAAATAAACCAAAAACCCAGTCTAACTAATCACACCCCCCTCCCCCCCCATCTAGTCTCCTCTAAAAATAAAAAGAGGAAAGAAAAAAAAAGAATAAATAAATAAATCTGATGAGCAAAACACCCTAACTGGCTACACTATCTAAATCAAAAGGGATACATAGGTTGGCACACACCCTCTTACCTAGTGTACCTCTAGACAGCAGGTTACCTACATGTTGACATGTATACCACGTGGCTTACTTCCCTAAACCAGTCTCTCAATGGCAAAGCTCACCAGCATATTGACTGGGGGGAAAAAACAAAGTGTGGCCAGGACAAAGTGAGTCTCAAGACTGACTCTAAATCCTAAAACAGCTTCTTAAAAGCCAACTGGAGGATGGGGATTGGTTGAACTACTGAGATGTGCAGCAGCCAATCAGAAGAGTGGAATGATGGGATCGGTTGACATAATGGAACATGAGCCAACCAATCAGAAGCAGCAAGCAATGGATGGAACCACTAAGAAACCTGAAATAAGAGAAAAGGGCAACAGACAAAAAAACAACCACCCAATAATGTTCTGGAATGTAACAGCAATTTTCTTTATACATGAACAGAATAAAGAACTAAAATTGCCACTGATCTGTGCAAATAGAACAAAATTATGCAAAACTTTCTTTCCAGGTTACATCTTCTTTTTACGAGATGGATTTAAGTCTAATTCTGCTTCAAGATCTTTATAAACACAGACCAAATGCACTCATTTTTAAACATACTGCAAGTGCTCACTGATGCTTAATAATACTCTAATGAATGAAGGAAGAAAGAAAATAAAGAATGAAGGAGAAAAGGAAGGAAAGAGAAAGAATGAAAAAAGAAAGGAGAGAAGGACAAAAAAAGAAACAAGGGTAGCTTAATGGCTGGCTGGGTTGGTTGGTTTAGCCCAAAAATTGGTCTCTGTCTTTGCTAGGGTACAATTATACACCTGCGAAGGTGTCACGTGTGCCAAGGCATAAGGAATTACACATAAAAGCCTAATTAACACTTCGTTTTATTTACCAAGTTTGCATTATCAATAGATAAAATCCACTTTGAATCCCACTATAGGCTTTTCACAAGGACTGGAATTTAGCCACCCATCTTCTCGTTTCATTGAATTAAGACTACAACAGCTCCAGAAGACTATACAGTAATAAGTTCCCCACTGGTATCATTAATACATTCTCAGTGGCACTGGTTAAACTACCCCATGAGTCACATGACAACTTTATGATGCATTAATTCTTAATCCGTGACTTCTTCAACTGTAGCCACTGTTCAGTGAGTAAAGCTTACCTTCATTATCTAATTCACTGTCTGTCCCTGACACATTCTTTGGGAATTCTGAATAATGGACAGACAACAAAACAACAACAATATTTACTTAACACAGTCAGTGTATCCTTATTTTAATCAGGTACAGTGCATTTCCAGTTGACCACACTTAATATGTTTACTCTGTTATCATTAGAATCAAAGTTAATTTCATCTAGTTTTTCTCCGCAGAATTCCCCAAGTCTTCCTGTCTCTAATGCCACCAGAATTTTGCTTATCTTGGCAAGCTGGAGAGTGTCTTCAGGAAGTCGGCAATATTCTCTGTGAAAGCACCCTGTTCTTTCCTTGTTTGGGTTTAGAATGTTCACTATTACTCTGCTTACATTGTTCTATATGATACTAGAGATACTTTCTTGCAAATAGTCCTTGACAGTTTGAGCAATGCACAAACGTGTTGGAATCACAACCTTCTTGGGACTTTTTCCAATGTAAACGATCAACTTTTCCACACTTTCTATATTCCTGAGGTGATCTAATACGTCTTTTCTTTGAACAATTTGGAAAATTCAAAGCTGTTGCAACTTCAGATTCAGTGCTATGAAATTGCTATACAGTGCTGTTTCTTGTCACACATTCATGCTTTACTAGTTGCTTCTAAGACACCTCTGACTGAAACTGGGCTTGAGTGATCAGGTGCAATCTCAGATGGAACCTCAGATGGAGGCACCTTAGATGCAACTGCAACACTGGAATGGCCAGTGCTAGGATTGGGTGAAGAATTGAATGATGCACAATTGTCTTGGTTTTCCTTTTAGGAATTAAAATCATAGGACATTTACTAGCATCTGAGCTACTAGACAAATGATGATCATAAGGAACATACTCATCTTCATTGCTTTCCAAAATACAGATGAAGCAGGTATCACCGCTGCTTACTGTAACTAATCAAGCTATTAAAGACAACATAACTTAATTAACTAGGCACACTGACTGAAAGGAAGGAACTGCATGAATACACTAGCAGAGTATTTTTAATATGTTTTTAGAGAAAAAACTCATAATTAAAAGAGGGGGCACTTTTAATTCTATGTTTTTTTTTAATGTAAAAGTATTTTAAAAGATATGATCATAGTGGGTCTGAGTATTAGGCAAATACAACCTCAGACGGATACATAATCGTTTTCACCATGCAATTGTTTATTTAACAAGTATGATAACAAAAAGAAAAAAAATGTCTTTAGCAGCAATAACTAAAAGTAATTGTTTCCTATATGACTTCATCGGTCTCTCACATCGATTTGGTCCATTCTTCTTATTGAGGCTTACAAACCTGAATAATTTAAACCAGTTCTAACAGGAGGAATGGACTAATATTCTAGCAACTTATTGTATGATGCTTGTGGAAGGTGACCTGAAACATCTGACCCAGGTTACACAATTTAAAGGTAATGTTACCCACTACCAATTGTATGTAAACTTCTGATCCACTGCAAATTTGATGAAAGAAATAAAAACTGAAATAAATCTTTCTCTCCACTATTATTCACACATTTTCTCATTCTTTAAATAAAGTAATGATACTAAGTGACATAAGACAGGGAATGTTTACTAAGATTAAATGCCAGAATGTGTGAAAAACTGCAATGAAATGCATAGTCTGCATTGTTTTGGCCAATGAGTATGTAGATTTTAGTATGCCAATATGCTTTTACAGTTGTAAAGTTGTACAAAATAGTTAAGGCCAGCACAGCAAGCAAAAAAATATTTACAGAAAAAAAAGAACATTATATAAAACTATTCATCTTGTGATGACCTGTGTATAGTTTCATGTTAAATCATATTGTGGGGACTCCGTAGGGGAGGTGCATCACTTCACCGGTCATTTGAAATAATTTGCTTGCAAACACAGTTACAGAAAATTGTATATTGTAGGGACCTGATGTTTATTATGTAAAAATCATAATTAAAAAAGCAGTGTCAAACTTGTTTGGAGGAAGTAGACTCAGGCTCTGACAGTTGGGTGCAATGGAGTTTAACTCCAGAGGTACCATGTGAGGCTGGATGATTACAGTCTGATTCTGCTCCATGTTTTGTCTCCTGTAACAGGCACAATAGTCACTTATAAGCCTAAAAGTAAAAGCATGTTCAGACTCTAAATCTAACCTGAACAGTGCAACGATATACAAAGTATTTTAACATATACTGATCAAATAAAGTGTTTGTAGAAAACATTGTTGTTGCAAGAAGCAGAATTGTGCTGTGAAGGTTGTGTGCAATGAAGCTCATGTCCAGAAGCACCAACTGAGTCATTAGTGTCTTTGTCCATCCCTGATGTTCTTTCCTAAAACATGCACAACTGTCACTATTACACATAAAAGTAAAAGGTAAATCCTGTTATGGAAACAAGTATCATGTGACTGTTTATGTACAGTATAGTGACTGACCTAGCACTGTTCCGATCATCCCTAGACACTGTATATACAGTTAGGATCAAAATAACACTTATGTTCTATAAACATAATGGTACTAATGAAAAATAAATAAATACATGCATTAGATGTCATCCAATTATTCCCCAATTCTAAAAGAATGGAAATTCTCAGTTTATTCCACCAGGGAAAATCATCATCTCCATAATTCTAGATGATGTCCTCTCCAGGTGTTCTGTCTATTAATGCAAAAAGACACAAATGGAGCTTCCCTTCAACAAGGATTCTCCTCATTTTACAGTTGGGGTTAATGTGGTCATCACTGATCAGTCTTCCAAGAGTCTCATCATCACTTGCAAAGTCGTTACTAAATTTAAACAAACAAAACACATTAGTAACAAAAAAAATGTTTGTTTTGTTATTTAATTCTGTCACTTTTATTACTATTAGAAGTTTATTCTCTAAGCACCTGGCACTGGAGGCAGCATGATGGTATAGTGGTTAGCACAGTCGCCTTGCACCTCCAGGTTCGATTCCTGGCCAGATTCGTTTCCCGTCTGGAACATGGAGTTTCTCATGCATGTTCTCGCTGTGCTTGGGGGGTTCCTTCCAAAGACCTGCTGATTAAGCTATGTAAATTATGTTATAAATTTTGCGAAAGCATGAAATGAGACTTAAAAGGACTTGTGGAAAAACTTAACCATATCAGTTTCCCGAATAAAATAACACAAAACACAATTATTAACCATGATTCAGATCTGAGTCGAATCATTCACAGACTGCGCATGTGCCGCTACACATAGCCTTAGCGCTATCCAAAGCACTGGCGCAACTGATGAAGTTGGTTTATCAAGATGTAAATGTTAACAAGTCACCGAAATACTGTGTTTTAAACCCATATAAACCCTTTGTCAGGGCAGGTGCTAATATGACAAATAGCATCCTGTGTTGGTGTTTGCCTCTTGTTCTGATTCATTTTCTATGTTAAGTGTACTACAACTTTGAGCCAATGAGATTGTACTATACTGAGAATTTCCTCCCTTAATGAGTCACTTATACAACATTGGTTCATTAGCAGTGAGCTTGTTTTTTTTTTTTTTTAACCAATCAGGGTTCAGCGTAGACGGATTACATCAGAAAGTTTGCTGCCAATACACTTGTGTATGTGTTGATGCTGGAGACTACAGAGATATTAAGGGTGAGGGGGTGTTCTGATCAGTGAGATAGACATGCTAGATCGGTTAATACATTTTAGGTCCCCACTTTCACACAGGTCCCCACTTGATAGGTGTGTATAGAGATCGATGGCCCCACATTTGAAGCTTTGCAGGTACACACACACACACACACACAGACACAAACAGATCACAGAAACCAATACAAGAAATGCCTTTGTAAGTCATCATGGTGTAACAGTATAATTCTGATTGGTGAGAAGCTGATGATTTCCTTTCCTATACATATAGTTTCTATGGTAACAGGTCATTTCCAGGAACTTGAACACACTGGAAACATACCACAATAAAGGGATTAAAAACGTGTAATTTACAATATAGTGAAGTTTTCTTTTAAGATGTTTTTTTTCCCATTTATGGAAAGATTTTTCAGTGCCATCACTGTCATTACACTCAAGAGGAGCTGCTGTCGGCTTTATAGAAATGTTCTTTTCTTTTTTTTTTAACTGGTTCCATTAGGAGCCGCTAAATCATATCATCCGATCCTCATACTGGATTCAGTTTTATGGAAGTGGTTAGGGTCCTCGTCATGTGAATCAAACCCTGGTATTCTATTTAAAAAATATCTTCACTTATACGAACCTATACTGGAAATAAAAAAGAAAAAAAGCAAACATGACATACAGTATCTCAGAAAGAACATTTTTTAAGAGGAGCTCGCCATCTAGTGGTCAGTGCTGTTACATGACTTTTTATTTCCTCATTCATCCATCAGTTCATCCAAATTCCCATTAAAATTTATATTTACTGATCTTTTTTTATTTTACTGAATTTGCTTAACATATTTTAAGACTGTCTGTGACCTAAAAAGGAAAGATAAAATAAGAAAGTATAAAATATATAGATTTCCCTGCAATAATAGAAGAGAAAATGGACTAAATATTTTACATATAAAATCTACAAATATACAGATATACATACAGTTACAATACAATAACATAGAAATATATAAAAATGTTTAATATAAAATGTATAACATGTATAAATTATATGGAATCAATATCAAAGGGGTACAAGAAGAAAAATACATGGTGTATAAGTGAAACTTGCAGTATGAAATGTGATGATGTGTGACAGCAGCAGTGGTATTCTCCATGTTTTAAAGTGCCAAGTTAGTCCTCACTGATGTGTCAATAAGAACCAGCAATGTGCAACAAGTGAGTAATGTGCAAATGTGGTGTGCTGCAACACAGTGTAAAGGAAGCAATGCAAGTCCAATCAGTTGATTCCTTCTATGATCCTATCCGTCTATGTAAATAAATATTTTCATATTCAGAAATCTGAGCACTTCTTAACCAACAAGCCACTTACATTGGATAAAGTGCAGATTGTTTAAACTTATAATACACTTTTTCTAATGATACACAACAATTGCAAAATGAAAAAAAAAATAGACCTTTAAGCTGTTTAATCTATTTTCTATTTGTTACACACACATACACACACGCCAACATGACAAAAATCTTTGATGATGAAATGAAAGGTGATGAATGATGAGATCATCTTGAAGTATGGTGGACTCATGTGGCAGCTCAGGTTTACAATGGAAGTACCATGTAATTATAAACTGTGTACATAAGTGTTGGACCCTGTGGACAGTTATAATAAACACAGAGTTAATAATAATAATAATAATAATAATAATAATAATAATAAATGCTTTCTTTTGGCTGCTCCCATCAAGGGGTCGCCATAGAACTTGGCACAGGGTTTAACCAGGATACCCTTTCCTTACACGCCCTTGCCGTTTTTCAATGCAGTGGCTGGGTAGTATGGGGTGTGGTGGCACGGTGGCGTAGTGGTTAGCACTGTAGCCTCGCGAACCTCTAGGGTTCGTGTTCGACTCCTGCCTCGGGTTTCTGTGGGTGGAATTTGCATGCTCTCCCTGTGCTTGGTGGGTTTCCTCCCACAGTCCAAAGACCTGCAGATTAAGCTAACTGCCATTCTCAAATTGCCTGTAGTGTGAGTGAGTGTGTGTGTGTGTGTGTGTGTGTGTGTGTGCCCATATACACACTAGAGGAAGAGTGAGTGATCATCAGTTTCAGTTTATTTACCTTTTAATACAGAACCCGAATTATTATTGTTATTATTATTATTATTATTTGTAGTTTTAGAGACAGTTCCATCTTATGAATCAGAAGGTGAGGGTTTTGCCCGTATATCGCTCCTATGACGTGGCGGGGGAAGGGAGGGGTTTGTTTCCGCTTCCGGTTCCGCGGCCGGCCGTGGTGCTGAAACGGACAGCGGCGCCGGGTGCCGCCGTCCTCCTCCCGAAACGCACGCGCGCACACCGCGATGGCGATGGGCGCGCACGCGAAGAAAGGCGGCTCGAGGAACGTGGCAGTGGAACGGAAGAACCTCATCACCGTGTGCAGGTGCGTTAATTAACTTTAATCAACACCTGCCTGGCGCATTATTTCTGTAATAATGACGCGGTGCGTTTCACTGATCCGCACATTAAAGAAAGAAAGGATGGAATGGATTTCCCCCCTCATTATTCTGAGGTCAATTTAAATATTATTAGATATTATTATTGAGATGTGACGTTAACATTAGTGATATTGTGATATAGAGGTCAGGGAAACAAACCCATAAATCTCCACAGTGACCACATCACCGTGTCCACGACGCTAATGTGAATTCCACAGATAGATATTTTTGTCTAGTTAGCCTTTTTTTTTTTTCTCACTATGTATTATTCGCAAGCGACAATAACAATAGCCTATTTATTACGGCTCGGTGACGAGCACCAGTCCTCGACAGTACCTAAAGAAAAAGGAGAAATAAGAATTAATATTTTTATCTGTATAAATATAACGACTAAAAAGAGAAAGAAGAAAATCGCATGGTTTGCTGTGTCTCTAGTTCGTTTGGTAAAACCAGAAAAATAGCGACGCGTTGCTTTCTTTTTCTGGTGACGCGATTCATGATTAGTTCCCGGATGAGGTCGTTGCCATGACGACAACCTTCCGTCAGGGCGAAAGGACGCGCGCGCGGAGCGGTCGGTGCCAGCCTGACGTGGAAGCTGTAGAGGGTGTATTAAACAACTGCTTTAAAGTAAAAAATATACAAATGGTTTGTTTTTCTTAAATGATAATGATTTTTAATTCACAAACACAATAATAAAGTTTAAAAAAAAAGATTAATAATTAATTAATATTTTTATTGAGATGTAAATTTAACGTTAGTGATATTGTGATAAAGAGGTCAGGGAAACTACCCAATAAATTGCCATAGTGACCACATCACCTAGTCCACGCCATGTCCACGATGTTAGTACTTTTCAAAATAACCAAAGCAAATGCTAGTGGGTGTGCTTTATGGAAAGCCTCAATCATTTCATGTCATTCCTCAACCTGTAACGCTTCATATTATTCATCACTCACTCACTTATTGTCTATACCACTTTATCCTGTATACAGGTCAGGGGAGCCTGGAGCCTATTCCAGGAGACTTAGGGAACGAAACAGGGTACACCCTGGATGGGGTGCCAATCCTTCCCTGGGGTGAGGTGCACCTATCTGGGGAAAAGCAAGCTGTCAGTGACTTGGTGTTGAATGTTACTGGACATAGTGCACTAAGACTGTTACTTCACCCTGTCTGAATAAATTTCTGTTATGTCTAGTGCAGTTATATAAGATGCAGGGAGCGGTCTGGGATTTGAGAAACATTTTTGCTGAGGCAGAGAGTTGCTTCTTGCAGATTTGTGTTCGGGCTGACTTAACGTCACGGCTCGTTTGTTTTTCCCAGTCCTGTTTAGTGCTGGGGGGAGGCATAGGGGGCATTGTTGTTCCACGAGACATCACCAGGCGAAGTCAGTGCCACTGTTCTTGGCACTTAGAATAAGCTATTCCAGAGTTTGCTTTTTCTTTTTTTTCCCTTTCTCAATTTTCATGCCCAGTTTGGTAACTAACTCTGTTTCCATCCATTAGTCAGCTCTGCCCTAATCAAACGACAGTTATCAACCGGGGGCTAGGTGTGGGCTAGCTCTTGTTTCAAGATTGGTCGTAGAACATGCGTTTATCACCTAAGATCTATTTAAAGCATGTCGGAAATGATGTGAAATTGTCATTGTGTCTGTGTGTGGCAGGTTTTCGGTGAAGACATTGCTGGAGAAGTATACGGCAGAACCGATCGATGACTCGTCAGAGGAGTTCATCAATTTCGCCTCCATTCTCGAGCACATCCTCAGCCACCGCTTTAAAGGTTTAAAAGATGAAATGTATTCTTATACACCAACGAGTGGATAAGAAAATTGCCTATTTTTGTAATTTGTTTTCTTCTGTATAAGGAGCAGGGAGCTGGTTCGATGGCCAGCGCAGTTTCTGGGACTTCATCCGCCTGGCCTGTAGTAAAGTGCAGAACAGCTGCATCGGCAGCATAGAGAACATGGAGAACATCAGCTCGTCCCGAGCAAAGGTGAGGGTCAGGAGTTAATTCACAAAGCTTATTAACAAAAAATAGAAAACAGAAAATTAACAGAAAATTTACAGGAAACAGAAAATCCTGAGTAAATCTGGTTACTTTCGCTGATTTATTGTTACTGTTATGCTTGTTGTTATATGTAGGGCAGAGCTTGGATAAGAGTCGCACTGATGGAAAAACGCCTGTCCGAATACATCGCCACAGCGCTGAGGGACAGCCGCACCACCAGGTCCAACTCTTTACTCACTGTATACATGGAAACATAGAATGTAAAGCATATTTACACACAGATAAGTATAAAAATGTATCTGATGTGGCACATAATAAGTGCAGATACAGTTGCGTAGTAACTTGTACTTCACTTTAGACGGACACATTTTAAAGTTTTTTAAGAATATAGCCTTGTGCTAAATGTCCCATGTACGCGGCATCGGTTGCCTGTGCGCAGCAATGCTTAGTGTGCGGTCCCTAATTAAATAAACAAATAAACAAATAAATAAAATAAATAAAATAAGACATAGGAAAACCCCAGAAAAAAATTAAGACAAAAAAATGTGCATATTTTTATATTTGATACTTTGTGCATTTTGTCTGCAGGAGGTTCTATGATGAAGGCGCCATCATGTTAAGAGAAGAAGCCAGCGTTCTCACAGGAATGTTAATTGGTCTCGGGGCAATTGACTTCAGGTGAGTTGAGATTTAACGGAGGGACAGGGGCCATTGCATTAAAAAGGGGTTTATGGTCAGTACGGTTAGCCGAACACAAACTGGATCATATGACGGTGTATAACCACTAGTTTTCTTCGGTTCTTATGGCTTCATGTACTTTATATGAACTATTAAACTAATCATAATATTGATTATTTTCTACAACAGCACTATCCCTAAGTGTTTTAATCATCTTAAAATCACATCAGTGAGCCAAGTTTGTTGCATTTTTTTAGTAATTAAAGAATGTGTTAAAATAATCTGCTAAAGAATATATTTATAGTTATATTTAATACTATAATAATGTAGGAGGAATTACAGTTAAATTAATAAAAAATTTCTGAGCCGAATCCACCAGCAGTGATTATAGCACTGTGGTTACAGTATTAAACTGAAGTCATACTAGATTTAAAGTAAGGTGAGATAGATTACAAGTTAACTGTGTGGTGAGATGAAGTGATGCTGAGTTGTGTTGTTTTCCCAGTTTCTGTTTAAAGGGAGAAGCTCTGGATGGAAAAACGGAGGCGGTGATCGACTATACGCCATATCTCAAATTCACGCAGAGGTGAGACCACATTTAGATCATTATTGCATTTTAGTCATCTATACAGGGTAATATTTTAAGAGTCAATATAACAAATATACTATTTATGTATTGCATACTACTGGATTCCTTATTATCATTAATGTTCTTGTTCACAACTCGCATAAAGTCACCCTTTACACTTCCAACTCGCTTTAGAGCATTTTGTTGCAATTTGTTCACATATTTAGCTATGACTACCTGAGCGATGACGATGATTGCTGCAGCGTGGACAGCAGCAACAGTGACGACAGCATTCCTGAGCATCCCTACATCCCACTGGTCACGGACGAAGAGAGCTGGAGCAGCAAATGTCGCAGGATGGAGCAGAGGTTCAAGATCGTCAACGCCCAGAAGGTAAGTTTTGCTGTTATAGAAAAAAAAAAATCTGTTACCACTGGAGATTCTGTTCCGTCTTTGTTTCTCAGAAGTTTATGTTTAAACATAAGATTGAAACTTGTGAATTACTGTGTACATTAAACCAACCTGCCTGGTCAAGAACAATATAGGAAAACAAAAGAGTTGTTTCTTATTTGTCCCATTGGTCTGGGTTTTTTCCTTTTAATCATTATTAATATCAGCAAAACAAATACCCCTATTCCACTCAGCCGAATTTGCTACTGACCTCTCCCGATATCTCCTGATTTGAAATCGGCTCTGAAATCAGCTCTGAAATCTGAAACCTGCAGTCTGCGGTATTTGGTTAATTTTTCAAGTGCAGCAACCCCACATCAAGCCATTAATGTTTAAATTAATTTAAATGAATTTAACATGTTATACCTTCTAAAGAATTAATAATGAAACCAGACCATAACTACCAACATGAAGTGAAATTACAATAACACTACCGACTATTTAGAACTATTACAGAGGTGTTAACGTTATGCTACTGTACAGTAAGTACAGGCTGATGCTGTAAGGAGCCATTATGGACCTCTACCGAGCTCTCCAGAGGTCATAACGAATTTGTATTGGTGTAGATTTGGGAGCAAATTGACTGAGAGGAATGGGGGTGTAACTGGAAAAATGTTGAACTGCATTACACCAGTATCGGGAGCAATATAGTGCAACCTAAATTTGAATATGAAGAAAAATGTTAGCTTCAGTACATAATAATGTTGCTTCTTAAACATTCAAATTTAAAGATGCTGTGGAGCGATGTCCAGAGCTCAAGTGTGTGTGCGTGTCTGCAGGGCTATCTGGAGGAGCTCGTACGATTGCGAGAGTCACAGTTAAAGAACATAGAGATGGAAAACAAGAAACTAAACAAGAAACTAGAGGAGATTCAACTTCAGAGCCATCAGGAAAAAAGAGAATTGGAGTCGGTCGTACTGGAACTACAGGAGCAGCTGTAAGAAACACACACACACACACACACACACACACACACACAGTTGCTTTGCCAGTATGAACAATTTGAGTATAAAATAATATAAACACCATTTTCTGCCTTTTATTTATTCTGATATTTTTCTCCCTCAAAAAGTAAGGTCAGCCTGGTGACTCAAGGAACCATGCACAAAATAATCCTTATCATTTTGTAATATTTTATCTTGTTATATTTCTCTCAAAACTGAAAAAATGGAGTTTTGCAGTCAAAACTGGGCTTATATTTCTATGAGACAGTAGAGTGAAAGTGGATTCCAATTCATCAAGTTGTTGATTACTTGTCTGTCATAGCATCTCTGACAGTAGTGCAGTTCATGTGGTGTTTTTCTGTTTTCTACTAGAGCGGTAAATTTCTGCAGGCTTAATGTTCTCTTTAGAATATTTACAATATTTAGAATGCTAAGGTTGGAGCTGGTGCACTGATTTTTAGTGGTTTTGTTTCCCAGGACAAGTCTGATTCCTGGTGAAGCTCATCCTTTGTCTAAGGACATATCTATTCCTCTTGTAAACCAGTGGCCATCACTTCACACATACAAAAACAAGGAAGAAAACCAGCTTTACCGCAGGTCAGATATTGGCATCTGCAGCACTAATAATCATAATAATAATAATAATAATAATAATAATAATAATTCAAATGTTCCTGCAATTTACCAGTTTCCATCATTAATAAAATGTTGACCTGCCACGGTCGTAAAAAATGGGAATAAATACAACCGTCACCACTGGCCTCCATGGTCCCTAGTTGGACTACAGAGGTTACTAGATGGATGGATTTATCATTACTATCATTGTTCTTTGTGTTAAAGCCACAGCGGAAGCTTCCAGAGTCCCGAGCTTCTCTCAGCACATGTAAGCTTGGACTCGGATTCCCAGAAGGCCGAGGGGAAACTAAATGGCCAGCCATGGTGCAGAGCAGGTAAAACCTCCAGATTCTGTTTAGACTGAAATACCACTGTAAGGGAATGATTTCACTTGGAAATGATGATATCTAAATATCAAATTATTGAAAAAGTACACATTTAAATCTGACAAATGGATTCCAGTATAAAAAAGCAACTGGATCATCACCTTGGATGGGGTAGGAGAGATGAATGTCCTGTTCTTTTCTCTTATTCTCCACAGATAAAGAATATACAGCCTCCATCTTGGGACTGTGTGGTTCACTGAACTCGTTACCCAGCTGTAAGTCTCTGCCCAGCCTGAGGTCCACAGAGTGCCTGGTGAACATCAGTGCAGAGCCAAGTCCTGCTCTCACACCCAGCTAGAACCACACACACACACAGACAGAAATATATTTTAATCAGCAAAGGCATCCAAAGACTGCAGCAGCTGATCATTTGCCTACTGTATGTTTAATGTTCACAGCAAATGTAGTACAACAAGTTTTCTTGTGTGGTATATTACAGAAACAGACGATTGCCACAGAGTTTCACATTGGCACCTAATTTATTCAACCTTTAACCTTTCCTTTCTCCTGTTTGAATGTTTGCCGTCATGTCTCTGGGTGTTTTTGCCATACACTTTCCATTAATTGTGGACTATGCACCGACTGCCTAACCATCAGACACGCTAGCTAAACAATACATACTTTATCAAATCTCAGCACCTGCCATATTTGGTTTTCTCTTTAATTTATCAATAGGTCTTCTTTTGATTAAATTCATTTTGTCTAAAGATAAACCGAACTGCCAAAATATGGCAATGTAACAGCCATTTCTGTGCCACGTGAATACAAAATGCATATAAAAATACATATATCTGTAGTCTTACAGACAAGTAAACATATAATCTAGTGTATATGTAACTGCCACTTTAGCGCCTTCAGAATCTATTCTCACCTCTTGATAAAAACTGGGCAAAAAAAAAATCACAAAATTAAAGAATCTGATTAAACTTTGTTGTTTGACTGAGGGTGAGATTGGCACTAGACGATTGTTTCAGTCGTAATTCTTAATGTTTATTAATTTTGACACTGTAACATCACATTTATGACGACAGTGGAAACATGGCTGTTCCTGTTCTCTTTGCAATAAAACAACTGCCTCTTTTTGAACCCTTCTTGTGTGTGTCAGGGGTACATTTTACATTGTCCTTATTTGGTTTAAGTTAGATGTTTTTATTTTGTTTTATTTATTTATTTTTTTGCTTTATGCTGTGAGGCATGGAGGTATTAGCATATTTTTATGCGAGAATGCTTTTCATCAGCACAAACTGGGAAACAGGGTTTAGAGCAGGTAGACTTCTGAGTACCTGCTCTAAGTGGTTTACCTTTAAGCATGACAATGACCCTGAACTTGGTGCCAAAGCAATACTGTATAGTAAAAAGTTTATCGTCTCCTGACTACCACAGCCATATGTGCACCTTTTCCAAACTGCTGCACCAAAGTTTGAGGTACACAATTGTCTAGAACATCTTGGATGATGATGATGATGATGGTGTTTCCCTTCACTGGAGCTTAGAGGCCCACACCTATGCACAAATCGAGCTCTGTGAAGGCATAGTTTGCCAGGGTTGGAGAGGAAGAAATTTAGTGTTCATCAAATAACTGTGACCTCAACCCTATTAAACACCTTGGGGTAAACTGTAACTGCAACATCAGTGCCTGAGCTCACTAATACTCTCTTGTACCTGGATGAGCAAATCCCCAAACTGTCACCACTACTATAACGCTGAAAATAGCTACTGTGGATACAGCAATGGCTGCTGAATCAGGTCATGACAGCAATCGGCCAAAGTGACCTATGACAATATGTGGCAATATGTCTACATATTGATATTTACTGTACTGTAAGGTATATTTTTTTCTGTGACTGTAATACAAATTGTTAATATGTAAACGAATGAATGAAGGAATGAATGAATGAATGGTACAACATTAATTGTGGTCACAGACTCAAGATACATGTTTTCAACAAAGAAACTCAATTTTCCTAACATATATACATATATGGTGCATCACTTTTTCCACATTTTGTTATGTCACAGCCTTACTCTAAAATGGATTAAATACATTTTTTCCTCAGAATTCTACACACAACACCCCATAATTTACTTAAGATTTTTGCAAATTTATTAAAAAAAAAAAAATTGAGAAAGCACATGTACATAAATATTCACAGCCTTTGTCATGAAGCTCAAAATTGAGCTCAGGCGCATCCTGTTTCCACTGATCATCCTTGAGATGTTTCTGCAGCTTAATTGGAGTCCACCTGTGGTAAATTCAGTTAATTGGACATGATTTGGAAAGGCACACACCTGTCTATATAAGGTCCCACAGTTGACAGTTCATGTCAGAGCACAAACCAAGCATGAAGTCAAAGGAATTGTCTGTAGACCTCAGAGACATGATTGTCTCAAGGCACAAATCTGGGGAAGGTTACAGAAAAAATTCTGCTGCTTTGAAGGTCCCAATGAGCACAGTGGCCTTCATCATCGGTAAGTGGAAGAAGTTCAAAACCACCAGGACTCTTCCTAGAGCTGGCCGGCCATCTAAACTGAGCGATCGGGGAGACAGGGAGGTGACCAAGAACCCGATGCTCACTCTGTCAGAGCTCCAGAGGTCCTCTGTGAAGAGAGGAGAACCTTGCAGAAGGACAACCATCTCTGCAGCAATCAACCAATTAGACCTATATGATAGAGTGGCCAGATGGAATCCACTCCTTGGTAAAAGGCACCTGAAGGACTCTCAGACCATGAGAAACAAAATTCTCAGGTCTGATCAGACTTTCTGGCCACCCTGGTGGAATGGGCCCTAATTCCTAGAGGCGAAGTGTGACCATGCGCCTCGTAGGCTAGGGAAATAGCATCTCTCACCCAATGTGACGGCTTGTCTAGTGGTGGCCGCCCCCCGGTTGCTCTGAAAAGCTGCTCTGACTTACGCCACTGGCTAGAGCGGTGGACGTAAATCTGAAGAGCACGTACTGGTACACAGTAAGTGTAGTCTTTCCTGCTCTGGGGCTGTAAAAGGCGGAGGACAGAATGCTTCGAGAACAACTGGGTGCATGGTCGCGAATGGAACTTTCGGAAGATAGTTCGGGTCAGGATGCAGAATAGCTTTGACTAGCCCAGGGGCAAAGTCTAGGCAGGATGGGGAGACTGACAAAGCCTGCAGATCTC
>JAOVVA010000054.1:1241010-1259946 GCA_028565275.1 Leiocassis micropogon | reverse complement strand
ACCTCCACATCATTGCATTCAGTTTTTATTCACGATTTGTATAGTGTCCCAACTTTTTTGGAATCCGGTTTGTACTAGTAAACTAAACCGATACTAAGTCCAGCTTCATTTAGCATTTACGCTGGCATTTTAAACAACAGACCAAGAGACACAACAGAAAGCATATGGATTATATACGGTGGTGTATACGGTTACCAATTGAAAACTTCTTAAGAGTTTAGAAAATGTAACATTATACATTGAAAAAAAAAAAAAAACACAAGCACATGCTCCAAATAATAAAAAATAAAATATTGCTAATACATGTTTTAATTTTGCATTTTTGTACAGAAACTTGGAAGGGTTATCCTTTTTTTAATAATGACAACTATTTACAACCGCTTTTTTTTTATTCATTTGAAGCATAATAGTTTCTGCAGTTGTCTTTAAACTTTATTACAAATAAGATGTAAATAATTATACACGGGAACCTTGGATTACGAGCATAATTCGTTCCAGAAGCGGGCTCACATTTCAAAATACTCATAAACCAAATAGAATTTTCCTATAAGAAATAATAGAAACTCAATTAAAAGTAAAATAAAAATAAAACAAATCAACCTGCACTTTACCTTTGAAAAGAATCACGACAGAGCAGTGTTTCTGTGTAGAGCAGAGAGAAAGAGTGTGTTTGTGTCTGCGTGTCTGTGAAGGCGAAAGTAGGAGGGGTCTGTGTGTGTGTGTGTGTGTGTGTGTGTGGCACGTTGTCCAATGATACGCACGCACACAGACACAAAGAGCAGCTGATACAGAGAAAGAAAATGGATTTTTAATCTCTCTGATGAGACTTGCTTTTGCTTTACACGTGCGCTGTACACACACACATACAGACACAAAATAAAATATGTTTTATTAAAAATCTTTGCTCGTCTTGCGGAACACTCGCATATCGCGTTACTCACAATCCGAGGTATCACTGTATGTATTTTGTGGATTAATTTTTTTCAGCTGAAGAAAATGCATTAAACATAATGCCAGTTAGTTTACTGATACTAAGCTTGTTCTTGCTTTTTGTTTACCAATATGTGTCCTAATGTCGCTTCATTGATGCTAAAATCACTCTTCACATAATTTGTAATGTTGCCTGTAATCTACAACTGAAATTGTCTTCATTAGGATTTAATTTCGCCAATGTGTAACATGTTAAAGCCGCAAAAAAATTATTGTCATAGAAATATTTTGGTTCATAAGCAAAATAATACACATTTATTGCAAATTTGCACTATGCCTCATTACTCAGTAGAGCTACCATTGTCTCCTGTTTCAGCTGAGAGTCACCGAAAGTTACCGAAAGTCAAAGCCTGAGGTGAGGAAACGGATCAAGGAACAAGCAAATTGGTTGACCACAAAATATTTCCCTGTGCATTCAAAGACAGAGTCACATGTCCAATGTACTGACCAATCTTTAATCTAATACAAGATGAAAAATTAATGCTAATGGTTCATATGACCCATCGTCCCATCCATAGGGTAAAACATGTGAATTAATTATGCATGCTGCATGTACAGCAGTTTTATCCACTTACAGCAATTTATCCAAAATGTCCTGTTTTTCTGTGAATATCGCTGCTGTTTGATACTTTAGGTTACAACATGAATAAACACAAGAGTAAAAACTGTAAATCAGTAACAAGTGAAATGTATTAATTAGCTACATTGTGAAATTTAAGAGATTTTTAACTTGCTTTAAAAATGGAAAACAATCAGACATGCTCCATATGATGGGATCCATATCTCCACTCTGGAATGAAAGTGAATTAAAGTTCACCGGCATGATTGTCATTCATCAAATTGTAATTTTTTAGACTTTTATCAAACCAGTGTTTAAGTCTAAGCCATAGTGAAACAATGCCATTGAAATAAATTGTCTTATTTATTATAACAGAAAAACAGGAGATGGACAGGTTTTAGCACATGACAGCCACGGGCAGTTGTGCATCTTTTTAATTAGAACGTTCTCCAAACAGAGTCAATGATGGGAACTGGGAATAAGAAAACTATAGTGAGTGCAAAACACTGAGTCTAGAAAAAATGCAGGAATATAGTATAATTATCCATAAAGGCTAGAGTGGGATTACAAGACAACAATAAAGACATGACACATGGGATGTTCGAGGTCGAGGGTGGAGCCGTAATGGAGCAGGAGCAGCTTTGTGACTGCTGTATTTTTTGGAACGCTGCCAGTTTTTTTGGAAACATGATTATGGATTCACACCATTTCCTTTTGTCTGCAGGTTTTCATGCAGGTTTCGTCGCAGGGTTTTAAACCTTGAATGGCTGAGTTTTATCAACGGTCAAAAAGACAGGGATTGATGTAGTGCAAAACTAATAGGCAACTTCCCTCGACCTCGAATTTCACTGCGTGGGAAAGGAGTCTCTAGCATCAGCAATTCATGGCAGTTCGTAACTTTTACTTTCAAGACAGTGGACTTTATGCCTTGCATTTCCTCTGCAAACTGCAATTGTTATTTTTTTGGTCTTCATAACTTCTAGAGCCAAAAGAGTTAAAATAATAATTAAAATTATTAAGGTAAAAAATAAAACATTGCAGTGGTAATTGTTGGCAATTCACTGTAAGATAAGAGGAATAAAACACTATGAGAAATGGAATTGTATTATAAAGAACATGATTTCAGGTCTAAATAATAAGACAATATCATGGATAGCTTCAGGATTTTTATTAATTTATAGATACAATTCTGTCCTTAATTATTAATTTGTCTCTCCTGTTGAGTGTCAAATGCAGATTTTTTTGTGAATATTCAATAAAATTATTATTATTATTATTATTATTATTATTTGCCATGTTCAATGCATGTGTTTTATTCTGGGATATTCGTTCAGACTCCCCTGTAGGTCTCTCTTCCCATGAGCACAGTTCTTCTTGCATCTGTATAATCACAGTAACAGGAAACCTGTTCAAAAACCCCGGGCGGGAGACGGGACAAGCACTGTTCTAGCCTCATTACACTGCCGCTGTGCCCACAGATCCATTCCTAATATAAATTCACTTCATCAATATGTTCCTGTAAAACGACACCTCAAGGTGAATCAAGGACAATACATAAACATATGGAAATATTACAAATCACTCAGAAAGAAGAAACTGGGGTCATTGATATTGTCTGTGTAGGTCTACGAACTACACTGGAACTGACCGTGTAGTATAACATGCAACTTAGGGATAAAAGACTTTTAAAAATAATTTCATGTTGACAGAGCTGCATGTCATATTAATATTAAATTACTACATGATGCAAATATTTACTACAGGATTACAAAAAAAGGATAGTGGGGTCCTTCATAACGCTTGAGTTGCTCTAATTGGTTCATTATAAATACTTTATTATGTGAAGGTGCAGCACTGTACAAAAGTCTTGAACCATCCCATCATTCCTTCTTATTAAATTTAATTAAACAATGTAGATTACATTAAGGAAATGGGAACAAATAGTTTGAAGCATGTTCTTGAAAATTGGCAGAAAAGCACACCAGAAAACTGGCATCAATAAACCCTGATTAATCTTCATACACATTCCAAAGCAGGCGTAGGAAAATAATATTTGTCAGAGTTTTCAGAAATACATTAATAAACATTTTACAATAGAATAAATTTGACTATATGTAGTATTTCTGCAAGCATACATTTCAGTTGCGTAACAGAAGCCTGGTGCAGAATAGGTGGCAGGAAGGACTTGTCTGAAATAGATAAAAGCTGTAGTGAGTTGTTTGACCTGTTCTGAAGCTGATTCCTGGAACAACCTCAATGAAGCAGTTACTCCACCGCCTTTAGGTCCCACGTGCTTGCATGGCTCAATGCGTTGTTGAGTGGAATGTTACAATTCTAATGTGCATGCAGCAAGCTACAACTCATCCTTCAGTCCCTCATGATACACCATGTCGCAATGCTTCAATTAAATTCTTTTGAATGCTTTTCTAGAATAGAAAGAAGGAAAGTGCATGTGTAAACTTTTCGCAAGACTAAATTCTTGCCATTTCTCCAAGTGCATTGTGG
Organism: Leiocassis micropogon; assembly: GCA_028565275.1. NCBI lineage: Eukaryota > Metazoa > Chordata > Actinopteri > Siluriformes > Bagridae > Leiocassis > Leiocassis micropogon. The sequence continues at coordinate 1,255,892 of JAOVVA010000054.1, read as the reverse complement.
TTACCATAACACAGAGTATTCATGCCCACTTAAGTACATTATATGCCATAGACAAGTAAACAAACATTTCCTTTTCTAAAATGCATTCTATGATAATAATAATAGGGGCTGATACCCAAGGACCCACTGGATGGGGATGAGCATGTTTACAGAGATCCTCAATCTAGTTCCAAGCATATTGTGCTCAGGAAAGGATTTGTACTCAACTGTATGGGTTCTTCTCACAAAAAGTGAATGGAAACCATTCCACCTCCTGATGATTTCACACAGCTTGGCCATTTGCTTGTAACTGGTAGCCTGAGACCGTTAGTTTTCAATAAATCCTCTCTAGGTACTTGGTGTGAATTGATGGTCAACTGTAGGTAATTTCCCTTTCATTCCATTTTCCCTATTGGTTCCTAGCCAACCATTAGCTAACTGCCAAAGTTGTATTCCATTCATCATTCTGCACATAAGAGATTTTCCAGATATGCCACCTGTGGCATTTGTTTATTTCCGATAACAGCACTGCACACTTGGTTTAGGTTTAATAATCGATATTGGGTTGACGACCCCTCCCACCGGGGCCATTTTTATCCTTTTTTTTCTCTGCATGTTTTTTTCTGCTTTAAAACATTTTAAAGGGTTCATATTCCATCAGAATGTTGATATACACTGGGGTTTCTAGGCTCTTGAAGATTGTGAGCCTAAATATGGGGTGGCAGAGATGGTCGATGAGGCAACATGAGATTTCACACAGGAAATCTGGGGCTTATCCGCTTCATCCAGGGAATTATGGGATCTTGGTGGACACTTTTACAGTCAAGGAGATTTCTTCCCAATGGCATTTATTGAACTGCATTTAACTTCTTAAAATATAAAGCTACTAAAAAAATAATAAATAAAAAATGTTGATCACCAACACCAGCTATCTAGCAGATGTTTCCTTGCTAGTTAGTGTGTGTTTTTGTGTGTTATGGTTATTTACCATTTCTAAATTGCCTGTAGTGTATTATTGGGTGTGTGAATGTGTGTGCTTGTGCCTTGTGGATTGGCACTGCATCCAGGATGTACACCGCCTTTGGCCTGGGACACACTCTAGGCCCCACACAACCCTACACAGGATAGCAGTATAGACAAAGAAAGAATCTACTGGCAACCCACCTTAATGGTGTTCCAGTGTTTACTTTACATTTAGGCATTTGGCAGATGCTCTTATCTAGAGACATGGAAAAAGTGCTTTGAAGTTTACATCATTGGATAGATTCTTACACTGGGTTACTAGGTTACTAAGAACCTTTTTTGTTTTTTTGTTCAGTACTAAAAAAAAAAGGATAAAGCATTATAGATGATGAGTGAATGAGTGAGTGACAACCTCTTATGGGTTCTGAGTTTTGCTGTTGTTGATTTAAAGGTAGCAGAAATATCGGCACTCCAATTCAAAGCTGCCTCTCTAGGTGCCAACAATTTTAAATACAGAGCCGCCTATGTTTTACCATATAAATTTATAGCAAACCACTGAAAATGCCTGAAGTATGACATGAGTGAGTCCAGGGTGTTTTTAATTAGTACCACCATTTTATCCAGCCATGTAAGAAATGATACAGTTATGACATGTTTCATTTTTAAATTAAGACCTAATAAAAAGAATGCGGTAAACAAGTGGAATTAAGCGCCTCGTAACAAACATTTATGGTTTACACATGACAAGCAGCCATTCAATTTTTCAAACGTTTTATTGCACACATTCTTCACTTTCAGCCCAAAAAAGATTCCTGGAGCAGCTGTCTGAAGCATTACTTCAGTAAGGAACACATGCTTTTCAACCAGTTTGGTTCACCGTTCAATGTCTCACATTTCTCTGACTGAACAGGATGTGGCACTTTTGTGCTAGTGCCACAAGGTCCTTTTTACATGTTTTAATGTTAAACCCATGTTGTTCTTTACCACCATGTTGCACGATGTATGATGATCTGTCAGAGTGAAATATAGCGTGTAATGTTATAATGTGTTAGCCCTTGGTGACATCATTTGGTTAGTTGCTGTAGATATCATAATGAGATCATTTTTAACCTTGGCAGGCAATGAGACACTGGAGCATACACAGTGGGTTGGTTTTGTGGATTGGTTGTGTGTTGCCATAGCCATATGTATATACAGTATATAAAACCATTGACAGGTCAAGCGTGTGGGTCTTCTTTCTTCCTCGCTTGGCAGGTGCTCACTATCATCTTCTTGCGCTTCTTGGCTAATCAAGTTTGTCCCATTACTAACCCGCTTTCACAATTCACTACACCATTCCTGTGATAAAAGACTAATTTATCCTTACACCCTGTGTGGCAAAGCAAAGTTCTCGCCGGTGTTGGGTCAGACGTTAGGGTTAATGGTGTTGACATGCTTAGAGAGGCTCATAGCTTGGGGGGGCAAAGTAAATATCGAAGTGGACGAGCTGGGAGCTTGGGGACGATTCGTCTTGTCCCTAGACCCCTTTGGCATTCCTACTGTACTTCAACTCACTTTCCCAGGCTTTACACACAACCAAGCATATCTGAACTGTTGATGATTTTGTCTTCCTATTTCACATGAATCCATGATTGACCGAAGTAAGAACAAACTGAATAAGTAATTAAATGAATTATGGTGTATTTCATCCATATATGGAAATTATTTAAAATAATTGTTTCTCAATCTGGTGTTTATGAGCAAAATCAGTCGATTTCTTATATTTTTGGAAAATGACAACCAGTATTCCTGTGAAATGTCACATATTGGATATTTGTCATATACATTCTTAATTCTACAACAGCCCTGGAGATATATATGTGTTTAATAGCTGTATTCCGCATATGTGTGTGTGTGTGTGTGTGTGTGTGTGTGTGTGTGTGTGTGTGTGTGTGTGTGTGTGTGTGTGTGTGTGTGTGTTTGCTAATCGTTAATGTTCCGTTTGTGAGGGCACTTTAGGGATCAGGAGGCTGCATTCCGGTCCAGAATAGCTTGGGTCAAGTGAAAGATATGGAACAGGAAAGTAGAAATATATTTACACTCTAGTGTGAGAATTAGCTAATGCAGCTTAAAAAAATTATTATGACCGGTAATGAACAGTGCTGCAAATCAATCTTCTTTAGTGCTTTGTTTGGTGAACATTACGTTATTAAATTCCTCAACTACATGTCCTGTTGAATTTCCTGAAATATTTCTAACGTGACTGAGTATGCAAGCTAACTTGGTTTTAAAGCAACATTGTCCTTTTAAATGTTTGAAGCTGGGATGTGTTTAAAGTGCTTCCAAAAGTCAAAATTAGGTATTTTAGGCTGCATTTCTTTTTGATGACAATTTAAAAAAAGATTTGCAAACATTTTCCCTAAAATAATGAATGCTGAACGATCATTTACAAACGACAAAGAAAGTTCAAATTTGCGCCCAAGTTAATGTTGGAACTATAACTGCTCTAACTTATAAATTAGAAATGTGTGTGCACTACTGTTCAATTATTTCTTATATAAGAAAATTATGCACAATGTGTCATGAAATCATTTTGTGTTATTGTAAAACCTACCTAATTTTCTTATTTAACCCATAGTTATCTCACTGCCTGTGTTCAATACTAGCTGTACGAATAAAAAAAACCTCAATATCAACCTTTATGCAATCTGATTCTATGTGCAACTGCACCAGGAAAACCATGATTTTAGAACCAACCTTTTGGTGCCTTGAGGTCTGGAACATGCAAACATACATTCACATGAGCAAGTGACTGGCACTATTGAAATTCAGACAATAAAAACAATCAAAACTTTTTGAAAAGTCATGTAAATTAAGTAAAATATGAATTAAATAGACACTGAACCTCACATAACCTTAATGTATGATTCCTCATAAATTTTACACTGTGTACAGTGTGAGGGGTCATGTTGATTTCAAGGAAGAGAAGGAGGTTTTAGTTGAGGAGGTGGTTGTAGGCGGACATTAAAAGTCCCAGATATTGTTCCATTTTTGTGTGTTGGAGAAAACAGTACATAGAAACTAATAACAGGTTAGAATAAATAAAATCGACAGATCATATAAGCCATAGGATTGACCCCCGGAATCATTCACTTGTCGCTTGTAAATGTAAATGTAGTGTAAATAGTTACATTTATTGACATAAAATGGACCAGACTTGTGAGGTTACTGTATATCATTGTATTTCTTTCACACACCCATACCACACACACACACACACACACACACACACACACACACACACTATAAATGTGCTGGGAAATTGACCCAGGGTTACAGAATCACTGAGAGACTCCAAGGTCTTCAGTGTCAACACCTTTTTAATGCAGAGAATCCCTGAGAGGCAACTGCATAGCTGTGAGAACCAGAGGTCAGCCTGGTGTTAGAACCCAACCAGGGATTCGTAAACCTTCACTGCTTTCACACTTCATCCAGTTTCTTCCCATGGAGCATTGTGATGATAACCTTATTAGTAAAGCCTGGAAGATTTTTTTTTTTTTTTTCAAAATGTAGCTTTTCTTATTATTTAGCTTTCCTTAATGCTTTATATTAAGTAAAAATATGAGCAGAATGTATTATTGAGCTAGAATAATAGTTGTTCTTAAATCTTGATATTTGTACATTACAATTGAAGATTTTTTAAATATAATTCAATTCTGGTAGAATTTCATGAAACAATGGAACACAATGTAGAGGGAGGGGTGCAGGATCAAAAGGAATAATTTTGCCAGAAAAATATTTGACTATGCACATATTTTATATATCATTTAAAATGGATGAATTTAACTTAGTTTGAAATAAAAAAGGTGAAAATACAAATGAAACATTTGCTACAGTATCACCTAAATTTCTCAAAATAGTTTAACATAATAAAAAAATATATACCTTAATCTTTACTACTGTATATATAATCGTATAAAATTGTGTGTGTTAGGAGAATGTGTGTGTTATGAAAAGACAGAGGGTGCGAATGGGCTGTAACAAAAGACCATATTTGAAATAACACATATGACATTCTGTATAGCCTAAAAAGCAAACACCTCCACCTGTCCACTTGACCCTGCTCTTATCTCTCACTCCATCTCCCAGCTCATTAACAAGTCCCCTGGGTATGATTTACATTCCTCTGCCTCGACACTTACACCGGCTCACAGGTCTTGATGTTCTCCAAACAAACCCTGGTGCTTATTCTAATGAAACACCTCCATCAGACTTAATGAATACCATTGATTTTGATTGAGCAGAACGGTAGCGAACTGCTAACATACCCTTATCATGTTTTTATTTTAGCTTTCTGTTTAAAAGGATTGGTTTTTTTTTCATAACACATAAAGCCAGAAAATGGTTGCCACACTTATTGGCAGAATTGATATTTAATTAAATTTGTTGGTTTTCTGGCATGGACCCAATTTTTAAGCACCACCCACAATTTTTTTGTCTCATAAAAAACTTAAAGTTAGCCTGCTGTATTCGTTCCACAACCAGTGTTGATGTGTTTTTGGGGTCAAGTTTTAACTGCTAATTATTGAGGTGTTTCTGAAGACCACATCCACTTTGTGCAATACACCAGTTCCACTGAGAGCAAAACAGCCCCAAAGCATAATGCTACCACCACCACACTTAACAACTGGTCTTGATGGCCTCACTTTTACTCTTCCAAACATTCCTCTGGTCAGAATTGTCCTCCAGAAGGCTTTTTCTTAGTCAGTGTGTTTAGCTGCAAACTTTAGTCGAGCTCCAGGTGTGGATTTCAAAGCAGGGGTTTCTTTCATTGAAGGGAGAATTTGGATCTCCTTCCAGACCTTGACAAGGTGGCTCCACCTCCCAATAACTTTAGCTTAAACTGATCTTGGAAGTTTAGACATGGCTCCAAGAGATGTTTCTGATCTACCATCCTCTTTCTCAGGATTTTCCTATTGTACTGTGTGTTGGTCAATGCAATGTGTACTGTCAAACAAACAGAGAGAAGCTACCAGCTGTAGTCCATCATTATCCCCACTAACAGGAGGGTTAGGAGGCATTCGGTTTACTAAATTAAAAATGGCTACATGTACATTTTTGACCTTGGCCTGAGATCAGAAACCCTCACAATGCTTTTTGTGATTGACAAGCTCAGAATCAGTGGTGAGTTAGCTGCATCATAGCCAAAGGTAAAGAGAACAAAATGAACCTGTCAATCAAGAAAGTGCAGATTTCAAATAAATGATTGTTTCATTCAAGATGGCTACGCTTGTAAAACTCATACAAAGATATTTTGGTCTCAATAGCATTATTTCCTGTAATAATTAAATAAAATCATATTGAAAATATAACCTCCAGACCTTAAGACCATGTCCTGACCCGACCACATGGGGCAAAACAAAACAGTCATGACAAATGGATGTACTGTATGGTGTCGCAACTCAAATTAGTTTATTTCTTGGTTTCTTGCCTATTTTATTCAATAATTCTAGCAAATTCACATGTATATGATACAGTGTACATAGAAGTAAATATTAGGAACATTATCTCCCTCCTCAGAACACTTCCACAGAATAGCTTTTGTCAGAGTGCAGTGTGATGAAAAAAAAAAAAAACACTTCACTATAACATAAAAAAGTAATGTTAATTACAATTATGTGATGGAAATTACTCACAACCTTATGAAAAGACAGCATCTCTCAATCAACAAGGGACAGGGCTTAAGTAAAATTTTAGCAACCTTTAAAAAAATCTGATTGTATGACAATCATTTTGTGTTAGCTAGCTTTCATAAAGTATAATTATGCAGTTTTTTTTACGCAGTTAGCAATATTATAAATAAATATTATGATTAACACATTGCATATTATGCCGTTAGCAAGCTTGTTATTAAATAGCTCACTAATATTTTTGTGTATTATATATTGAGGATACAATCTAATTCTTAGCATGCTATTAATATTAGCAAAGCTCACTACTTAGCTGAGTTGTGTCTCAGAGTAGTGGTGCATTTATTTAGCTGGCTAGTTTAGCTATAATTATGAGATTACTACAGTATACACTGCAAAAATAACTTCAAAATAACGTGAAAATATCTTAAATCTAGTCTAATTTTTTTATCAAATTTCTAAATATAAGATTAAAACAAGCAAAATATAAATTTATTAAGCTTATCTTAGTTAGGCTAAGAGCCACATTTGGTAACTTAATGCCAGTATCAGAACCTCAAGAAAAACACATTTGTAGAAAATAAGTGTTTGTATTTATTTATTTTTTTTTGCATTTTTTAAATTTTAAATATATGTGGGTTTAATTAAGTGTTGTATATATATTTATATACAAATTTTGGAAAAATTATTACCCTAGACAAGCGAGGAATATATGGTAACTTTACTGACCTTGATTTGCAGCATAAAAATTATAACGATAACAAATTATATAAAAAACAAAAGTACTGGGAAAAGTAATTTGGTTGTCTTGTAACCATGAAATTTCGTATTTCAATGAGTGTCCTATAAAAGGTGAAAAATTTGCTATTTGGTTTTGTTGTAATTTTATATTAAGAAATTTAACTAGATAGAAGATATTTTTCAGCTGCTATGATATCTTTTTTACACACTGCAAAAAAATTATAAGTTTTATGTGTTCACAGTGATGTGGTTAATTTATGCTCCGCCCCTTGTTGACTGAGTGTTTTCTGTTTTTTGTGAAGTTGAGATGTACCGTATACGTGCTAAATTAAATAAATCGAAATTGAGGTAAATAAATTTAATTTCCAGGAAATTACAAACCAAAGATAAAAAAAAAAAACCCATGATGTTTCTTTTAGGCACTTCTGAGACTCTGTATATTTATACTTTCACATGCTAATTATTATAATGTAATAATAATAGTAATTATAATAATACATGTACAAAAGAAAATAAAAGAGGAACATAATTACACTTCTTGGTAAAATTAGAAATCCCTTTTACAAAAAAGGGAACACCTTCATTACACATAAAATATTTCCACAGTGTGTTTGTATGTTTGCATACAGTATATTACAACATTTTTGGTCAAGAAACCCTCAACAAAACAAGTAAAAAAAAATTAAGAAATTATGAAAACTTGCAATCTGGTGAGTGTTTGCCAAAAAAAAGTCTCCAAAATCTACTTTGTTATTTCTGCACTGGAAGGCTGAAAAAAATAAGCATTAGCTTAATGCTAACGTAGCTTACCGCCTGATTTGTAATAAGTATGTTAGAGTATTCCTGCCTGATTTGTAACAAGTGTTTTTGTCTAATTTGTACTATCTCTGACTGTTTTGTAATCTGTATCTCAGAGTATTTCTGCTTGATTCGTAATAATTGTTCCTAGAACGCTTATATAATAAAATAATAAAAATTTGATATATGTATGATTATTATTATGATTATTATTATTACAATCTGACAGTCATAAAGTAAGATTTATAATTGGTATCACAAAGAATTCCTGCTCGAGGATCATTATGCTCCAGGCAAAATTTTCAACAAAAATGGCAGACAAATCCAATAACCCAAGACGCCCTGATGACACTTCACGTTTACCATGAGATAAAAGGGACTAGGCTCCATTTTTGCTTAGCTCCATTAGACTTGTACGACATTTCAGACGCCAAACACATCTACATTTGTGGTAATTTACGTCACATAAAGGTATACGTTCTGTAGACCAAGTGACCTTTTAACACACCGGTCATTTTGAACGTAAAACAGGTGATTTAATTAAAATAAAAAACATAAGGGCAGAGTTTATCGCTTCAGCATCGACTGTCTCCTGAGAGTTTACGGCCAGTCGTCCCATGCTGTCAGAATCAAAAGGGAACCGTACACCCTTGACCCTAACACAGGCCTCCTGTCATCCCCTATTCATCATGAAAAGGGCTGTTTGAGTCTAAAGGTCTTTTTAACTTCCAGTTAACTCAATAAATCCTGTGCCAGAGATGACACCGAGCCGAGTAACGCTTTACAGTGGACAACGAGTGTGACGTTTTAAGGTTTAAAAGTGTCACCAGTGAAGAACCTGGAGATAATTCCATGCCTCTGGATGTCTGTTTCTCTTTATGGTTAGCTTTGTAGCTTTCATTAGTAACACACACTGTCATTAACTTGTCGAGAGCGGTTAGAATTAAAGGCCCCACTTGGAAATGTGGTCAGGTTTGGTGATAATTTTTCTTGTCGTCATGCTACAAACTTTTTTCATGGTTATTATTTTAACTGCGTGTCAGAAGCCACATCAGCCAGTTTGTTCGACACACTGGACAACTCGCATCATAGTTCCAATGCAAAAATGAAGAAGCAAACTTCACTTCACACACCCGACCTGTCTTCAATTTCAGTCCTCTGATTTCAGGTCAGCCTGAATGCCTGAGGAAGTGCATGCTGTGATGCTGTGCGTGTTGCGTTTCTTCGTTGTTTCTGGTTTGTATTAAGTCAGCGGTCACTGTGTGCTGTTTATGTGGTGTCCTGTTTCTCTCATTTATTACAGCCTTCGTTTAAGCCATTTGATTTTAGTTAACCTGAATGTTTAATGGGTCATCAGGTTGCTGTGGATGTGTGTGTGTGTGTGTGTGTGCGCGTTTGTTTTTTTCCTCATGTTTTTGCCATTCCTGATCTAGGTCACTATGATATGACCGTGCTCTTTTGTCATGGTGATGACCCTGCCCAGGTAGCTACTGAGATCAACTTACTTTCCTGTTCAGTTTCCCTGCATTTACCAGGACCACCATGACATCCAGACTTTGTTTTCTGTTCCTTAAGTTTTTCATGCTTCGCTTCAAACTTCAAAGTAATAAAAAAAATAAATAAAGCCAACAAAATGATAAAAACCGACTAGTGGAAATTATTACAGGAAACATGTTGGACTCATAAACCTGGTAGCAACAAGGAGTTAAGTTACCATGGCAGCAGAGTTAGCACTAAAAATAAGAGTTTCACCAAAATGTTAACTCAAAAGTTATTATGACAAACGGTGTTGCCATGGCAACTAAAATTTATTATGACAAAAAATAGTTAACATGACGATACAAACTTACCCTGACAACGTAATTTAAAAATTACCTTCGGCACAAAGAGTTACCGTGGCAACATCTCCTATTCATCAAAACTGTATCATGACAACATAAAGTTGCAAAAAGCTACCATTGGCACAAGAAGTTACCATGGCAACAAAAAGCTAAAGATTTACCATAGCACCGAGTTACCATGGCAACGAAAAAGTTATTATTATGGCAAATAATTACCATTGCAAAAAAAAATGATATGACTAAAAAAAAGAGTTACCATGACAACATACTGTAACACAAGTTACCCACTTCTGGCAACATACATTTCAACCAGAGTCAACCATAGCAAGAAAGAAGAAACACTTTAGCAATGTTTTCATGACAACGGGGTTAGTGTGGTTTAATAAAAATAAATAAAAGTTACGCCAGCAACAAAAAGTTATCATTGCAACATGGTTACTGTGGTAACAGAGTTATTATTCCAACCACCATAGCAACAAAAATTGTAATGCTGACAAAGTGTCACCATGGCAACATAAAAAAGATTATCAACTACCATGGCAATGACAATTATCAATATCGGTCAAAACAAAAACTGTTACCATGAAAACAAAAACACATGGGTTGTTAAAAAAAAGAGTTAGCATTAGCACACATCCTAAGCATAAATCTCTTTATCTAAAGCTCGACTTTCTCCTTTAAACTTCCTCCAAGCAGTTTTTTGGTGCCAGCAGTCTCTCAGCCTCTGGGCGGCATGGCTTTAGTTATTCACTTGCATAATGTTCAACATTGCATATTTATGGCATGTTTTACATAATTTACCTCTTTTTTTTACTGTAAGCCAAGACGGAGCAACAGCTTCACTGAAACTTTGGTTAGTGAGAGCAGGGGTACTGTAAAGATTATAATTGCGTTAGCGGTGCAGACTGGAGTGGATAGACGCACTGATGTCCTGAAGCGTCGTCTGAGTGGATTCCAAAAGTCGAGACGAAGCATGAAGTCACCCTGCGTTCACACAGCTCGTTTTGTTTTTTTACAGCCTGTCATCACCTGAATGCTTTAGCATCAGGAGTTCCGATCTCTGACTGGGAACGTATTACTGAGAGCCGTGTTTAGAGGGAAGTGTGCGTAGTGAGAAACTAATAGTGTAATTTCACACTGAGTAAAAATATTGGCCAAAAGAAAAGCTTTTTGATTTTTTTCCCCACACAGAAAGAGTCGTATCTCATTCAGAGGTCTTGCTTTTCTCAAGAAAAAAAGGGGAATTTGTCTTAAGTTAGCTGTACTTGTATCCATGCTTTTTCAATTTATTCTTTACATGCTGGGCAACTTTTTCTTTTCTTACAGAACAACATTAAATTACATTTCGATTTCAGGTGAGATTTCATGACTTCAATTCAGCATCCTGAATTAATAGAATGTGCTGCATCAAGTGCTATTTTATAACCTGCTGAACAATGAGGCGGAAGCAAAAGAGTTCAATTAAACCAGATTCACAGTGATTAATATAATAATTACAATCAGACAGTTTCAAGTAAAAATGCTAATCATAAAATAAATGCGAAAACTAGAAAATTTGGTTAATGAGGTTAATAATTGTATGCCAAGAATAAATGCACGGTGAAACAGGAAATATTTCTTGCTGAATAATGAAGCATCCTTATTCCCTTCACTTGATCACTGTAACCTGAGATATAATTAAACTGAGTAAACCGCTGCTGTGTGAACGCAGAGGCTTTTTGTTGCTAACGATGCATGTTGGAACAGCACAAGCTAGGTAGAGTTGCCGTTTGAAATGCACATAACTGGACCATGTAATACATTAGTGAAGCGTGTGGTTGTGATGATTAAGCAGATGCTATGGCTTGACAAACAGGAATGTGGTTTCCTCACACGACAGAGGTTGCCGTGGACTTGGGCATGATGCTCTGAGCGAGATCTTCCCGGTTGATCTTTCTAAGTGCCGCACACAGCGCGTCAACACTGGCAGAGTCGTGGCTCGCCCAGTCACTCAGCAGCGCTCGGACCGGCCTCTCCTCCTGGCCGAAAGAGGCGATGCGCTCTTCTTCGTAGCCGAGCAAGCCGGCAAGGCTGGACCAGTCGTTTTCCAGAGGTCCCTCATCCTCCAAGAGCTTCTCCAGTTCTTCACGAGCATGCAGCGGCAAACTCAGGCCTCCGTCGATCCTCACCACTGAGAAAGAGAGATTTTTATATACGTTATTTATGGCTAATGGAGGACCTTGAGTAAAATTATCAACGTTTTAGCTCCACGATCAGTGGCGGCCGCCCCTTAAAGTTAGGCAGAGAAGAATGCTACTTTAACATGTAATTATTACATAATAAATATTTATTTTAATAATGAAAGAGTCATTTAGACACAATATTCCGCTGTATATCTTAATATTATTTATTTACAATTTTTTTGAAAACTATGTGATTTGAGGCAGAGCTCTAATTGGATTTTTTCAAATCATCCTTGGGGCGCAGCACTGTGCGCCACGAACCCTCCCACTTAGTGAATCAATATTGTTTTTAAATATTTTGGCTCATCTGATTGGACCATTCTCAACGAGTCTTATTAACGCTCAGCAGATTGTTAGCTAATGTATTGAATAGTGATTGACGCGGATTCCAGCTAAATATGAGGGGAAATTATGTATTTTCTTTGCTAAAATACCCCTTCGCAAGGCGATCGGAGGAAGAAAGAAAAAAAGAGCTTGGACCAGATCAACCTGATCTTCTAATTAAGCAGCAGTCACGTGATCACGACCGAGCTTACACTCTGTGCTTTTCCAGCACTTCTTATGGCAAGCGGAGCTGGCTGACCGGATGCGATGTGAGTCATGCTTTTATTTTATACTAGTAGTGATGATGCTTAATCACCTGATAAATGGCTATTTACAGGCGATTATTAAAAGTTTAATTTTAATTTTGTTTGTGCCCCGCCCCCGCCAAAAATTTTTTGCACCAGCCGCCACTGTCCATGATAAATACACTTTTAAAGTTTCCTGGCATTCTAGTGTGTCTATATTTGTTTACAGATCTATAAGCATCCGTTGCATCCCTTGGCAATAACGTTCTCAGCGTCTGTATTTCCCAGTTGCCTAGCAACAGCGTTCGCCTTCCTCTACTAAGTAGCAGGAAGTGATAGTACTGTTCCTAGATCACGTCCTTAAGAGGTCCATTAGTTTTCTCACTGGGCTTCTCAAAGAACTAGCGTTCAAAGTTAAAGCTGACAACTTAAAACTATTCAATGAATCTTTATAAAACCTTTAAAGAAACCCCAAACAACTACTCAATCGTAATAAACTTTTGGCCTTATGGTATAATAGATATGTGTGCAGGTTCAAGAGCAAGGCAGAGTTTTCTCTTTTCCCCAAGCCTGGATGTTATTTAAATGGCCCTGCAGTTACATACAGACCTGGAAAAGTGTGTGTTTGTGTGTGTACCTGTGTGAGACAGGCCTTGTCCCTCCTGTAAACTCTGGCTATCTACAGAAATGCCACTGTCGCTGTGTAGTTTTTCTCCCTCGGGAGACGGCGTCTGGCTCGGGTTCTCTGTGCCGGATCGATTACTACCCTCTTGTTTGTTGTGTTTGCAGCTTTTCCACCTGAAATGCAACACGCAGTGCACACACACACACACACACACACACACACACACACACACACACACACAGACAAATGTTTCTAAAATCTACTTCAATCGAACACATGATCCTAGGAGAGGGGAGTGGTCCTCCACCCTGGTCAGCACCTTCACCAACACACCACCACGCTGTCAACAAACATTAACGATGTTAAACTGTGAATCCCTGAGATGAAATAATATGAATAAGACATAATAAGACTTTTGCTCTTTCTTTCCCATGTCTGTTTAACATTACGTGGGCAGGAAGTTTTGAGAAAATGTTTCCATAAACTTCCTGCTTTCTCGACATCGGACAAATCAAAACCGTTCCGTTGTATCCAACCCACAGTCGATCAGCTCGGGTGATGCTTCACACCGTATTCATTTAAAAAGGGTGCAGTAAGGAAATCTGACCGCCTTCTAGTAAATAGAAACTAGAAGCCAGACGTAATAATCCTGTCTGTTCTGCTATAGTCATTACAGTGTACCTTATGTGCAAGACACCACAATTTGTTTGACCCTAAGTCAAATTTGGTGATTTGGTGAGAGATGTCCAGGATTTTTTTAAATAACAGGCACTGGTTACTTTACATCCCTTGGCCTGCCTTAGCAGATCAATACACGCTAATGTATTAGACACCAGATTTCCTGTTCTTTTAAAGCAGGTCAAAGGCCTCGAGCTGTATGCTTAAATATTTCACGTGTCCTCAATACGCAATCCAACACTTAGACACGCTTTTAACTGGACACAAATCCCATTTCCTTTACATCCACTCGACAAGCTGTTAGCGGTTCCAAGAAGAAGAAAAAAGGAGAAAATGCTCATTTAATGTTAATGCAGCGGCTGAAGGATGAGGACTAAAATGGCAGCTGGGATTCCTAAACACACCGATAGCAAAGTCATAGTATAAAAACTAATAAATGCTGTGTGTGTTTGTTTCTCTCTCTCTGTTGGTTTCGTTTCTAATTCCGCCAGATCTCTATCCGATTAAGCCTCTGTGGGATGTGCTGGACAAACAAGTGTGATCGATAAAGGCCGCACCTCAGTACTCTATGCTTAAACAAGACACAGCTGTTTTAGATGCACATGAGGGATCTACACCATATTAGTCCGGTTGTTTTAATGTTCTCGGTGCTATTTCTACACCTTCAAGGGAAAGTGAATTGTGATTGGGTGTGAGGGAGGTGGCGGTGAAGTGTGACCAGTTGTGGGTGTGGGGGAGATGAAATGTGATTGGGTGTGGGGGAGGGGGAGGTAAAATGTGATTGGGGGAGAGATCGG
>JAOVVA010000054.1:1227899-1237958 GCA_028565275.1 Leiocassis micropogon | reverse complement strand
ATGGTATTGAATATAGGAAGAAAGTATGGCTATAAGATCATGGAGCAAAAACGTACAGCTGCAGTTTTATCACAAAGAGCTTGCATTGGAGACTCCTTCCTTAAGTTGTAAATAAACACATATTTACAGAAAACCAAATCAACAGTCACACACTTTTTTGAGCTTTGAAGCTTTTTCTGAACTCCCTGTTCCCTTTTCCCAGTGCCATATATACACCATATCAATACACACACAGACAGACACACACACACACACACCCTTACTCCCCAGAGCCAGGACACCAGACACCAGCGTGGACAGAGATCCTCTTTGTGGTGTACAAAACACTCTCAGTCTTTTGGTTGCACTCTCTCTCCATATATCTCATCTTCTCTCTCTCTCTCTCTCTCTCACTCTCTTTCTCTCTCTTTATCTTCACATCTCTTTTATGCACTGCTCAAGCGGACTCCATCAATAAAGACCAGACTCCCGTCTCGCTCCCCTCCGGTACCCTTTCTCAGTTCTCCTCCTTCCGCACTTTATGTTTTTAACACTTCATTGTTATCAGACTTCCCTTTTTTTTTTTTTTTTTTTTTTTTGGTAAAAGAAGACAGATAGAAAACAAAATAGAGAGAGAGAGCGACAGAGAGAATTGCGGTGTGTATGTGTGTGTGTGTGTGTGCATGGATGTTTCCTCATTAGATACAGTAATTACACTCTAAATGGAAGCAGATGGACTCTGCCATTTCAGAGAGGTTTTTAAAGAGATTAGGTTACGGTCTATTGGGTTACGCTTTATTGGTTTGGCGTATGAGTGTAATTCAAATATCAATTAACAGGGATTCAATGACATGAGAAAATTCGAATGATTTCAATTTCAGGTCACATACGTTGATTTGATTTATGTGGAAAAAACAAGCGATTATACGCATTAAGCGCTGATCCGAAGGCTGCTCGTTGCCATTCAGAAGGCGTAGGAGGTGCTAATACCCATAATTCTGAGAACAAAGCGAGTACAAAGCCAAGCATTCAACTAAAATAAATTAATCAATGAATAAACACCGGTTGGGCCATGCCCACTAGAGACAGGTACATCAGGCACATCTGAATTGTCAGTTGCTGGTGTTAACGTGAAAATAAGGACAGAAAACATTTAAGACTTTGTAGAATCTAAAAAGGAAGGGTTCTATACCCAAGTTTGTTCATCCAGAGAGCCAATGAAAATTTGACAGTGTGTCAAAAATGATCCGCACTCCAGTTATATTAATATAATTATATTATTTTATCATCACTTTCCGTTCAAGGTTAGCAGTTCCCCAATCACTGCTGTGCAGGTGTGAACGTGTTACATCAGTTCATTTGTAAAAAAAAAATAATAAAATGATGGGATTGGAATTTGGGATTTGCACGAAAGAAAAGCAGCATGCAGTGATTTGTGTTTTTGAGGTCGGAGGGTGTACTTGGTGCCATTATTCATTGAAGACTTTGTGCACACTATGGAGAAAACATTTGGACATCTGCAAAAAAAATATTTTGGATACTCTAAGAAAGGTGAAAGTTTCTTATAGAGAGATTTATTACTGGTGATGAGATGTGGATTCATCACTTCGAGCCTGAGAATAAACAGCAGAGTCTGAAACGGAAACATCCTTAACCGCAGAACAAGAAAAAGTTCAAAACTCGAGCATCAGCTAGAAAATTCATCAGTGTGTACAGTTGCCTGGGATTCTCAAGAGTCAGAAGTATTGGAACATTATCAGGAAACAGGTTCAACAATCTGCAGTGCTCGTTACAGTGAGACGCTTATTGAAGAGCTGAAGACTAAACTTCAGATTAAACACAGAGGACTGATATCTGAGGGCGTCGTGATCTCGCATGATGATGCACGTCTGCACTCTTCAGCCCACACTGTCGACACTCTGAGGTGTTAAAGCGTCCTCCCTATAGTCCTGATTTCACTCCATCAGACTTTCACCTGTTTGGTCCCCTAAAAGCAGCCCTACGAGGACAAAGATTCACTTCCGATGAAGAAGTGAAGACAGTGGTGCACTTGTAATTGCTTGTGAAGCTCCACCCACTATCAGTACGTCTGTAAATGTCGTAAAAGTTGAAATAACAATAAAACAAATGCATAAAACTGGATCCTGAATGAGAAAACATGCTGCACAAGCTAAGGAGCAACAATAATGTTTCATTTTTTTTCCAAATCGAGACATTACTTACACTGTCTTATGCCGATACAGACACTGAAATGAACTTTGTACCAACCAATTAAGGACGCTATGGAATGTTGTGTTCAGCTCTCTATACATTGTTCTTGGGTGTTGCTAGCAAAACTGTGCACAGGTCTAACTGTCTAACATCTGTCGCCTTCCCTGAAACACAAGCTTGCGATACCAGGATCAGTACAGGTGCGTACCCCAGTCAAGATGGAGCATGTCTGGGATAAAAACCATTCTTCTACTCTTGTTTATTACTCAGAGTTTACTACCCTGAGTCACTGCGACAAAAAAGGACGAAAACCTTACCCCTCCTTCTCCATACCCACACTTATAAATACACCGCGTGTTAGTGCAGGTGTGAACGCCTCGTTAGCTTAAAGGTGTGACAAAGCACAAAAAATGATTCGTCCCACCTCTCAATGTGGGTTATTTTGTTTTTAGAGCACTTACTACTTAGCTACCATCGGAGCAAGCCTTGTCATGCCGGGCCAGGGTAGAAAATGTGCCTCTGTGTGTGTGTGTGTGTGTGTGTGTGTGTAGCCGGGTTCTCTAGAGCAGAAACGTTGCCAGAGGTCAGACTGTGAAACCTGATAAGGCAGGAGAGAAACTTCATCTCTCTTATCGACTGCATTCACTTCTTCACATCTGCTCTTTCGCTCTTTTCACTTCTTTTTTATCCGTTTTTATCTTGAGAGTGCATCTGCCTCGTCGCATGTTCACTCCTCCTCCTCCTCCTTCGACTCCTCAGACGTACAGCTTTGGTCATACGCTAACATACCAAAGAAAATAAAAGCATTAAAAAATCTCAACATTTTCATGATGCTGTTGGAAGCGCCAAAGTTGTTTAGATGTCTTTGGCAGACATCCAAAAAAAACTATACATTTGAATTGAAAGTTGAATTGGTTTTAATCCAGGAATAAGCATGGCATATGTACTGTAGCAAATTTTGTCTTTCAGTTTGTCCAATCACATGAACTAATGTCAATTATTTAGCAGAAGGCAGCTTGTCATAGTTGAGACAGTCAAAACCAAATGTTTGTGCTTCTAGCTCTCATCTGTTCTGAATCAGAGGTGATCCTGTTCAGCACAACTACTGAATCAAATTTAACACAGTATGAAAATCTACTTAGTCTACAAATATATCACTGATTATTAGTCGCAGCCACAAAATTGCACCCTGAATAAAGGAAACGTTTTTTTTTGTTTTTTTTAAACGTAGCCGCATTCCCACGGATCACTTGCACCCCTGACATTGGTATTCAATACTGGAACCTAACTTAAGGAATGATTTCTCAAAACACAGCTTGTGGATCTTCACCTTGGTGCTTTAATACATCAGTAAAGCCGTCACTAGAGGCAGGAGTTCTGGAGCGAATTCCCAGCACATGTCTTTTTCCATCGGTTGTCTTAGTCCAACTATGGCGCACTGTCCAATCATACACACATACGTCTTGACGCGATGCAGTATAAAGGCATCTTTTTTGCCACTAATGAATTCGGAGCACTCTTGCAGTTTAGATGGTGAGATAAGAGAACACAAGCTTAACCCACAAAAAACCCATAAAAGACACAAGCGTTCACTCCTTATAAGGAGTGTCACTGGGATTCTGCTCGGGTGAAATGTAATGGTGCCCTCAGTCTTTGAGGTCGAAAAAATGCTAATCCACGTGCTTAAGCTTTACCTCTTGGACCTTTGTGGTGGGGAAAAAGAAAATGAAACATTTTAGGCGCCATGATAGGAACTGGACGGACTTTATTGCGTGGAAGCGTGGCGGGAACGACACAGCGAATTGGAGGGCGATGGAAGGATGCCGGGGTGAGAGAGAGGACGGCAAAGAGAGATAGAGAAGCCTATTAATGCAGCGTCTCTTCATGCACAAAAGCCACACATTGTACGAGGCATCGGGCTAAGGTGAAAGGTCAGCCTCAGCCATGATAACTCTATCAATGCCCTGCTGTGGAGGGTCGGGGCACAATGTGTTCTCACACACACTCCGGGTGATAATCGGATGACGGACAGAAACTGGAATTCGACAGGGGCGCACAGTCACTCAATCAGCCCGATCTTCCATAATGGCTTTGTTTCGAACCTCTGAGTCAGGAACTTTCGAGGTCAGACCCCAAAAAAAATTCCCTTGGGTTTCCATTCAAGCGCCACTTCCTGCTTCTTTGTGGATGTAGTATGCTTGCATTGATTCTCTCCATTTATACCAGAGCACCATTGATTTCTAGATTCTGATTAGCCAGAAAGGACGGAATGGAAATTCTCTGTAAGGAGAAAAGAAATAAATTCCTGTGTTTCTCCCATGACTAGACAGACATGTAGAAATCACTCGCACCATTCAGGATCTCTCCTGACTCCTGTCTGATAGAAAGTGTGTAACACTGTGTGTGTGTGTGTGTGTGTGTGCGCGTGCGTGCGTGCGTGTGCGCACATGTTCACACAGCAGTGCACTTGGCTGGCTTAACGGTTCTCAAAGAAAACATGTGCTCCTGTTCATTCTCCCCGGGTTGGTAACGGTGGGAGAGAATTGCAAATGACTAAACTGAAAAGGATCAAAAAAAAAAAAGAAAAATGTATCCTGTTTGTCTTTTTTTCCCTTTACTTACTGTCTGGTCCCTTGTTCATGACCTCTACCTTTCTCTCTGCCATTGTATCCATGTCACTAAGTAGATTTAGCGATATAGCAATGAAGCTAAACCATACCCTGTCAGGCTAAAAACGAGTGTAATTGATTGGACCCTTCTTTCCTGGGAGTCTTCACTTCCCCTTGGTCATTCATCACACGCCCACATGGTAGAAGCTCTGAAACTGATCCGTTTATTAATGAGATTACACACCACTTTCACGGAGCCTCCTCCGCTAACCCAAATGGCTTCCTGTGTGGCCCCATCCCCCACCACACACACACACACACACACACATCGCAGCAAGACCCAAGAGTACGATTGGTTCAGATCAAAATTATTTCTGAAAACTGTCTCCCGTCTGTTTCTTCTGCTGCACGGTAAAGTTCTGGATTTCGACTTTATCATGGTCGGGGAAATCGACTCTACAGATAGTTTAGGTTGAAACCCACAGGCTGTGAGGAGATAAGAACCTGTCCGGTTGCCGGGTTTTCATCAGCTGAACGCTTTATGTCGTGTTTACAGAAGCAATCGACACAAATTGCAAGTCATCCACTCTATTCATTAACCCCTTGCCTACAGCAGGCTCTTGCAACTTCTGACCTTTCAACTCCTGCTCTAAGATAAACACCCGAAACCCCCTTCATGATAATCTTTACAATGAGCCATGTGTCATTCTTAAATAAGTCGTGTGGTGTCATAAGTATTGAAACAGGCTCAGAGACTCAGAGACATAAAACTTTTAGACAGTCTGTTTCCCACAGATGATGAGTTAGCCGTAAGCTTGTCATCACATGTAGAGGAAATGACTTGCCCACAGAGAAGTTGTTAGCCAAACTGACACAAATAGTACAGAACAAGCGAAGGAAAAAGTCACTAATTAGGACGTGTTATTACTTGACAGGAGAACTGTCATTAACTGATCTGTATTTGCACATGTGAACGCATGATATTTATCTCCCTAGCGCCTAGCGTACAGACTTAGCAGATTTACAGTACCATGCTCTGAGAAACAAACAAACTAAAATAGCTTAAATGCCGCTTATAAAGTTATTTTATTCCTACAAGACAATCACCTTAGAATGATAATTACTTGCCTTTGCTATTCTGGTGTGGTAGAAATATTTAGTTGTTTTCAACAAGAGGTGGAACATTTTTCCAAACTGCTAGTACTTGTTCCAAACTTGTTTGCATGTCTCCTTCCTGAGCAGTATGATGGCTGATGGTTCAGATGAACGTGGTACCTTAAGGCATTTGGTAATTGCTAAAATTTGCTAAAACTTTAGCTGATGGCCCCTTAGCTGGCCATTTATCTTCGCTAACAGAGTTGTTCGATCTAAAAAAAAAATTGGTCTATTTTACGAAGCAAGGAAAAAATGGTTTGAAATGCAGCTACTGACATTTATCTGCCATACGAAATTGTTTTCATTTTATTTCCTTTTATTTCAACTTATTTTAATATTTAAATGAGGTTACATTAGTGCACAAACTTTAAGCAAAATAAAGGTGTCTACTCAGTAGGTTATGCGATACTGTATATGTGTTTGGCTAGTTTGCTGACACTCTCAAGCGATTTAGTCTACAATTTAAGTTAGAAGTTTACATAAGTTTAAGTTGACATTGTTAAAACTGACTTTTTAACCACTTCACAGATTTCATGTTAACGGGTCGATTAGGTATGTCTACTTTACGCAAGTAAATTTTGTAATAATTATGCACAGATAGATAATATCACTTATATTTCACTATATTATGGCCTCGACTCTTAACGTCTACCCGTGAAAGAGAACATATCTCTCCAGTTCTGGCTTCCCTTCATTGGCTCCCAGGACAGTACCAAATTAATTTTTTAATTCTTTTGGTCACAATTAAATGTTTACATGGCCTTGCCCCACCCTACCTCTCAGATCTGCTTCAGCCCTATGCCCCACCCCGGTCTCTCAGACAATTGGGGCATTCCTGTTCTTGAAGTGCTATTCAAATAAAGTTGAGTTGACTTTATGATTCCAGGGGGTCAGAAGTTTACATACATTCAGTTGACTATGTTTGTAAACAGCTTGGAAAATTCCAGAAAATTATGTCAAGGTTTTAGAAGCTTCTGATAGGCTGATAGGGATGTAATTATGGATGCATTTTTCAGGCTTTTCTTCAAATAAAAAAAAAAATCTTTAGGTAAAAATATGTGGACCTCCACAAGTCACTAGTTCATCTGGCAGTTTCCAAGTGCCTGAAGGTACCACGTTCATCTGTACCAACAATATTACACACGTACTGTATAAACACCCTTTGACTCCACAGCCCTCAGAAAGGAAACGTCTACTTCGGAGCAAAAAGTACAAATCAATTCAAGAACAACAGCAAAGGACCTTGTGAGGACACTGGAGGAAACAAACAAAAATATCTACTGTATGTCCTCACTAAAACAAGACCAATATTGTTGTAATCTAGAAGGCACTCAGTAAGGAAGAAGCTACTGCTTCAAAACTACAGTCTGAAGCTGCACATCCTTCTTTTCAAGAGTTTCCTTTTTGTAGAAATGGTCTGATAAAAAAAAAAATTGTCACTTTCTGGCCATAATGACCATTGTTGTCTGGAGGAAAAAGGGGGCAGCTTGCAAGCCAAAGAACACCATCCTAACCGTGAAGCACAGTGTTGGCAGCATCATACTGTGGGGTACCTTGCTCCAGGAGAAACAGGTGCAATTCACAAAATAGATGGCATCATGAGGAGGTAAGGTTATTAGGATATATTAAAGCAACATCTCAAGACATCAGCTTGGTTGCAAATGGGTCTTCCAAATAAACAATGGCCCAAATCATACTTCCAAATTTATCCTAACTGATCTAGGATAGGGAAGGTTTACTAGGATTAAATATCAGAAATTGTGAAAAACTGAGTTTAAATGTTTTTGGCTAAGGTGTATGCAAGCTTTGAGGCATGGTGATGTAGTTGTGACCACTGTGACTGGGCACCTCAAGGGTTGAGGATTCAATTCCCGGCACAGTTCTGTGTGTGGAGTTTGTATGTTCTCCTTGTGCTTGGTGGGTTTCCTCCGGGTACTCCAGTTTCCTACCACCGTCCAAATACATGCACAGTAGGCTAAATTGTGTTTCCAATTTGCCCGCAGTGTGTGTGCCCTGCAATGGACTGGCACCCAGTGCAGTGTGTACCCTATCTCATGCCCAGTGAGATGCTTTCTGACTTCAGCTGTATGTATCCTTGACTGATTGTGTTCTAGCGTTCACTCTGCCAGTTTAGAGAGTTGCAGAAGAAAAGTGATGTCATGAATCCATAGTGGATGGAAAAATAACAGTTATTAGGTTAGATGAACACATAGGGAACAAGTGAACAAGAGGGGTAAAGGTCACAGTCAGTGTTAACCTCTGACCTCTTGGTGTTGAGATTGCTAGGCAGTTGGCAACAGTGACGCGTTGTTTTGAAGGGTTTATGGGATTTTTTAGGATTTACGATTATCAAGTGTTGCTATAAATCTCTTTTCCTCTGCAAGTTCTCACCTGTTTCACTTTTATCACCTGGCTCTTTTGCTGTTCAGGGGCATCTCAGCTCTCTCTCTTTCTCTCT
Source organism: Leiocassis micropogon (assembly GCA_028565275.1). Lineage (NCBI taxonomy): Eukaryota > Metazoa > Chordata > Actinopteri > Siluriformes > Bagridae > Leiocassis > Leiocassis micropogon. Next base: position 1,229,546 of record JAOVVA010000054.1, on the reverse strand, counting down.
CTCTCTCTCAGTTTACAGCTCACTCTCTCTGCATACTGTATATAGTTGCTATATTGTATAATAACTAAGAACAGGAACTAAATAATTTAGCAAATGTTAAATGTTGTGGTAATAGGTTGTTGGTTTATTAACAAAAAATGTGATCAATAGCAAAAACTGTGCTAAATAAAACACTGTTCTTCAGAGTGGTACAGGGAACTCTCTCATCTTGAAAACCAGCCACGCTTGCTTACCTTGGCACACGGTGTCGCTGAAGGATGTGCAATGCTGGAGCTCCTCTGTGTCCTCGCAGATGGTGCACGGCAGGCACAGGTTGAGCTCGCTCTCCTGGTCTGAGTATGTATCTTCTGTGCAGGTCTCACATGAGGTGTCCTCGAAGGCAGAGCAGCGCCTCAATACGCCGCTGCCCACTGGACATGCCGTGCACAACTCGCACCGCCCCGAAAGGTGTGACATAAAGTAGCCGTAGTCACACACGCAGGTGGCGTCATTGGCGTCTGTGCATGGCGTCTCCATGCGTAACAGCCCGGTGCAGTCTGTGCACGTCATGCATTGCTCAGTGTGGCTGAAGTTCTCTGAGAACGTCTCACCTGAAAGGAAGGAAACAATGTAAGACTTCTAAAGCTAGGCCCCAGCTCATTATCCTGTTCTATGATGTAATTTTGAATAATATTATTAGTTAAATTGGTATTAGGGAAAAAATATCATAGTAGCTGCGTCGTATGAATTTTTGCAGAGTTGATCTAAATTAAACACAAAAGATCCATTCAGGTTCATTCAGCACATTCACTTCACATGATCATATGATGTTTTCAAGAGCCTTTTAATAAAAACTGTTTTAAAAGCAAACCCTGTGATGAGAGCGTGAAATCAGAAAAGTAAGGAAGCTCAGCATTGTGTTTAGGGTCTCATCTGACCTGCTTCCAGCCTCTGACCTGCCCCGAAATTAACCAATAGTCCAATATTCTAAGTCAGAAATAGAAATAGTTTTGCAAATTTGAGACAGGTTAGACATTGTGATTAGGGTCAGAAAGGTCCAGAAAGATTGCAAGCAACAATATCTTCTGGAAAAAAAATACATTTAAACATTAAAAGATGACGAACAGAAAATTGATTGCGAATGCCTAATTATGGCTCTTTTTATTCATTCATCTTCAGCAGTAAGTGCTTCATCATGCTCAGGTGTAATGTGGGAAAACATCCTTGAAGAGAACATGAAAAAAAGATTCACCTGAACTCAGGATTGAACCAGAGCCCCTGAAAGAACACAATGTTTTTCTTGTTGCTTCTGTAAATACTTTATCTTTAAAATCTGACATGTTATGGATGTTCTCCATCCACCATGGAGGCCAGTAATGACCATTGTATTTATTTCCATTTTTACAACCGTTGTAGGTCAATAGCCGCACATACATTCACACTACGGAATTTGGGAATGCCAACTAGCCTAATCTGCATGTCTTTGGACTGTGGGAGGAAACACACCAAATACAGGAAAAAAACTCCACACACACACAGAGAGACCCCGAGGCAGGAATCGAACCCAGACTCTGGGGGTGCAAGGCGACAATGCCAGAGGTGTCAAGTAACGAAGTACAAATACTTCGTTACCTTACTTAAGTAGAAATTTTGGGTATCTATACTTTA